>QEOT01006804.1:28708-100827 GCA_003123785.1 Pterocarya stenoptera
ATATCCTTAGCATTATATAAAACCCATCTATCTTCAATTTCAACACCAGTAATCAAACTCCTCTTCCATCGTTGATTTGCACATATATGATAAAAACATGTGTTTTTATCTTCATACCTTAGTTGATTTTGTTTTGCCCTCTACTACTATACCAAATTCTCCTTATCCATCATATCAGTAATCCTTCTTTGGAGAGAGTGTGTTTTTAGGGTCATTTGAATTCACAAACATCCTCAACTCATCTCATCTTTATAATTACAACTTTCTCAAATTCCCACACAAAATATAATAATTTTTTTTTTTAAATCCCAAAACAACTTTCCCAAATTTTCATACAAAATATAATAAATAATTCAACTTTTTCAAATATCGAAACAATAATAATGTTAAAAAATATTATTCTAAAAATATTATTTTCTACTATTCACAAATAATCTCAACTCATCTTTGAATCCAAACGACCTGTGTTATCCATCTTGCACTACAGATGTCCCAACACCTTTGTTTTTGCCTTGAGAGTTGCACCCAAACCCCTTCCCCAATGTGTCATTTAGATAGTAAGTTGAGATGAAAGTTAAAATTTGAATAAAAGACTATTAAAATATTATTTTTTAATATTATTATTGTTTTGAGATTTGAAAAAGTTAAATTATTTATTATATTTTGTGTGTAAATTTGAGAAAGTTGTGATGATGAGATGAGATGAAATATTTTTATTATACAAACGGGCCGAAATCTTATTCCACTCAGTAGTTGCTGTTTACTGCTACCAATTAAGCTTGTCCAAAACCCGTGACAAAGTTCCTCCATAACAATCACTCTTCGACCAAATGTCCTTAATAATAGCATGACATTCCTCTTCCAAATTTCACCTAGCCTCATATCGGAAGAGGGTTTTCTATGTAATATAACTTTGATCTCGAACAAAAACATAACAAAATTATTAGGTTTTGAACATATTGTAGGAAGGACCAAGACTTTATAGACAACAAACTTAGAGAACCATTCTTGATTGGCGAAAACTTGATTATAAGTCTTACCCGAGTGAAAGTTGGACCAGAATGATAATTGCACCATGTGTGCCTAGAGCCCGATAATCCAATTTCATTCAAATGACAGTATACCAACACATCCTGAAAAACAAGTCGATGATTAATTGCATAAACCCATGTTTAGATGCAAGTAAAAGTCTTATAAAATAAATTAGTTTAATTTACAGAAAAATCTTCTCAACTTTTTTCCAAATATACAAAACTCGTTATCTCAATATATTTCATATTGTTATTAAAATATGCTATTTTAATTAGGGTGGCAATATGTGACATGACCCGTTAACTCAACACGAATACGACACGATAAAAGCGGGTTAGGGTTTAGTTTTAACGGGTTCGGATCAAAACGGGTTGACCCGTTAAAACACGATTGCTTAACGAGTTGATAACAGGTCAACCCGTTTTGACCCGTTAAGAAAGTTAAAATTACAATTATACCCTTATACCTAAAAATTAAATTGTTGAAATTTTAATTTCGATATTTTTATTGCTTGGATTGTAATTTTAGACTTGTAGTTAGTTTTATATTTTTTTTTTGTAGTTAGTTAAGTTATGCTAAACTTAACTAGGTCAAATGGCTTAATTTCGGATCTGTTTAACCCATTTATATAAACGGGTCAAAACGGGTTGATACAACATGACCCGTTACGTTAATGGGTTGTGTTAGGATTTGAGATTTTGTACGATAAGTTTAACGGGTCGAGTTAGAGTGGACCTATATAGCATAATATACATATCTTGACATGACATAAACACGATCCGTTAACACGATTTGACACCTCTAATTTTACTACAAATAAAATTTTTAATTTTAAAAAGAGCATTGAAAAAAGAACATCAGACAGGGGCGGAACTACATACAATGTAGGGGGCTACCGCCCCCTAAATTTAAAAAAAAAAAAGTATAGTATATAAATAATTATAATTTTTTTTTATATAATTAAAATTGCCCACCAATACTCAGGCATCCAAAATTTTTACTGAAATTGTCCACCTAATACTTAGGCTTCCAAAAATTTTACTACAATGACAATTTACACGGTTACTCAATCCATCGATCCATCACTGATACTTTTCTCTTTTTGTACTACACAACGTCTCTTTAAGTTTTCTTTTCATTCTCTACAACACTAACGCTAGAGCCAAAGCACAGCTGCACAGACCATAGTTTTAGGTTGATTTTCTCCTAAAACAGTTTCCACCAGTAACATTAGATTTACAGTTCCTTATATGTTAATCTAAATTAACATGTATAATGTACTAATGTACATTATTATTATTTACTAGCAAGAACAACTTTATTTTATTTTCTTTCATCTTTGTTGGTAATGTTCTAAACCCATGGATCTAAAAGTTTATGAATCATGATGATTATAATTTATCTCGAGCCTAACTACTAGTTTATATTAGAAAGAAATTGTCAAGAATTTTACTTCATAAATGATAATAGATGAATTTTATTCCATGTAAGATCATCGTTGAGTTTAATTTGAAGATGAAATCCCAAATTGATATTTCATTTTCTTTTCTTTTTGTAATGGTCTATAGAAAACTACAGAAATTCTAAGAAAAATTCTCTTATAAGAAGATTTATAGACATGTATTTTTAGTATATAATTTTATGACGTATGATTATTACTTTTTATATATTCACGTGCAAAAAACACATTACTTATACTTATACATACTATACACTTTATCAATCGCCCTACCAAACACCAAATCATAGTTCTGCCCCTGACATCAAATTCATTATATATATATATATATATTCAAGGTAGGACCCATATTTACAAAAAAACCTATAAAACTTTCTATCTCTCATCCGTTTTTCACTATTTATAAAAAACTTCCCATCATTTTACATCCAAACATCTCTAGCCCTCATTTAGATAGTGAAATAAAATGAGATATTTTTAAATAAAAGTTAAAAGTTGAATAAAATATTGTTAAAATATTATTTTTTAATATTATTAGTATTTTGAGATTTAAAAAAGTTAAAATGAGATTTAAAAAAATTGAATTGTTTATTGTATTTTGTGTGAGAATTTAAAAAAATTATAATGATGAGATGAAATGAGTTGAGATAGTTTATTAATCCAAACATCAGACAGAACTCCTATAAATATTGTTGAGAATCTTCTAAGTTCCTCTCTATATTGTAAAATAAAAATAAAAAGAAAGAGAACATGATCTGCACAGTATGTCAAGTTGTGTTTGATTCTTATCTCATTTTTTGTTTGAACCTCGAGATGATTAACTTTTTGACTTTTTTCAGTCATCAATATTACTCAAAATAAGTCAGCATTTGTGGACAAGTTCGGTAAATCTAAATGATGAGGAGCAAAAGCTAAAGAATGTTTTTTTTGTTTAGTTCAAATTTTAAAAAGCTTATAATTTTATTTTGAGCTATTCCGTTGGCTGGATTTTCGTTTCTCATTCCTTTAAGAGTAATTTACATGTACTATTTTATAATTATTTTACAATTTTTATTTTAAATGTAGGGTAATTATGTAAAATTAAAATTATTTTTAATGGAGTGGTGCAATCTTTTTTATTGTAATTTGTAAATGAATTATAGAATAATTATAAAAGATTTGTAAGTTATATAATTTCCCTTCATTCAATAGTAATTAATTAATTTAAACAATTTTATGGAAGGGAAAATGGTCTTATTTATTTTAAAAGCATATGATCAATTAGAAAAAAATATATGAGATTTCTAAAAATTTGACTATTCGAGAGCAAAATATTTTTTGAAAATATGACTATCCAAGAAGGATGACCTTTTAAGAAAGAGCAATGCTATCTACAGTTTTTATTTGAGGACTGCAATACAAGTCTAACCAATTTTATATTTAAAATTATAAAAATATCCCTTATAAAATAATTTTTTTCTCATTTAATAAAGGGCGTGCACATATAATTTTAAAGTGGGGACTGCAAATAGAATTTCTCTTTAAAAAATATGACAATGCGTATATATTTGTATTTGAAATATTTTTTTATTGAAAAATATTTTAATCACAAAGAGATTTTATAAAAATAAATTTATAAATTGATATAGTTTATAAATTTATTTTATTATAAAATAGATCACTATATAATATGATACTATTTTAACTTGTAAGTTTATTTTTATGAAATCTATTTATGGTTGTATCACTTATCTTTTGATAATATTTGAAAAAAAAAGATATTTAAACAGAATAAAGAAAAATAAAAAGTAAGATGTATAATAGCATTATGAAAAACTGGATTAATATTTTTATCATAAAAAATGGATTCACTATAATAGAGAAATAGACGTTTTGACTAAAATTTAACTTAATTCTCAAAATCTAAAATGTTTTAAACATTTAAAACAAGTGCAAAGCTATCTTGTAATTGCATATCAATGGCTCCACTGACACGTGGCAGAATGTAATTGCATGACCACCTAATTCTCTCTCTACTCTCAACAACTCTTCAAATGCCCTCTCGCTGTCCCCTCCCCCGGCCCCTTTGAGAAGCAAAACGCTTTCCTTTCACCGAGAGACCAAAGCCACCTTAGCTTCGGACCCGAACCACATCGCTTCATCCTCCGAGCCTCCGCCTCGGTCCGAACCTCAGTTTTGTTTCTCAGTTCGTTGAAATTTCTCACTATTTCGATCACTTTATCTCTCTCTCTCTCTCTCTCTCTCTCTGTGACGCCCGTTCCTCTCTCTTCGATTCGAACCCTAAAGCGTCAGAATCAGACACTATCAGTGGATAGGTTCCGAGCTTCAATGGAGGCAACTCGACGTGACTGTGAGTCCATAGTCTCTCTTTCTCCTTCTAAAATCCCTAATTTTACACTTTCTAGGGACCATTTCCATTTATCAAGTAAATCTATGCTAGGGTTTTGTGTTTTACGGTTGGGCAGCTTTCTAGCAGCTCATATTGTCGTTTTGCGTCGCTTTGTTGGTTTCATCACTGATTGTGACTTCAAATTATGGTGTTCTCTTCTCGATCTTATGAGTTTTGGTTATGAAATGCGGGATTTTGAGAAAATTTCCGGCTTTAGGCTCGGTTTGGTTGCTGTGAAAATAGAGGAAAGGGGGATGAAACTGAATTTGACTCTTATGTATTTTGCCCTTTTTGTTTATTAAAAATGAAAATTCCGGCTGCCAATGCCAAAGCCTCTTTGTGTACCGGGCTTTTATTTTTTCGTTTTTTTGGGAATTAGTTGTACCCGTCGTTGCTACGGATTTTTTTTTTTCATTGTCTTGGGTCTTTCTCAGTTTCTAAATAAGGAAAGTTGAGCATTAAATTTAATTATTTTCTTTCTTCTCCATTGCCTACAACCACTCGGTAACTAAATGGAGAGGAAGGGTTATTTTGTCAGGTATTTACTGGTACATTCATTTTCAATTTGCTCCTGTTGGGGGTGTTTGGATTTTTCTAGAGTTGGGATTTGGTGACTTGGGTATGGAGATATTAACTGCTACTTGATAAGTTTATGGTCTAGATTCTAAATCTCTGTTAACTATTGTTTGTAACGAGCAAATTTTAATCTTGATTTCATATGTGATATGATATGAGTGGTAATTAACATTTGAAACTTAAGTCGTTTCCTTATGATGATCCATGGCTTCAGGTGCATGCATTTCTGTGCAAACCAATTTACTTGGTAACAAGAAAATTTATCATAGTATAACTGTGCAGGACAGCTTGTGAAATGGTTAGATCTGTATCGTTTTGTAATGTAATGAAAATATCCGGCTAAAGAGTTATGGAAATGATGCTTATTTGTTGTAGGAGTAATGCTATACACCACACTTTCATCCCAATATGTAAGATGTGACACATTTATCACCATTAGATGATAAATAATCATCTAATAGAGGATCATCCAGTGGTGATAAATGTGTCATATGTTACATAGTGGGATAAAAATGAGATGGTAGTGTGGTGTATAAAATTTTCCTTTGTTGTAGTAATTATTGAAAGATGTGGAACATGGAAAAGAAAGTTTTTTTTTTTTAATTGGCACCGGGTATTCGGAAACAGCGTGCCGACTAATTCTGGGAGTGCATAGGTCCTCGGCAAGAAGTTTCCCGCAAGTACAATTCGGATAATTCAAGGGAAAAATCCCACAATCCGATGACCCCTAGAGATCGTTTGCACCTAAGGGGATTTGAACCTTAGACTTGGGGGGAGCATACCCCCAAGTCCAAGGCATTTACCGCTTGAGCCAACCCCTAGGGGTTGGAAAAGAAAGCTTTAACAGAAAAGATGCCTATCCCTGTGGCTGTTAAACCAGATTCTATCCTTAATTGGGTCAAAACGTTCTAGTTGTTTTTCATGGGTTTTTTGGGTCATTGGGGTCAATGGGCAAGGTGTTTTCTTGTATACATCAGTGTAATTGGTTATTCCTTTTTGATATATATAATATTTTTACTTATAAAAAATAAAGTTCTAGTTGTTGTTGGGGATTTTCTAAAGTGTTGTCAAAGTTATCCTACGGCAGTAGGTATAGACAATATTTATGATGGCTTATTCTTGTAGAATGGTAAACACTGATGAAAGAAACATACTGGGTGGTTAGGCAGTGGAGGATGGTCATGAGGTGGGATTACTGTGATAAATTCTATTAGCAAGAAATTCTTGAATTGTACAGATTAAAAAAGTCTGTCTCTGTGTGCTTGTGCTAGGTTTTATGATAGGGAAAAAGTTACAAACTTGGGGTTTGTTGTGGTGAAGGACAGAATTTAGCACTTGCAGATTGAATCAGGTTTTGAAAAGTTTGAATTTTTGTGGCTGAAACAGATGATGATGGGTTGCAGAAATCATGGGCTTTGTCAAACTTAGGTATTGTATAGCTGGTTTGATAGGTAATTACCGTAACTTGGTGGCTAACTTGTAAGATAAAATATGGTGTACTATGGTTTTGATAGGTAAGGAAAACGGCTAGATTTGAGGTTGCAGAGAAAGAAGAAAAGTGAGTACTTTCTTGGAATTTAATGGGCAGTGATGAGGAAATTACAGCTTTAATTTTTATTTTGATCAGTAAAACAATGGTTTTATTGATGATATAAATAGGCATAGCCCATGTACACGGGACATATACAAGAGTAACACCTAAGCAAAGTTTCCAACGATACAAGAAAATTATGGCTATTCAAGCCATAGGTGATATGAAAAGTAGCAGTGTGCTAAAGGGAGGGACGGAGGAAGGCAGCCTTTAAGACACACTTACCTCAAAACTGAAATCATTGATATTTCATTAATCATTTTTTTAATTCATCGAGTACGTTGAGAAAAAAAAATATTTTTTGATCCGTAAATAAGATTTTATTGATCACAATATGGTCTCCCATTAAAGAAGGGGGATTGGGTATTCGGAACTTGAGATCTTTCAACAAAGCCTTGCTTGGAAAATGGTTATGGAGATATCACTACAAATGGGGGGCCTTTTGGAGAATCGTCATCGAGTTGAAACATGGGGAACCATTGGGAGGATGGTGCTCTAATGAGTTTAGTTGGCCTTATGGAGTGGGGGATTTGGAAGTATATAAGAAGAGGCTAGGATACATATGTAAGAAAAATCTTCTTTGGGACGAGCTACATACATTGGAAGAGAGGGGGGGGGGGGGAAGAGGATGAGGAGTCTTTGTTAAGAAAGAATGTGGTTGTGGCTGAAATTGGAGAAGGTTTTGTTGATTAAGGAAATATCTTGGAGGCAAAAATCTAGGGCGCTTTGGTTGAAAGAGTGGGACAAATGCACTAAAATTTTCCATTAGGTGGCTAATTCCCATAGACACAATAACACTATTGAGGTCCTTCAGTCTGGCTCTAATGTGTTTCATTCTCCCGAAGAGATTCAAGATCATATAGTGCAGTGCCATGAAGACCTCCTTGCTGAAACAGTAGAATGGCGTCCCAAACTTGATGGTTTGAACTTTGATCAGCTGGATTCTGGTGTAGCAAGCTGGTTGGAGAGGCCGTTTGATGAAGAGGAGGTGCATCTAGTGGTGAGAGGTATGTGCAAAGAATAAAGCCTTTGGCCCGGATGGTTTTTCAACGGCTTTCGTTCAAGAGTGTTTGGATATAGTGGAGGAAGCGATGCAGGTTTTTCATGATTTCCAAACTTTTCATAAGTTTGAAAAGTCTCTAAACGCTACTTTCATTGCTCTTATCCCGAAGATAGCCAGTGCTTATGAATTGAAAGACTTCCGTCCTATTAGTTTGGTAGGTGGGATCTATAAAATCATGTTAAAGGTGTTAGCTAACTGCATGAGTATGGTGATGGATAAACTCATTTCTAAACCTCAAAATGTGTTTGTTCGGGGTCGGCAAATTCTGGATTCAGTTCTGATTGCTAATGAGTGTTTGGACAGCTAGAAAAGAGAAGGCATCCCGGTGGTTCTTTGTAAGTTGGATATGGAAAAGGCTTTCGACCATGTGTGTTGGGATTTTCTTTCTATATGCTCAGGAGATGCAGCTTGGGGGATAGGTGGTGTGAATGGATTAAACATTGTGTTTCGACCGCTCGGTTTTCTATTTAGTCAATGGCAAATTATGTGGATTTTTTCAGACTTCGAGGGGTTTGAGACAAGGGGATCTGTTGTCTTCCTTTCTTTTCTTCATTGCTATGGAGGCTTTGAGTCGCATGGTGGCAGCTGCAGTAAAGGGGGGGCTTTATTGCTGGTTTTTCGGTGGGCAATGATAGCAATGGAGTTAGTTCCATTTTTCACTTAATATTTGCGGACGATACTCTTATTTTTTGTGATGCAGATAGTGGTTAGATTCAAGCTTTAAGGGCTGTTTTGTTGTGTTTTGAAGTGGTTTCAGGGTTCAAGGTAACTTGGGAAAGTCGGAATTGGTACCGGTGGGGGATGTGAGGAACGTTAACTTTCTTGTGGACTTGTTGGGTTGCAAAGTAGCCTCTCTTTCTATGAAATATCTTGGGCTTCCCTTGGGGGCATCTTTCAAAATTAAGAGTATTTGGGATCGTTTGGTAGAGAAGATTGAGAAGAGATTGTCGGGTTGGAAACGGTTGTATCTATCAAAAGGGGGGAGATTAACCCTTATCAAAAGTACCATTTCTAATCTTCCTACTTACTATCTTTCTCTATTTCCATTACCAGTGCGTGTGGCCAGTCAGACAAAAAATATTTAGAGCATTTTTGTGGGGTGGCATGGGGGAGGAAATCAAATTTCATCTTGTGAGTTGGCAAAGGGTGAGTTGTCCACTAGTATGTGGTGGCCTGGGGGTGCGAAATAGGAGTAAATGGTGGTTCACCTTCTTTTACATTGTGAGGTTGCTAGCATCCTATGGAACATGATCTATCGATGTCTTTGGGATTGGTTATGTGATGCCTTTCCCAGTGGCAGAGCTTCTATTATGTTGGAGAGGGCAATTTGGCAACCATCAACGCTCACTTTTGTGCAAGATGATCCTATCATGCATATTATGGCGTTTATGGAGGGAAAAAAACTGGCATAGTTTTGAGGACTGCGAAAATCAGTGTCCGAGTTGAACTCTTTCATTCTTAACACCCTCTATCATCGGATAATGATCCAACATGGTGCTGCCCTTTTCTATTTCTAACTTCCAGGATTTTCTTGCACTTTTACATTTTGATTGTTGAAGTGGAATTCTTGTATACTTGCTGTGTACCAGGATAATATTTCAGTCATTATTAATAAAATCTTTATCTTACTTATAAAAATTAATCGAGACCAAACCATATTTCGAAACTATCTCTGAAAATAGAATTTTTTGATATGCGACTCTGCAAATAAAATTGTGGGTGATTATTAAGAATTTAGGTCTTCTGAATATTTCATTTGATTTTTATTATATGCTTAAATGGAGGAACATAGGATAAGGTTTGATTTTAACGTAGTAGGGCTTTTGAGATAAATTTCAACTAGGGATGGTTAAATGTGGATAAATAGTTTGTATGGCACCGTCAGCAATTACCAAAACAAACAATTTAGAGAGGCAGACAAATGACTAGATAAGTTTCATTATGGCCAGAAGGCAAGTTACAGAGTTGAAGAAGAATGAAAATGTAGAGATAGAAAACTTTAGAGTTTCACTATGGCCAGTGGACACTTCATAGAATTGTTAAAGTCTCTGCATCGTCTTTGAATTAAAAACTTTATTTAAACAAGGAAAAAGATTTTCTGATTACTTATTAAGCCTTTCAACACCAACACAAGATAAATCCAAATAAACAATAAACTTAATGACCAAAAAATCATGAGCACATAAAACTAGAAAAAAATTACACGAGATAGAATTTCTGTTTTCTATAAGGGCTTGTTTGGAAAAAATATTTCATCCCAAAATTCTCATCTCATCTTATCTTATGTTCCCAAACATCACTCAAATACAAATGTTTTCAAACTAATCATTACACCTTTCCCAAACTAATCATTACCATTTTTCCAAACTAATCATTACAACTTTCCCAAACTTTCAAACAAAAAATAAGAAATATTTTAACTTTTTCAAATTCCTAAACAAAAATAATATAAAAAAACTATATTCTAACAATATTTTAACTTTATAATATTTTTTATTAAATTTTTTTTTCTCTTCTTTCCCAAAACCCCATAAAACATTAACTCAAACTATCTCAATACTATTTACAAACTATCTTAATACTATTCACAAAATTCTCATCTCATCTCACTCCCCAAGCTTGTCCTAAATCTACGGAGACAGAATTCAAGTTGGTTCTCTACCTCCCACTAGAAGTATTGAGGACGTATGACCTAAGGTGGTCCTACGATGGATTCCTCATAGGCTTTGTAAATCTTGAGATGTTCACAAAGGGAATTTAAGGGTGTTATTTATGGCTTTATTGCAGAGTCGGTGTACTTTGAGGAATTGTTCTTGCAATTTTAAGCAAGAGAAAGAATCTTTTTTTTTTTTTTATAAGAGAAAGAATCCTTCAAGGACATTTACTTTCAAATCATGTAAAATAAGATAAGGGGAAGACAGCTTCAAAAGATTGCTATATATAATGGGTGCTTCTTTTAACAATATAATTTTTCTGTCTTGTATGAAGTTGTCCTGGATTCCTCGAAAAATCTGTTGAAGAGTGTTGGAAGGAATCTCACAGCACTGTTAGATGGCTTCAATCTGACTTTGATCCCATCATTGTGGTTAGGAGTGCTTTTACAGTTTTAGTTAAATGATATGACACTGAGAGTTGTGTGATCCAATGGCAACTCTTAGATTATGCGACATTATTTTCTTGATGACATTATTGAAACGAAAATTTTCTTGATAACATGACATTGTTTTCATAGGCTTCTCTCAAATGAGCAAAAAATTCCATGGCGAAGCATTCTTTTTTTTTTTTGGCATTGGAGCTCATTATTGGAAGAAGAGAATTTGCAACAATTTTTTTGTACTCATAAAAAAAATTATTATTTTTTGATAAGTAATAAGAGATTTATTAATGCAAGTTGATAGGTATAGCCCAAGTATGCATGAACGTATAAAAAAAATTATTTGTAGAAGAATTAAAAAAGAAGGGCTCAAGATAAGGACAAAGGAAAGAATCCATGGTGTAAGAAGCTTATTTGGGCTCCTTCCAGGAAAAGGATGTTCAGCATTCGATCTTTCTATAATGTCTTTAGTCCTCATGATAATAATCCCTTTCCTTGGAAAAAAGTTTGGCAGAATAAGGTTCCCCCAAGATTTGCGTTTTTTGCTTGGACAACCTCTCTAGGGAAGATTCTCACCATGGACAATTTGAGGAAAAGAAACATTGTTGTGATTGAGTGGCATTGCATGTGTAAGAGTAGTAGGGAATAGTGGATTGCTTCATTGTGAGATGGCCACCACTTTGTGGATTCATTTTTTCAGTTGGGTGGTTCAGTGTGGGTCATGCCCTGCAGAATTGTGAACCTTTTTGACATTGGGAGAGGGCTAGGAGGGGGTTCACAATTTGTGTGTGGAGAATGGTTCCTACATTCGTCTATTTGAAGGAAAATAAAGAGTTTTCGAGGACTGAGAATGGACGATGGAGGATTTCCTGACTTTCTTTTTCAATTCTCTCTTCCTTTGGACAGCGTCTATTGACTTTAATGCACTCAATTCACATGATTGTCTCGTATCTTTTTTGCCTTTTGCGATTCTGAATGAAATTTTAATACTAATAAAAAAGAAGGGGGGAATTTAGCTTTTGCACTTTGATGGTATTGTGCAGGTTTTACGATAAAAAAAAAAAAAAAAAAAAAATTCCTTGAGAGGGATTTATAATCATGGGCACACAAAGAACAAAGATCCTCGCACAAAGAATAAAGATCCTCATAGGGGATATGTAATAACAGGCACCTGAATATAATGGACAGAAATTATCAATCAGCATATTGCTGGGTCAGATATTCTACACTTCTCTCTCGTTCTCACTTTTCCACTCTCTTGCTGATGGCCATTTCCGGTGTTCCTTGCTGGAGATACCACTTTTAGCATCTTCCTTTCCTAGTTCACAAGAGAGTGAGGTCACTTAAATGTTCTCAGGACTTTGCATATTAGGTGAAGCATGGGTTGTTTGTCTTGGTTTCCTGTGCAATCTAAACTTTATACTACTCTTTCACCACACTGGGTGGTAGCTTACTTTTGTACCCAGGAGTGCCCAGGAGTTTTTTGGCCTCTTCCCCCTCTCTCGTTAGGCAAATTTGTAGTATACTTGCTGTGTGTCACTGCAATTTGGAAGATGGTTCCCTTATGTCTTATGTGGTGCATTTGGCTGGAGAGGATTGACCGGAGCTTTGAAGATAGTGAATGTTCTCTGGAAGAACTTAGAAGATTCTTTTCAGTACTTTATTTTCATGGGCTTCTGCTATTGATTTCAGTGGTGCTAGTTTTCATGATTTTCTTGTTTATTTTTCAAGCACCTAACTTTTTTTTCATAAGTAATAAGAAATCAAGTACCAAACTTCTTGTAGGTGTTTCCTCTTGCTGTGTACTTTGGCTATGCCTATTCCATTTATTGAATATAATCTTACTTCTACCAATCAAAAAAAAGAAAAAACTAATTGGCACCTAGATCTAGACAACCCTTGTAATTGTTAAAGCTCCAGAATGATGCTAGATAACTGGCCATTCCCCTTTAAAGATTCCATTTCATGGCATCACTTTTTTTAGTAAGTCCATTTCATGGTATTGCTAACCATTTGGAATTTGAATAATAATAAATAAGATTTTCATTTTTTCCCGCCTTTGTGTTGATGCTTGTGTATTCGGTTTTTAAAGGAAACTTTAGAGGAGTCACTTTGCACAATCTTTACTCTGTTGACTTTGTGATCATTGCTTCTTCTCCTGCCGCTTCCTTTTCTACCATCTCAAGGAGTATAATGATGTAGGTCTGATTACATGTGACTTGATATGACTTGTACAAAATGATAGTAATTTTATTCCGCCAAATGACAATAGTTAAGGCCCCGTTTGGATACAAAAACGGTTTCATCTCATCTCATCATTACAATTTTCTCAAATTTCCACAGAAAATATAATAAACAATTCAACTTTTTCAAATCCCAAAACAATAATAATATTAAAAAATAATATTCTAACAATGTTTTATTTAATTTTCAACTTTCATCTAAAATAATTTCATCTCATCTTACTATCTAAATGGGGCCTGAGTTATTTTGTATGCTGGACTGTGTGCAGGATAAGTTTTAAGGCTTGGGAACTTGGCATTTGCAGTGACTAAATGTACATAAAAGAGGTATGTTTCTTAACGCATTTGTATTTGCAGAGACTTTCATATACTGTTATATGGTCACTGATGGAAGTGTAGGAACTTGTTATCTCGAATTTATTCTTATTTCTTTTAGGTAATTTTTCTCCTCTCAAAATTTTAGCTGCTGTAAATTTGTGGGCTGGTTCCATGCCTGGCAACGAAGTTGGAGACAGGGTCCACAATTTCTTTGGCCAAGAGAACTTGTCTCAGGGCCAGCATCATTCACAGGCTGGCCAAGGAAACTGGCACGGTTTAAATAACAATCCTTTGGTCGGAAACCAGAGACAGTTCGGTGCATCTTTTATTTCTGATTTAAAGAACTACAATGTACAACAATCAGGTATCAACAAGTTTAATAAGTTGGCCTCTTGCTTAATTGGTTTCTATCTGCTTGTATGGTCTTCTAGAAGGTTTATTGCAATGAATGAATAAAATTCTCTCAATCCCTCAATTGTTCACATATCACATCAAGGATATGATGATCATACTCATATGGTTAAGTGCTATTACCTGTTATTAATCGTACTGCTGTTCTTTTGGTTCTAGCAGACTCTGAGAGGGGAGAGGGAAGTCGGTCTTTGCATGTGCCACATGGTTTCAACTTGACACAATCAAATGTGAGGTCTGAGTTTGGCAGAAGTTTGCCTCAGAACCAGCATACAAATTTGAATGGCCATGTGCATGGGCATCAATTTGTCCAGACAAGGCAGAATGAAGCAAACTTTGTGGGAGTGGATACAGAATCTGATCGCCATAATTTATCATTGAGGGGCATATCTATTCTTGAGTCACAGCAAGGGAATGGTCCTGAGCTTACTAAGAAAAACTCATCAAGGTTGGAAGCTGCTGAATCTCCCGTTAATTATGACTTTTTTGGAGGTCAACAGCAAATGAGTGGCCAGCAGCCTGCCATGCTGCAATCTTTGCCGAGGCAGCAGCCAGGGATCAATGACATTCATCTTCTACAGCAACAATTCATGCTCACACAAATGCAAGAACTTCACAGGCAGCAACAAGAGGAAAGGCAGCAGAGTTCTATAAATCAGGTTTTCCCTGTTCCAAAACAGACAGCTCCCAACCATTCAGCTGTGCAAATCAATGCCATTCCTATTAATGAGGCATCTAATTCTCCATGGCTGCCTGAGCTTGTGGCAGGTAACACAAACTGGCCGCAGCGTGGTGCATCTCCAGTTGTGCAAGGATCTTCTAGGGGACTTATGTTATCCCCTGAGCAAGGCCAGGCATTGCGTCTGATGGGATTGGTTCCTCAACAGGTTGATCAATCTTTATATGGGGTTCCTATTTCTAGTGCAAGAAGTACTCCAAATCAAATTTCTCATGTTCAAATGGATAAGCCTGCATTACAGCAGGTATCAACCAGTGGTAATTCATTTTCAGGTCATCAGTACTCTACATTTCCTGGTCAGGTTAGTGTGCAAGATGAAAATTTTTCTTCCAGACAGGATTTTCAAGGTAAAAATATGTTCGGTCCTGCTGGTGGCCAAGGCCTAAACAGTGGATTTAATTTGGACCATGTGCAGCAAGTGGATTCCCAGCAAAGAAGTGCATCCATGCAAGAATTCAATGGGAGGCAAGAGATAGCTGGATCTTCAGAAACATCACAGGAGAAAACACTGATGCAGGCTGCCCCTTCACAGAGTGTGTCTTCCTTAGATCCAACTGAAGAGAAGATCTTGTTTGGTTCGGATGACAATCTGTGGGATGCCTTTGGCAGGAGCACAGGGGTTTGTAACCTGTTGGATGCTCCCGATTTTTTTAATGGATTTCCTTCTGTGCAAAGTGGGAGTTGGAGTGCTCTTATGCAGTCTGCTGTTGCTGAAACTTCTAGTGCTGATATAGGGCTTCCAGAAGAGTGGAGTGGTCCAACTTTTGGGGACACAGGGCCTCCGACTGGGAATCAGCAGCCCTTAACCATTAATGATAGTAGCAAACGGCCAGTTTGGACTGATAACAACTTGCAGACTGCTTCGGCTTTGAGTTCTAGACCTTTCCCCCTTTCTGATGATGCAAATAGGCCCTCTACGAGTACGAATTATTTTAAGGTTCCAGGATTACAGCACTCAGGGCTCAAAACTTTGCATCAACAGGGTGACAGGTTGCAAACTGGTTCATCTCATACAACTATTGAACGGTTTCAGCAAGAAGGAAGCAAATGGTTAGATCGTAGCCAGCTACAAAAGCCACCTGCTGAAGGCAGTCATATTTATGGAAATGTTGCTCACTCTTCAGGGGTAGAAGTAAATGCCAAGAGCATTTCAGATTCTTTGGCCCATCAGCAGAGCATATCTTCGTATAATAGTGGTAGCCAGCCATACAGTAGATCAAGTGGTTGGAACTTCCCGGAATCTTTTTCACCTGATAGTGGTGCTACTTTGAAACATCATGAGAATGAAAAATCATCTCTGCTTACTCAGAGTAGTGATCATAAGGAAGCCACACAAGAGCAAATAGCCCGCAGTGCTGGTCTATGGAGGGCTGCTCCTGTTCCCAATTCATCTGTTGGATTGGAACATGTAAAACCTGGCATAGGTAGCTTGCAGGTTTACAGGGAAGTTTCAAGTTCTAGTAGTAATGTTGCAGTACCTAATTCAAGCACTGCAAGGGCCAACCAGGAAAGAAGCCACCAGCTTCAAAATAATAATAATCTTGATTTCTGGAAGGATGTTCAGTCTTCAGGGAACTCCAAAGGAAATGAGGTTGTGGGGAAATACCAGCATCATCTCGATGAGAGCCCTCAAGTTTTGCAGTCATCAGGGAATAATGGGTTGGACAAGGGAGCAGTTGAAACGAATGAAATGGAGAACTTAAATAAAAAAGAAAACTCAAGGGACAGTTTTCGCTCTAACACATTGCGTCATACTTCCACTGGTGGCTTAAGAGAGAATGTTTGGTTAGATGCTAGTGATTCTCGTACTTTGATTGGGGGCAAACAAAAGTTATCCAATCAAGTTAATCAAAAACCTGGAGCTCGCAGATTTCAGTATCACCCAATGGGGGATGTAGATGTCGTGGAGCCTTCTTATGGCCCAAAATATAATGCTAATCCTCAGGCCTTGGCTCAGCAGGTTTCTCAAGGATTAAGAGGTCATGACCAGGTGCATGCTGACCAGCGACTAGCTGATCATACTGATAGAAATTGTATGGGATTGGAGAAGGTGATCATTTGAATTATTTGAGAATAATGTCAATACTTCTTTTGTTTGTTTTTGGTTTTTTTGTTTTGTTAAGTATGGTATTTTAAAACTCCTAAGAAAAAAGCTCCTTGGAACCTTTTTATTTAAAATTTTATTGTGGCCATTTACCTGGTTTTCAGGGTGACACCAAAGGCTNCATTTGAATTATTTGAGAATAATGTCAATACTTCTTTTGTTTGTTTTTGGTTTTTTTGTTTTGTTAAGTATGGTATTTTAAAACTCCTAAGAAAAAAGCTCCTTGGCACCTTTTTATTTAAAATTTTATTGTGGCCATTTACCTGGTTTTCAGGGTGACACCAAAGGCCTAGACGAGTTACCTTCAAAAGGCATGCTTCCAGGCTATGTACCTAATTCATCTGCTTCCTTTCTCAAATCTGTGGGTAATTTTACCCCTACCAAGACAGCTACATCAAGGTAGTTGAATATTTAAAGACTAGTTGTTCCTCTTTTAGATTTGATATTCTGTAGATTGATTTTTTACGTTGCCAACTGATTTTATTCTGCAACTGCTGTTCAGTAAATTGATGTATAGCTTATATCTTTTAGACACTGTTATAATAAGAGCATAGTTGTATTTGCTTTCAATAGATGACTGCTAATATGTTTGGTTAAATGTTTACATGCTTATAGTTCTCTTTTCTGTTTTCTTTGCTGTTATATCATAACTCACTGGTGAGTTGAGTTGAATTTGTCTTGTCTTGTTTTTGATTTACAGTCAAAATATGCTGGAGCTTCTTCACAAGGTGGATCAATCAAATGAACAAGGTGGCACCAGAAGACACAGTAGCTCTTCTGACTGCTATCTGTCTTCTGAGATGCCTGAAACAGAAACATCTGATGGACCATACTGTCACCTTCAGCAAAATCAGTCTTCTGCTACTCAGGGCTTTGGTTTACAGTTGGCTCCTCCATCTCAACGGTTGCCAATTCCTGACCGTGCCTTATCTTCCCAGAACTCCTCACAAACAGTTCTTGGTTCATCTCATGAAGCTTCTAGGACTGAGGATAAGGGTAACATGTGGTTGGCTTCCACAGCCTCTGTTCAGTCTTTGACATCTTCGTGTGAATCATCTCAAGGTGAATTTCGGAATAATGTTTCTGGTAGCTCAGGCCAAACAGAAAATAAACTGTCACAGTACAAAGTCCAAGAAAAATTTTCTACAGCTTTTATGTCTGGTTCTTCTTTCTCTAGAAATCATCCTCAAGGTCAGCACATGACTGTTGCAAGTGGACAGCAGATGCCAAATCAGTCTGGAAACATGTCTATCCATAGGTTTACTTCCCAGTCAAAACAGGTTGATGAATCTGGTGAGAGAGCTCAAGCTGGTCAATCTGCCCTGGAGTCAGCGACAGATGTCTCCACGAGTACTCAAAATAACCTTGATCGTTCTGGAGAGATGTCCCAGATGAATAGTTGTGACCAAACTCATTCAAGAGATCCAGCTCAACAAATCTCATCTTTGGAGGGCATCCCAGTCTCTCTGCCTTCTGTTACAGCTGGCATTTCTCGACCAGATTCCGTTAAAACAATATTTCCTAATTTTTGGAGCAGTGATTCAAGCCAGCAACATTTATTAGGTGCCCAGCCATCGAAGGCTTCATCTAACTTGTTTAAGTCCCACCTACGATCAGATAACAATTCTGGACCTTTGAATAGTAAAGATGTCCAGAGAGGCGGGAATGGTCTATCTGGATTTTGTGCAAGTTCTTTAAATTCAGAAGGCTTTGTAGAGAGATCTGTGAAAGAAAGCCCTGGGCAGCAACTATCAGCTGAGAATATTGACCTTCTGAAACGGACATCGAGTGTATCGCAGGGGAATGAGTCTGTTGTAAACAATCCTTCTGATTCATTTCATTCAAATGCTGCTGCTACTCAAAGAGACATTGAAGCTTTTGGCCGTTCTTTAAGACCAAATAATGTTACCCATCAGGATTACTCTTTACTGCATCAAGTACAAGCCATGAGAAGTGCCGAGATGGATCCAAGTAATCGCAGTATGAAGAGATTTAAAGGTCCAGATTCTGGTAGGGATGTACAGCACATAGCTCCTAAAGGAGGACAACAGCCATCACATGGATACAATGATATGGTTAGAGATGCATTGTGTGATCACAGTTCAGGTCCATCTGGAGATTCTAAGATGCTAAGCTTTTCAGCTAAGCCAGGGGAAAGTCGGGATACAAATGCATCTTCTCAGGATATATTGGCATTTGATCTGGATGGTTCTCATAATCTATCAAGTAGTAATAGTGTAGCTGCTGCTCGATCTGAGAATTCTCAGATTAGTCCCCAGATGGCACCATCCTGGTTTGATCAGCATGGAACCTTTAAAAATGGACAGATGTTGCCAACATATGATTTGCTGAAAACTGCCACTACGAAGGGTTTGGAACAGCCGTTTGTTGTTGGGAGGCCATCTGACAGTGTACTAGCTTGCAATTTAATGGATCAAGTTAGTGCTACCGCTGATGCTAGTTATCTAGCTAATGTCCGGCACAGTCACTCTACAGCCGCAGAAATTGAAAAGTTGTCATCCCCTCATTTATTGCTTCCTGATGTCACTGATCAAAGTCTGGTTGTGAGATCGCGGAAGCGTAAAAGTGCTACATCAGGACTTATACCATGGCATAAAGAATTGGAGGGCTCCCAGATGCTTCCGAATATCAGGTGATTGTCATATGCAGCTCACCAATTCTATAGCTTCCGGACGTCAGCATTTATTGACTTAAAATCTCTCATTTGAAATTTTAATTTTGGTGGTTACCTTTCTCATTTTCTTTTTTATTAAATATTCAACATGTTATTTGTTTTGTTGACATACACAGTGGTTTCTGCCCCCTTCCCTATTGATTTGTCCTGTTCTTTTCCCTTTTTTGTTAACACAAGCAAAATTCTGCCTTTTACAGTGCGGCAGAATTAGTCTGGGCCCAAACGGCAAATCGACTGATTGAGAAGGTGTGTTAAGTAAAATGGCGTCTGATATTATGTTTTTCCTTTGGTATTCATAGTTCTTTGAGAGTTCTAATTGCTTATTTGATGACAGGTGGAAGATGAAGAAGCAGTGGAAGATGGATCACTGATGCTTAGAACAAGCAGAAGGCTAATTTTGACAACACAACTTATGCAGCAACTGCTTCTACCTCCTCCAGCGGCACTTCTATCAACTGATCCTAGCTCACACTATGAGAGCGTGCCTTACTTTATTGCTAGATCAGCATTAGGAGATGCATGCAGTGCAATCTCGTGCTCTGGAAGTGATACCCGTGTGCCTCCTGACAGCAGAAAACTGTAAGAATTGCTCTAAAGTCATTTGAATTTATGTGCTCATGATGGATGACATTTATGATCAATTATTTTAGTATTATTCGTTATGTACTAATGTTTAGTTTTTCCAAAATATGCTTTTAGCCTGTCTGAGAAGCTTGCAACATTTGGAAGAATTGATGGTCAGTACTTAAAAGTCATGGAAGACTTTATTGGCAAAGCGAGGAAGCTCGAAAATGATCTGTTGAGGTAGCATTTATGTCTTTTCTATTGGTATCTATTCTTCTTACTGCTAACATATCACTATTAGTTATATTAATAAAAAGAACATATCACTATTAATGTAGTCAGTTTATTTTTCTTGGATATTCCCTCTTTTGACTCGTTTTTTTGAATCATTTTTATTTGCAATGTTCTTTACAAGGTTTCTCCATCATGTGTTCCTGGTGTCATCCAAAAGTGGCAGGGAATTTATTGAGTTATAGATTCATGACAATTTAATTGTATGAAAAATAATATTGCACTTATAAGTTTGTCTTCAAAAATCAGTACTGCAAGTGGATCGCTGAGCCATTTATTTTTGGCTTATTGGTTCGGGGGCTCTCTGGATTTTTTATTTATTTATATTAGTCGGGCTCTCTCTGGATTTAATCAGAACAAATCTTGAACTGTATGTAGGACTTTTCTGGGTGTGACTGAAGCATCAATCTGCTGAATATCAATTTGCATGTCAGTCTGATAAATACTATTTGATTTAGTGTACCCAAATAAGACTTTTCTGGTGCTATTAAATTGGGTTTGTTCTTTGTGTGCTTTAATTGCACAGCTTTCTTTGTTTAAACAAAAAATAAATAACTTAAATCTTCCTGATGGAACCAATGAACAATGCCAACTTGTAACAATTTTAGGAATTTTAACTACTCTTTCTAGAAGCTATATGACGATTGTATTATTTTCTTGTAGGAATTAATCTTCCCTGCATATTTTTCCTAGATTCTCCAATCAGCCATCCGAACATCCTCCTTACACCACAGTTACACCTTCATAACTTTTCCTAAGTTAAACAATATAAGAGCACGAGCATAGGCATTCTCTTCAAGTTCCAAACTACTAACAGTCTATTTTGGAATATAATACACAGCACAAAAGAAAAAGTCCAGAAAAGCTACCTGGACTTCCAGGTAGCAGGCAAAATGCTCCTTGATATCCGTCAATATGCGGGATAAAGAAAGGCAGCAAATTGCAATGGAGAATAAACAACAGAGCTTTTTTGAAACTACCTGGATTCTACAAAGATGAATTAACACATACCATGTTGCTCTAATAAGTGCAATATTTTTTTTAATGGTATTTGGTGTATTTCTTTGCTTCATATTCATAGCATGCAGATCTCTCTCTCTCTCTCTCTCTCTCTCTCTCCCTAATGCTTGTGATTTTGCAGACTGGACAACAGAGCCTCAATAGTAGACTTAAGACTGGAATGCCAGGAACAAGAGAAGTTTTCTGTCATCAATCGTTTTGCGAAATTTCATGGCCGGGGGCAAGTTGATGGGGCTGAGACCTCATTGTCCTCCGATACAAATGCAAATTCTCAAAAATCTTTCCCCCAGAGATATGTTACTGCAATTCCAATGCCTAGGAATCTCCCAGACAGGGTACAATGTCTTTCACTTTGATCATTAATTAATTGATTTTTTCCTCTTCCTTTGGGCAATTTGTCTTTTCATCCCTTTGTGTTCTCTGGTCCATTTTCTTTCAACTTATATGATGGTGCGCTTTGACACAAACGGACCACAGGAGTGGGAATGTAGGAGAAGAATGGATGTTAGATTGCCTCCTTAAACCCAATGGAGGCTGTTAGATCTTTGCAATCTAGGCCATTTATGTCATTCTTGAGAAATATAAGTTGGTCCTGTATACTTTGGTAGTCTAGAAAGAAACTGCATTACTGCGATGCCCCGACATTTTTATGTAGCCGGGGGGAGGACAGAGGCAGAGTTGTTTTTCAGCACCTATAATTTCAGGTAATAATGTGATTTGGGCATGAGTTTCGAATCAGAAATTGGGTTCTCTCTCTTCTTTTAGGAAAAAAGGAATAACAGGGAGGAGTTGTGAGCAGAGACTTCCAATTTTACTGCACTGATTAGGCAGTTAGGCTGTTAAATCTTTCTAAACCATTGGCACTGAGTTCTTGCTCTCTATTTCTCCTTGGAGAGGATGATTAGGCTGTAAATCTCATCTCTATCACTGAATTATCTCGAGTGTAAATTGGACCTAATTGCTTTAATTGAAAAAGGCAAGATAAAACTAGAGACAATAAATAAAAATAAAATAAAAATAACTCTAAAATGATCTGCAATCTGCTCCGGTAATCCAATTCGAGGTCCACAAACAATAGTACTGCTTTTATTTATTTATTTATTTTTTGTAAGTCTTTTTATTGATACTCTGAAGGTTACATCAATTAATATAAAAAATGTATTTTTGATTGTTTTTTTTTTTTCTTTTATGACTCCCGTGATCTTACAGGAGGTGGTGTGTTTAAACATTAACTTGTAACTAGCAGAATCCGGTAGGTGTTACTATGGTTATGCATAGACTGGAGTTATCCATTGTTTTGAATTCTGTTCCGGCTGAAGCTGTCGGGATTTTTCGTTCCGGATTTTCATTCCTTTTCGTTTTAAATTCTGACTCATTCCGGCTTGTTCCTGTCAAATTTTTTGGCCCGTTTTGGCCAATTCCGGACTATAGTCCGTTCCAAACTGTTTTAATAGTAAATTTATAATTTTCTTGAGTTTGGATGATATTTTTATAAATTTTTAATCTAGATGACATTCATGTAATATTTTAAAATATATTAGTTATTTACATAATTTTAATTTTTTTATAACTTTAAATTGTCCCCATATTCTTTTTTTTTTCATCTTATTATTTTTAAGAAAAATTCTACTCATCACTCTTTTCTCGTCATCTCATGATGTGATATTAAATGATAGATTTTCAAGTAAAACATAATAAATAGTCTCTAATAATTTCTAGATTCTTTTATTTATTTTTTCTTGGTTTTTTTGTATATCTCAACTCAAATTTGTGTTTTTTAATGTTATCTTTTAACACTATTACCTCTACATTTTTAATGTTTTCAACGTATATTCATTTTATAAATCTCTAATTCTTTCATATATGTATATATATATTTATACACATACGAATACATACATGATATATACTTAAATATACATGTATTTATTTTACTAAGTATCAATTTATATGTTTAAATATATATAAATTATTAGTTTATATGTTTAAATTTATATAGCTAATTCCGAAACTATATATCGCATCGGTACCAAAATCTTCTGTTCTAGTAGTTAAACCAGAATGATTATCGGAATGAATGGAATTTAGAACATTGAAGTTAGCTCCGGTTGGCTCCTCATCTAAAGCATTCTTTAAGAGAAGCTAGCATTTGCCTAACAACCATTTCCCTCCCCACGTCTCTCCCACTAAAAGACGGCGAACTACTTGACTCCCCGGAACAGAGGACTAATTAGTAATTACATTTTTTTGTTTAGGCTAATTTAAAGATATTGCGCACCCTTTGCCACCCGTCTTCTATGGGACATTGATTATGCATTCTATCACTTGTAATAGTTACGTTCCATATATATTGGGGTGGAAAAAGAAGATTGAGACTGCTTTGGTTCTCGTTTAAAAGAAAAATATAATTTTTTTTCTTTAACAAAAAGTAAATAGATATTCCAAAAACTAAAACGTTTATTGAAAACCCATTTTTCAATAATATAGAAAATTAATTATATGTTTTCAGAATACATAATATCGTTGCCAACTCGTATAGATATATTATGGTGTCCATGCTCAATTTATAAATGTGAGACCTGCTTGGTAGATGATTGAAGAAAAAAACTCCACGACTGAGAGGACCTCTGCTAATAATGTGGATTGTGATTATCGATCTAATCCAAAATGAAAGAAAAGTCATGACATACGTTGATAGTCAAGTCATTAAATTTAAAAGGTCGTACACTGATTAATTAAGCAGGCAATGGACGTGAAAAAGATGTCCATTGACTTGAAAAATTAGAAGTAGTATTGAATCATGTTTTTTATGATCCATCGATATTTAAGAAATCCCTTGGAAACTGTTGGGATTTATAAGGGTGTGCAAACCAATTGAATTCTACGTGGTTAGACTTTAGGAGTGGATTATGATCTAATTTTATTCAAATACGACTTGAGTTTCCTTGTTGTACATCATTCATAACTTTATAAAACATCACTCAAAGAGTTTGATAAAAAAAAAAATAGAAAATAAAAAAAATGAAATAAAGAGATTTTATTTTATACAATCCCCTCTGTATAATAAACTATTTTTGTGGAAGCTACATGTTCTATCAATTATCGAAATCCTTCTCGACCACTACCGCATATGAATGTTGTTTTTTATAATGCTTATATAATTTCATTCTGCTATGTTAATTATATTTTGTTTTTGAATTTTGTATTGACACATAATTAATATATATATATATATATATAATGCAATGTGTGGATAATTATCAATTATGATATAATATAAAAAATCATATAAAAATTGTTTTATACAATATAAAAAATATATATATATGAACCGGTTCGTCTGGTGTTAGAGAAAGGAAATCGAAACCGAACTGATTTTGAGAAAAATAAAACCAAACCCGATACTGGACCGAACCAAACCTGATACCAAACCAAACCCACTGGTTCGGTCCAGTCTGATTTACCCGTTCACCGGTTTTTTTTTTTCAGCCCTAGACTGCAGTAAACATACCTTGTAGATGGTAGCCAATGCAGGGGTGGACAGGAAATCAATGATGCATCATTTTTGGTCATTCTGATTGCCAAATAAACAAAATTGTAAAGAGGTTGCTCCAAACTAAGGGCAAGCATTTTACACATAACTAAGGGCAACTGTTTCATCCTCATTTGCCTTGTGCTCATGTAAAGCAGGCTTGGTTTTATTAGAAACCAAACTTCTATTGGGACGGCAACAGTGATACATTGCTGACGAAAAAATCATCAACGTGGATACAACTCTATGGTTGGACAGTTCTTCAATCTTTTGGCGCTCTGGCAAAAGTCAAGCTTTCCATGTACTGCTAGATGCTAGTGTTCTGTCGATGTGCCTTGAACGTTAAACATCCTTCATGGTCTGAGGAAGTGACAAGTTAAACCCAGTGATTCTTCTTCCAAGAGTAGCTTATGTGAGGCTGACATGCATTTCCTCCCCAATTAGAGAAAATATTTCGTCTATCCTGTGAAGAAACAAAATTGAATGTAACTTTTGTGGCAAGTGATTCTATGTTAAAGGAAAGATAGCTTAGAAACGTATTTATCCGCACATATCCATGGTGAATATGGTTCTATCATCAACAATTTGGAAACAGACATCCTATTTTAGTCTTCAACAATTTGAATATGTTTCTGCTGTTTCTCGCCTCCCTGCCAACTCACTTTGCAAGAGTCACGCTTCCCGTTCTTTTTATTTTTTCCCTTCCCCACAGACAGCTGGGATGAAAAGAAAAGAAAAAAAAGATTAAAATGAGCTTGAGTTATTGAGTGCTTTACCTATGAGCATTTATGTTGACCTCTGCAAGCCATGTTGTAAGATAAACCTGCAATACAAATCAAGGAATTCAGTAAAGCGCTGAAAAGAAAGGCTCAATGTTTTCTTTGAATTGAAAGGACTAAAACCTAGGGAATTCAGTACAGCTCATTTTTATCTAAAAGTGAACACCACAATATTAAAAGTTGGCAACTAGTCATTTACTACAGCACTTTGCATTCCAATATTTTTCAGGACGAAAGATAAGAGAAAATGCTCTCATAAATTGCCATGAGTAACTTGAGAACTATAAGATCTCCCCCATTTAGCATCACCTCGAGATGTTCTGACTAAGATATCTTTGATTTATTTGACAGCAAATTGGACTCTTTATAACATACCATGCATTACTCTTATGTTGACTACAAAGAAAATGAGGAAGAATTGGGTCCTAGACTTAATCCACCATTAGTCAACTGTAAAGTCGGAGTGCAGGTGTGCAATCAAACATGTATTTATATAGCCTATTGAGTGTTTTTTAAATGATCAATAAGTACCTGCAGAACCTCTGGATTTGGCTGGTTTTTACATTGTACAGCAGGTGTGTCAGATTTCCGATCCATCAATTTTGGTGGGACTGGCTCACAAGTTTCTTCAGAAAACAAGTTCAACGTACTCAAATTATCAAATTCTCCTTGATAAAGCTGATCCCCCCAATGCAACCCAATGTCTCGTGGAACTTCACAACTAATGGACAGTAACTCCACTACTAGCAACCGCTGGCCCAACCACACGATATCAGTCATGAATCAAGAAAAAAAAAATGGTCCTGAACAAGTTCAAATTAAACCAGAATTTCCTAATAGCCAAAGGAAACTGCAATTTACCTTCACGTTTAGTTCCATTATAAACATCTGAACAAGCTCCTCCGCCAGTTTCTCTGACATTGTTTGAGTATAAGAATCATCACAGAAAATGAAACTAGTATTATGCAGAGGGATTTAAACTTAAACCAAACAATTTAGAATTTACTGCTTAAATAAGCAAATAAATTTATTGAGAACAATAGGGGAAAAAAAAACCTAGCAGACCACAGTATACAGGAGAACACACTAGCAACAGAGAGCAAAACAAAAGGCAGGAAAATATCCAATGAGCTCCTCACCATAAAAATTCCAGAAACTTCTGTAAAAATGCTCCATTTATTGTTTAGACATTGCCATTTTCTTTCCTTTTCATTAACTAAAAAGTTCTGACATCACTCATCTTCCTGGGTTGGCCAAGTTTTTAAAACTAGTTCAATGGTTTGTTTCAGACTTTCATGAAAAAAATGATCTAATGGGACAACTAATTCGCAAAAAAGTTAAATGATAAGTCAGGGATGATGTAATTTTATGCTGTCAAAAAATGAAGAAAAAGAAAGCTCATCACTAATATGAAAAAGAACAGGATGCGGTAAAAAGAGTTGCAGATACATATACCGATAAAAAAAAAGAAAGAGTTTCAGATACATACCATGAGAAGAGACTGACAAAAATACAAAGACAGAGACTCCACCACCATCTCCAGTGTCATTCTGATCTCCAGAAGAATTAGAAAATTGTACAAGTGCACTATTGCTTGTCCCGGTTTGATAACATCTCATGGATCTACAGGCATTGACCATTTGGGTTACAGCAGCCACCTGAAGATGGCTTATCAAAACAAAGAGAACAGATACAGCTACAGACTTATTTGTATCGCTTAGAAAAAAAAGTATCAATTAATATAAAAAGAAGATGATAAAAATGATACTAAGGCATTGCATGAAACACTACAATCTTTCTCAAGACCAGAAGATGAAATGTATCTTATTTTTCTTCATTAGTTCTTGATAAATTTTCTATAACAAGATTCTAGCATATCAAAATAAAAAGATCAAATGATACCTTTCAATTCATTTTATAGAAACAAAAAAGAATTGACCACATTGTCAGGTTTCAGGCTAGATTAGAAATATTGGCTTTGCATTAGGTGTTGAACCAGGCAACACCAAAGTCAATCAAATTATGATATTTTCCAAGATTTTGAAAACACAAAAGAGAAGCCCACTCAAATATTTTGCTAGATAGTAGATTCTTAGATGGTCAAATAGATAATATATTTTTTTTTATAAGTAAGTGCAAATGGATGGATTTTTTTTTTTTTTGATAACCATGGGTGTCTGGGCCAGCTTGTGTGCACCTCGACTAATCCTATGGGGCCCTGAAGTTAATGACTAGGTAAACCTTCAGTGGCCTAAGGGGACTCAAACTGGTGACTATTGGGAACAAACCCAAGGCCAGACTAGTTGAGCTACCCCTCAGGATTAAAAAAAAAAAATTATAAGTACTTAGATGGTCAAATATGGTATTCTAAAATGAGGGCTGCACCATATGATTATTTCCTGTTAAAGTTGACTTGGAAATAGGATAGATTTGCACAACTGTAACATATATGGCTACATTAATTAATATTAACAAGATAGAGTGAAAAGAATTTGAAAATACCAAACACTAAAGAGGAGAAAAACCAGACCATGCATTTGGCAATAACCATTCGAAATTATTAAGCATACGTACCATGTCCTTGTATGATGATAAAAGTTTGATCCGGTAAAGTTCCTGAGACAAAATTCAGTAGATTAGTGCTAGAGCAAGGAAACCAGATTAAAAAGTACTGCATTGAAGATTTGAATACACCATAATCATAAAAGTAATTACAAGAAGCTCTTGTGTGCATGGACCAAAGGTCCTCTTGTGATTTTATTTTGATAGGTAAAATAAGATTTTATTGATCAAGTAAATAGTCAAAGCCCAGCTGCTTTCCTTGTGATTTTATTATTAAACCCTATTCTTTTTTTGATAAGTAAAAAACCACAAAACTGGTTGATGTTCAAAGAGAACATATCTGTTTGCACAGTATCAAGCACAACCACATACATAGGTAACAATTACCTGCTGCTTGCACAATTTCCGACAGGCTTTCTTTCTTATATCTGGCATATCATTTAGAACACCTAGCTCCAACGAAGGCATGTATCTGAATCAATTATCGACCCATAGGAAACCGGATTTTCAGGACTCAAGTAAATCACAATAATAAGAACCTCACTGATATACAAAGCAAAGCTTCAACCATAGCTATGGCTTTATATCAAAGTTAGCCCACAACAAAATGAAATAGAGTCCAAAGTCCGCATTAATTTTTTTGAAGCTAAATCAATACTGGGCACAGTTAAATGAAGCTTCTCCTTTTTTAGGATACCAAAAAAATGAATACTCATGATCCAAGAGGACAAAATATAAGTTAATTTTTTCTCATATCACTCAGAATTCAGAAACCAAGCAGAGCACAACTTGCAGACCTAATAACCGATCCAGAACACGTACAAAGAATGTATGCAAAAATAACATCCTAAATCTTATGTCAGCAACAAAGCAAAGCATAACATCCAAACCCAACAGGAAAAAAAAAGCCTAATGAAATTACAAAAATAAAAAACAAACAGAGAACAAAATGTACAATACATCTGAGAAAGATGGGCGTTGACGAGAGAGTTGGCTTGGGACTTTCCACTAGAGGAAGAAGAAGCCCATTGCTGCCTATGAGAAGCCAGTTTTGACCACTGGTTTCGGAGGTTTCGCTGGGCGGCTGGTCTCCATAGCCTGCTCATCGATGAAGGCGGCGGTGAAGGGCTAGAGCTAGGGATCGGTTGAGGCTTCGGATAAGAAGAAGAAGAAGAAGAAGAAGGAGGTCCAGGAGGAGTTGGCGGCTCGAGGGCTTCCATTGGTGCGGTTTCAGGTGGCTCCGCCATTGATGTGCCTAGCTAAGCAATTGACGACTCAATTTCCTTAAGCGTGCTCAGTATAGAAATAGAAATTTATAAGAAGTTAGTAAATACATTATTTTAAAAATAAATTTTAAAATTCGAATAATTTAATAATTTAAACGAGGAAAAAATTACTTTGCCCTCCCATTTATACTATTCAATTTGACCGCTTGCCATTTTTTTTTTTTTTATTTTGTGATTAAAAAAGTAATTTTAAATATATTGGAATACTGTTTTTTAAAAAAATTTTATAATATATTAAAAAAATATAAAAAAAAGAAAAAAAGAGAAAAACAAAATGTCAGGAGCGGTAAGTTGAGGGGCTACTTTGCTCTTTAAATAATGTAAATGATGTGTTTTACCCATTTACTTAAAAATATAATAACTCTTATACAATTCGTTGGTTAAAGTCATTTGAAAAAGAGACTTGTAAAAGTAAATTTTAACAAAAATTCTACTTTTAGTGTATAAAGCACACTCAATAAATATTTATATGATATAATTTGATTTAATAGATAAATTTTAAAATTTAAATTTTTATAAATCAAATTTTATCATTAAATAATTTAGATTTTATATTTTAGAAAGTGAATGGAATATCTTAAATTTTAAAATTGAATTTGAGTGTTTTGGGTAAAAATTCTTTTTATTATAAAATAAAACTAACCACGGAGAAGTTAGGATTATAAATTTGGAGGGACCGAGTACTTTTAGGTTTAGAATAAATAGTAGAATTGAAAATTTTTAGGAATATCTTTAACAAATTGATAAAAAAAAAAACCCAAGTAAAAAATAAGAAAAAGAAAATACTTCAAACCTGTATTCTTCCATGAATGTCAGTAATTTTACATCTAAATTTTTCATATGTTACAATTAAGAGAAGATGTTGAACTATGAAATCGATCTATATATATATAGGAATTATAAAAAAGATGTAATATATATATAAATCATAAACTAAGTTTTGTATTTTGCTAATTAATAATGTATAGTAGTATCGTTATATGTTTAAAAGTTTTTAAGAATCGTAATTGCATACCGTGTAGCCAAACTATCCATTGAATGTGGGGTTTTTTTTGTTAAATATGTTTCATCCAGATAAATATAAACTTTAAAAAATAAATAATCTAATGTGAATATTATATTCTAATTTATTTTCTTGTAATAAAATAGGAAAACAAAATATATTTATCATAAAATAGTAACTTAGACCAAATTCTAATAATTTGATGATATAGAAGAAATATCTATTAAAAAAACTGTTGATAATTTACAAGGCACCCCTAAGCATTAGCATTGGTTTCATCAAATTCATCTTCAAAATTTGATGAAAAGTATATATTTTCCATAAATCCAAAACCTCATTATCCATATATAACCATATATTGGATTAACCATTAGATTCATTAAAATAATACTATAATATTATTTTTTTAATAATAATATTTTTAATTTTTTTTCATATTTTATAATTACACTAACCATATGTACATTAATAATTTAATTTGATACTCAAATTATTGATACTAATAAGAGGGTCATTCATATTGTTAAAGGCCAGAAAATGCATCAACACCTACCATGAAGTAGTGTTAGTAGAAAAGGCACTAAAAAAAAAAGATGAAAGAATTACATTGCACGAATTATAGGAAAGAGAAATTTTATTTGCAGTCCCTAAGTGGGGATTGCATGTGTATGCCCTTTATTAAATGAGAAAAAAATCATTTTAAGAGAAATATTTTTGTAATTTTAAAATATTTTAAAGATAAAATTATCTAGACTTATATTATAGTCTCTAAATAAAGACTGTATGTAGCATTGCTTTATAAGAAATGTAAGAAATACATTTTATAATAAAATAATATTAATAGAGAATGAATAGTCTATCCTCGAATATAGAAATTAAAGTAAAGATACTATAACTCAAATCTTGAGCTTTGATAGTATACCGAATCTAACGTTAGCGTTTTAATCTCCAAATCATCAAATTTTGATGCAACCTCCATTTTGATGAGATCGATTTTGGTGTTTAGACTCGCAACCTCCATTTTGATGAGACCGATGCTGGTGTTCAGACTCGCCATTTAAGAGCATTGGCCAGTGTCAGCTATGAATTGTGGACAAGAACAATAATAAAAGTATAAAAAACTAAAGGAGATATACAACTAGAGCTGTAAATGAACCAGTCTACTCGATAGCCCGCTCAGTTAAATTCGAATCAAACTCGACTCGTGAAAAAAAAAGCTCGTTCGTAAAAGCAGATACCCGCTCGATTAGTAAATGACACATATCCGACAAAACTCGACTCGACCCGGCTAAGGCTCGTTAAGGCTCGCTCGTTTATGCTCGAATCGACTTGTTAGCTCGACTCGATTAAAACTTATTCATATATTGATAAATATATACATACATCTATGTATATATACATATATATGTATTAGCTAATAATATAAACATACAACTTTTATAATTAAATATATAATATGTAATCTAATTACTTATGTCTATATAATGAATATACTTTATAGGTATATTTTATAATTTGTATAATAATTAGTCGATAAAATTTAATAATGTTATATACCAGTATGTGAAAACCATATATGAAATAGATATATGCAATCATATTAAGTGTATGTATTAATAATATATGTAGGCTAATATATTGTTATTTTGGATAAATATCAACTAGTTAGATATTTTAATTATTTATAAATTTTTTAAGATTTTATAATTCAATAAATGTATACTTGTTAGTTGTATAAGGTCTTTTATTTTATTTTATTATTTTATTAATTATTAAATCTTACTAAAAAAAAAAATTCAAGCTCGAGCTCGGCTCGACTCGAACTTATTTGTGGGACGAGTTCGAGGTCGAGCTCGAGTTAAGAATTTATTTTATCGAGTCGAGCTCGAACAGAGAATAAAAAAAAATTTCGAGTTCGGACTCGAGCTCGAGCTCGAATATTTTGACTCGAGCTGAACTCGACAAGCTAAAACTCGGCTCGGCTCGGCTCGATTACAGCCCTATATACAACTTAGACAAAGTTATAATATATTTGTTTTTGTCAAGCCTTGGGGTTGGGTGGGGCGACAAAGCCCCTTGGTCTTGTCTTCTATCTAACAACAAATATCAATTTATCAATTTATTTTTATAATATATTCACATATACTCAGTACTTCTGAAGTGTCATTTTATATTATAATATGCAATAACTTAATAAAGTGGCATCGATACATCACCAACTATATTACAATTCAATTACTACTACAAATTAAAATATTAAAATTTTCTTATTTAATTCAAAACTTTTGTACTTGTAACAGTTCAAAATAAATAAAATAATAATTCTTTTATACTAAGTTGTAAACAACTTGTAGTATAATTGTCCTTATATCATTTTCCATAAAAAGAATATATACTTTTTTTTTTTTTTTTTCTCAAAGGATCAATTCGGAACTTGTACACCTTACCCTTATATCAAGTATTACTCCACACGTTGACAATGTACCACCGCTTGCTGAATTTTAGTATAGGGGGTAGTAGCTGATTGTGGAAAGATTGTAGAGCTAATTTCTCTCTATTTTTCCTAAGTAATGTAAGATACACGTTTAGATTGTGTAGATTGGGTACGAATAATTTGAGAAAATTAAAGGTCCGTTTGGATAGTGAAATGAGATAAGGTGATTTTAGATGAAAGTTAAATAAAATATTATTAGAATATTATTTTTTAATATTATTATTATTTTATTTGAAAAAGTTAAACTGTTTATTATTTTGTATGAGAATTTAGAAGTAATGATAAGATGAGATGAAACCGTTTTTGTATTCAAACGGAACCTAAAACTATTATTAAAAAATAATTTTGCACAAATCATTTACTATTTTTTCTAAGATAATTCGTGAGTTGCTTGTACGTACACTGAAGTGGAATGAAATGGCAAAAAAAGAGTGCCATCAAATGTTGACCTTTGCTAATGAGTTTCGAAAGCTTTATATAACAAATATATATATATATATATATATATATATATACCATCAAGGGTATGTAGATGTTCTAAAATATGGACTGAACATCGATCACTCAATGTTGAATAATTAAGCTGCTAAAACATATATATGTGAAGTCTCTAATTAAAGCAAATCTTTCAGATTTTACAAATGCAATAATCAATCTTCAACAGTATTGGTTCAGGCCGGGTCATGATCCGTCCTTTGGCTCCCCATGCATTAATAGTACGTACTCACTCTCCAATAATAACCCTGAATTTTGAGTATCTTGCAAGCCATGCACCAAGATCATTTCATTTGTCAAACTACTCGTATCAACCAGATAATTAGCATTTTTCTCAAAGAAAGTGAGAAAAATGAAATATCCACAAAAGTACTCATGCACTTGATCATCTTCAAGTTGCAGCGCCAGCCACCGTTCGTGGCTGGGCGTCAGATGTTGTTCCAACTCAGTCCATAGATTGTCTTGAGATATCAATCACCATATATATATAGACAACCAACACTGAAGTATATATAAGTTATAGTTAATCAGACTTCAAGATCAGACAATAAGAAAAATATTACAGAATTAACCTAATGATTTTGAATTAAAAAGGTTAGTATATTTGTTTGCCGCTAAATATAATAATCTCGTCAAAAAACTAATAACCCATGATGGAAAATAATTCTGGTAAGACAATTTGCGGCGAGACAATGTCGCGGCAAAAAATAACCTTGTGGCAAGGACTAATTATCCACGAAAGGGACACATTTTTGTAAATTTATTTGTGGCGACATGTCATCGCCAAATGTAGTGGTGTGTGTGTGTATATATATATATATTTATATATATATTTCTGAAGCTTTATTAATATAAAAGAAAGAGTTATTTATATAGATCCAATATCATTGAAATTCGAGACTTGTATTGAGACTTCTCCTGCAAATATGAACGCCAGCACCGCACTAACAGCTCAGATGATTATGGGTTATGGTAAAACAAAAAATAAAAAAATAAATGGCTGATCTTCACGGAAAAATGTTGTCAAAATATATTAAAGTTAAGGTTGCGAAGAAAAACAAAACAACAACGATTTGAGGAAAAAATGAGCATTTTAATTTCTTTTGCTGAAAATTATTCGATATTCGGTGGTGTCTCTATAAAAAAAAATTAGCGTTTAAAAAAACACTTTGTCAAAAGTGTTAATTTATTTCAAATATTTTAATTCCCTCCACTTCATCTTTTTGCACCTTTTAAAGTTTCATTTTTTAATATTGTCTTTTCATATATAGTCTCACACGCGTTGGAATTAAATACGAGAATTTTTAGTGCTTTATCATGTCTCTCTCACATGAAATGACACATTTTTATTTTAGAAAAAAATAGAAACTAAGAAAAAAAAAATTGTATGAAAAAATATGTGAAAAGGGATGATCATATCATCATGTGGTCAATATAAGCTGGCTATGACTATGAATGTGTTGAATAAACTTTCCTCAAACATTGTACATTTTTAATTAATATGATATAAACTGGAGATATTTTATTAATTACTCCATTTAAAACTAAAAATAACATTGATAAGCATAGAGAAATTAATCCTTTATTCTTTTCTTTTTTAACTTTCAATTGCCATTACAATCAATTCCATAGAAAGAAAGGATCATTCTTAATTTTCCTAATGAAGAGATCCAATATATCCCATAATTATTCATAATATCCCCCAAATTACTATACATAAATAAGTAGATTATTATTCTTTTCCAAATAATAAATCCCTATTATCATGATCATCAATGGAAATTCCTACGTCCCTCATATGCCGTATTGAATTGCCAATTTGGTGGTGCAACATTTTCAGACTGCAAAACCTTACCATCAGAAGTAGTCACTTGGAAAGACAAGCTTTGCCCTTCCAACTGCTCAGATGTCTGCCAATTTTGGCCCCAGTTTCTTGTCATTTGTATCCAACCAGTAGTAGTATTACTGTTGGAACCCTTGATCTTCACATCAGCAACTTGGCCAATTCCTCCAACATTATACACAAGCACAAGTAACCAGTACGAATTTCCCTTTATCTTAAATTTAATCCCACCTTGTTTGTAACACATGACTTGTCGATACAAAACAGGAACAATCCCAGCTTTGTATTCTGCAATCTTGAGGAACATTGGCATGGAGAGATCGAAATGTTTCTGTGGTGGGTTGCACCAAACCCCTTGGGTTTTGGTATAGTCAGGAGGACAGAAGTTGGTGGCTGTTACTCGGATTGAACCAGCCCCATGTTTGCACCAAGGTGAATCTGTGCATCTTAGTTCAAAGCAAGCCCCACAAGCCGATCCATTTTCGAAAAGTGCAGTGCTTAACGCTGTTGTTGCAAGACCATAACCTTGTTCGAATAGATCTTCATAACCACAAGCTCCCACTGCATGCAACGCAAGATATGATAAACACAAAGACAACACAACCAAAAAAGTATCAATGCTATTGTATGCATATCTATTATAACGATCTGAATTTACAACAAAAACACTCTGTGTATGTGTGATGGTGGTGAGAGATGAAAACATTACACACACACACACACACACTTACTCATGGTGTCAGCACCACTCATATCACCATAGAAGGTTGCATGGGCATTCTCCCACCCTGCATGAACACCATTAGCAGCAAAGGCCAGAGCCATAATCATAGCCCAATAAGCCATAATATTTGCACGACCAGTCTTCATTTTGACAAGATAACTTGAATCAACTTTTTTTTATAAGCAATACAAAAATTGGGGCTAGTTAGCTTCTGAAATTTATAGGCCTCTTGTGAAGGAAAATGGTGAATGGATCGAGGATGAGATTGTGCTGATCAATTTTCACTAGAAATGGAATCGTGATGGGTTTTAACTTCTATTTGTAACTATATTATATATATATAGTAGGTACATACAATATATATAATAATTAGAGGTCAAATCAGTAAATTAAATTCCAATTTTATTTATGTAATTATAGATTTTTTGCCTTAGGCAGATGATCGACTCAATATATATGTGTATATATGCATCTAATTTTACTTAATTATATATCCTATCGAATTAGGTAATTACATTACTAGTTTTGCTTATTGGGTGGCATCTTTTTGGAAGGTTCTTAATTACTCGATCTCATTAATAAAAAATATTCCTACGTACATAAAGATAATTTTGATGGTATATATATATGGAGTACTTATATATACACATATATATTTATCTATATTTATGTATATGGTGATGATCAATAGGAGTTTATTTTCGCATAATGATCAAACTTATAATCAAATATATACATAATATTAACACAACAAGGTATTATCAATATATATTGCTCATCGACCTAGGATCGATGCATGATATTGCTCCTATATTGTATAATGGTATGTAGTAAATTAAAGATCATAAATTATCGAATAATTTTATTTCTTCAAATGAAAGTAAAGTATAATCTCATGTTAAGCCCACTTCAGCAAATACAGTTTTTTGGAGAAATAATTTTATATCTGAATAAATTCAGCCTTACTTTTGTGACTCCCTAAAGATGCCCTCTTTTGTTGGTGGCAGTACAAGAATTTTTGCAACTCTATCCATGATGGTGGTAATTAATTAACTTGTTAAGAATGTTTATCACTAGGAGTGTAACCAGTCTGATCCGATTTTGGATAAAATTTAGGACCGTACCAGTATGTATTAGTTTTACATTTTTCAAAACCGATTATGCACCGGTTACCTTCCTAAACCGATACTTTTGATTTTACCGGTTTTCGATTCGGTCCGGTCTGGTTTTTCAGCTTTTTTAAAATGTAAATTTAACAGTTTGTCATTAAAAATCTGTTTATAAAAAAAAAAAAATTGCTTCAAAAAAATCTGTTTTATATTTTTATTAAAAAAATCTACTTTACTAAAAAAAATCTGTTTTACTAAAGGCAAGTACTATATTAGTATTAGTTATAGTGATTTAATATTACTATATTAGTATAACTATAACTATAGTCTATATTAGACTATTAGTATTAGTTATATGTTAATATTAGCTATAGTGATTTAGTATAGCTATATTAGTATAAGTATAACTATAGTCTATATCAGTATAACTACTAATGTCCTATGTACTTATTAAAATTTAGTAATAATATTTGAGTGATTTTCTTTCTGTTTATATATTATATATAAAACTTCTATATAAAAAATATTTTGTATAATATTATTTTTGCATAAAACTTATATATATAATATTATTATTTATTTATTTTTTTCTTCAATCGGTCCGTTCCGGTCCTAAAAACGACGGAACCGGAACCGGACCAAATCCAGCCAATTTGTGCAAGTAAAGAACCGATTCAGAATCAAAAAATTGAAAAACCGACCCAACCGGTCCGGTTCGGACCGGTTTTAATAGTTTCTAGTGCAAACTTACACCCCTAGCTGTCACAAATATATATAAGTTGTTCGACATTAATCTTAACATGCATGCAGTACTTAATTAATGCCTTAATCTACACAATTAACCCTTGTGTTTGCTCTATACTTAATAGATTAATTTTTGTCAACTATATATATGATGTTGAAAAACCTATATATATTTACAAGTCAGTGCAGAGGATACACCTTCCACATGATTGCTAGTTGACGTTATAAATGACCGACCTCATATTACTTTGAACCAACTGATCTTTGGTTTCAATTTGTTTTTTGATACATGGGAGAGAGATGATTCGATCCTTGGTTTTTAATGAGAAACCAAAGTATTGCCAATTGGTCCAAAGGACCTCGGCATCTTTGGTTTCATATATGGTTTGTGAATCTTTCATTATTTTTTTGATATATGGGGGAGGGAGGATTCGATCTTTGGTTCTCAATCTCAATGAGAAACCAAGGTGTTGCCAATTGGTCCAAAGGACCTCGGCATCGTTGGTTTCATATTTGGTTTGTGAATCTTTCCAATCTTTCTATGCTGAATAGTAAGTATTACTATTAAAGGTGATTTTTCTCTTTGTGCTGACGGTACTATACATATATATATATATTTATACACACATGATTATATATAAGAACAATCATTAATTGGATCATCTATCTATCTATATATATAATATAGGCATACAAAGAGTTATTAATTCCATTCCTAGCTAATTGTGCAACAATGGTAAATGATACTGTATCTTAGGTGGGATTATTATAAATGATATTAATGACACATGGTGGGATTATTATTATTATTCTTAATATTATCATTGAGTAAAATCGCTGAAATTGGGTGCCAGCAGTACAAATTAATTTGTATATATGCTGTACCCACAAAAATTAATTAAATAAATCGAAAGGAACATTAATCTTGTACATGGAGCATTATTGACAAGCAGTCCTCTATCATGAGCAATTTCTAATTGGGTAAAGAACAGCTAGGTTGTAATTAAGTTCTCGTTTGCAATATTGCTATAATGTGATAAACGGTTGACTTTTAAGCCGGGAGCATTATGCCCGGCAATTGAAGTGGTTGTGGAAATTCCTCTTTTATGGTTTTGCATGCAATTATGCCCAGCCGTGAGTTACAAATTGCAGAGACTTTGTATAGCTCCTCTTCCTTATGTGTCTCGGTCCTCTATAGTTCCAATATTTAGGCTATGAAATCTGAGTGTTGTTCTGATTTTTACTACGTGGCACACTTCATTGATATGAACATAATCAAAATAACAACATGCCCATAGAACAAGTACTAGGAGTGAGTACAGACTTAGTCGAAATTAGAATCCCCTAAATATGACTTTTACTTTATCAGACTTTGAATCCGAACTCCGATTTGTGTAGGATCCGATCTGATTCTGACTTGTTGGAGGGGAGTCGGATATGAGCTTTATTTTAGACTTTTTTTAGCTTCATATTTAGCCCATTTTTAAACAAGACTTTTTTGTGGACTTTCAAATTTCTATATTTATTTTATACTAGACTAGACTTATTTGAAGGCTTTCAAATTTCTTTACTTATTTATATACTAGACTTATTTTTAGTGTCTAATTACACGTTATTATATTTTAGTAAATTAGTATCATGTATTATTAACTTATTATACTAGCTAGACTTCTTTCAATACTAGTGCCTAACTTATTTCTATACTTGATTATGCACTGTAGTAATACTATGATGTTTACAAATTACATATACTAAACTATTACTAGTCTATTTATATTATAGTATAATTGTACTATTTTATAATAATGACTCATACTGGTATATTATTGACTTTAACTATATAAATTTTAGTTATATAACTATACTAATATATATGATCAAAATATAGATAAATACATATTTTTATAACATATACAAAATTTAATTTGGAGTCGGAGTACTCGAAGTCGGAATTAGAGCATAAATTAATCGGAGTTGAAGTTGGTCCGGCGGCACCCCCAACTCCGATTTGGACTCCATTTTGTTGGAGTCATAGCCGAATTGGATTTGGAGTCGAATTTTTTTATTTTTGCTTTGCCCTAAGAACAACTGCAATCGATTTAAGATTTACCACTTGAGGTAACTGCTTTTCTTGTATATTTCATTCATATCAGAGCCTGTAACATCCGGTATTATTTATAAAAAAAAATTATTAGATTATTATATTGTATGATTGTCTGCTATGGTTGATGATATTATTTTATGCATAATTTATGTCATTATTTAAGTATGATTTGTGGTCATTATATTATTCTAGTGAAGTTAATTCAAAGAGGGCTAGAATCTGGACCCTTCGAGAATTTAGTGTAATTTTCTTGAGTTCAGAGTTGGGTTAGAGATGTCAATGGGTTATGGCATGGCTTAGGACCCAAGACCTTACTTGATGGACCAAATTGTGACCCTGATTCATGACCAAATGTGACCCCGTCTTGGACAACTCAACTCGGTTGCTGGAGGAAATGCACCGAAGGTGTAACGCCTGCATGCCCAATCGATTGATAGCCCTCTACATATACATCTTCTTCCTTTTTATCGGTTCTAGTCGCTTCTAATCATTCCCCTCTTATCATTTTCTCCTTCTCGCTGCTATTCATCGCTTGAGCCGCTGCGTCAATCGTGAATTACAGGTCGGATCAACCATGCGAGAAGACTCGCAACATGATTACGAGATTTTCTTGGGAGTTTGTTGTAGTTCAACAATGTATTCTATACTGCAAGTCACAGAATCGCTAGATCTCAATCGTGCACCACCCAATTAGGACCATCGATAAGCCCTTCACGTCACGGTACTATGTATTTCCCGTACGTAACATACACAGATCACATCGTATTCTCCTTGGTTTTCCTAGAAACCACCATGGATCGTTTTCCTTACATAAGATATATACTTTCCTTTTATTAACTGAAAACAGAGGAAGACCAAAGCTAACGTAATACGCCCCCACCGTACTAAGCCACCTCATAACTGTGCAATTAGGTGTCGTTGGCCGTTGTTCAATCACCAAAACAAGAAGGAACGAAGGAAGAGGAGCATCCACACCTTCACCCCCACGTCCACACACACCACCCGATCGAGGTAAGTTTTCTCCCGTCCTCTCGAATTCGTGTTATTACTTCTCCTCATATATTGACCCATAGGCAGGCTTTAAGATTCTGAATTAGAGGCTTGAGGAGAGGAGTGAAGTAAGAAAAGATAGAATGAGTGTTGTGCGTAAGAGTGGAAGTATACGAGTATGCTGAGATAGAGATTTTTGCGTTGTGTTTGAGTGAGTGTGTTTTTGGGCTGAAACTCGTGTAGGAGTTGAGCAAGGAAGGAGTTAGGCGAGGAACCGCAATGGGTGTCTCAGGATAATATGATATCATGTGTTGTTACATGGGCATGTTGTACCGAGAGCCTATGTTGTGTACGTAGACTATGAACATACAAGTTTTACATGTAGGTATTGGGTATCCAAGAGTATGGTACTGATGTACGACAATAGCTATCATGAGAGGATCACGGGAGAAAGTGTTGAAAAGTGCAGTAAAATCAGTATCTGTGCCTGATTCAGTGCATTTAGGGTTGAGGTCTGAGGGACTTAATTACATGTAATGAGTTACCTTTAGGCTTAGTTGCATAATGCATATTTTCCATATGTAAAGGATGCTTATTCCATCTTATGGATGTTTATAGGTTCTATTTAATGCTTAGTGATATGCATTGTTAGTAGGGCTACACATGGACTCGGTCCGATCAAATTTGGACCCGACCTGATCCGACCTACAGTGAAGGCAATACTGTCTCGACTTGACCCAATCTGTAAATGTCGGATCGGGTCGAACCCGTTCGTCTTGCTTTTTATCGTTTTCGATCTTTCACCTGTTCACCTTCATAACTTCATTTGCAGACCCACGCCCCTCTCTTGCTCCTCTGCAAACTCAGCCTCTCCCACATTGTCCGTTCCTCCTCTTCCTCTTCCTCTTCCTCTCCTTTGCGACCTAAGCCTTTCCCCTCCCAAACCCACCCTCCCTCTGCAGGGACACCTTGAGGGGCTCCACGAAGTCTTCGAAGCCGAGGGTGGTCAGGGCCCACCACAGATCGTCGCTTCTACCTTTGGAACTTGTCAGATGCCTCACTGATGATGAAGCTTATGATGTATTTCATTTTCTTTGAGATCTATTCAAGATCTATTTAATTTCTTTTGAGATCATCGACGACCTTCACCTCGGGAGGAAGCAGAGGCTTTGGGTGGAACCTCGTACCGGTCTTTGAGACCTTAAAGGAGATATTCAACAGAAGAAGAAGAGGGTCTTCACTCCGTAAGTAACTAGGCGTCATTTTGCTCAGGAAAACAGTAGCTTGCTTGATTTCTTCTCAAAGAAAAATGTAAAACTTTGTTGATTTCTTGGTGGATCTGATTTCCTGTCAAAATCTAGAGTCTCTTGAATGAGCTATCATCCTAATTAGATATGGAGCTGCTGCTTACATGAAATGGAAGAAATATGGAGTAAAATGGGTAGCAGGAGGACATTTATCGGACCCATTTCCAAACTATTCACTTCTCTCTCTCTCTATGCTTGCACAAAGTGCGCCCAGTTGCGAACTTGGCATTAAGATGCCATGGGAGCCTCCGGTGGTCTAAAGCTTTCTGGAATGCAGAAGCAAGGATTGAGTCTATATAGAAGTTTTTTGCAAGTAGCTCGTTCAAAATTTGTCGAAGATAGACGCAAGATCGAATCCATCGTTTCAGTTGAGTTTCGTTAGAATTCTAAGAAAGCATATCGCAAAAGTTTTCTCTACATTGAGTACTTACTTCGCTGAGGTAAGAAACAACTTGATTAGCAGTGGGGCGAAAAGAGTTTGAGATGTTTTTCATGTAATTCGACAGAGTATTTTTCAGTTTCGACGGGTTCGATGGGTTGCATTGTATAAAACCCAGTATTAAGTTTTGATCCAATGAACCCGTGTCTGTTCGGGTTGGGCAAATTGGGTGTCTCGGACGGATTGGGCCAAAGGCCATTTTTGCATAGGCCTAATTGTTAGCTTCGAGTTTACGAGGATCGAGGTAAGTGACTATGATGATGTTATTCCATACATCATTTTATGTAAACTCAAAGGTCTTTTGCAACTATATATGTAAAATAATAGTTTATAAAGAGATATATATATATATAAAAAGTATTCAACTCATTTTATATTTTTATGCTTTTTCCCAATCTAGGTGAGGAAAGTTAGAAGGATGCTACATGCTAGGGTGCTACTTAGGGGGATGACATTGACGCTTGAGGCACTGAGGATATTTCTGACTTATTTTCATTCTCAGTGATTTGTAGCACATGTTTTATTTTTTTTAATAAGTAGTACTAACAATTTGTATTTTGAGAGGTTTTGTTTTATTCAAGCACTTGAAATTATATAAATGTAATGAAATCTTTTATACATGGCACTAAAGTATAAACTTTTTAAGGTTATTAGTATTTGGTTTCTCTAGCTTAAAACCCTAGCTAGAAGAATGGGGTCATTTACATAGCTTACATTAGATGTTCCCAATTCATGTTTAAGTATGAATCTGATCTTACCAAAATATTCTCCCACTCAATGTGACTGTCAGTTTATTTTTTTTCTTCCATGATACCATTTATATAATATGTGAGCATATATGCAAGGTGCAACAACCAACATCATGCAGGTGTCTTGTGTGGAGCTGGCGCTTTCAGTGGTCCTGGCACTAAGCTCAACATATGCTAAAGTGCGCACTAAAGCAAGACTTGCATAGCACATTTTGGTGCTGCGTGTAGAGGTATAATCGGTTCTGTTTTAGACAAAATTTAGGACTAAACCGGTATGTACCGGTTTTGCATTTTTCAAAACCGATTACATACTGGTTACCTTCCTAAACTGGTACCTCCAGTTTTACCCGTTTTCGGTCCAGTTTTACGGTTTTAATAAAATGTAAATTTGTCATAAAAATTTATTCATAAAAAAAAAACTGCTTTAAAAAAACTATTTTATTAAAAATCTGTTACTATTTACAAAAATCTATTTTATAAAAAAATATGCTATATGTAAAAAGAATTCTGCTATAAAAAAATTGCTATAAAACAAAAACTGAAACAAGAAATCCGCTGTTCGGGCCGGTCTGGATTGATTTTTCAGTTAAAATTTACATCTCTAGCTACGCACGCTGGTGCAATGCCAAAGCAGGCATTGCACGAGTGATTTGGTGGGGCCATTAGAGGTGTAATGGCCACTAGATGTAGTGGGAGCACCTTGGTGTGGTGTGCACTTGATGTTGATGCACCTGAGAACCACCAGGAGGCGTGGCACATGCCACTGGTGCCTCTTGCACCACCAGATGATGCAGCATGCATTATGGGTGTGGTGTGCACCGCTACCCATGGGACAACACACACAGGTAGCACCAATGCCATTGCCATAGCACAATATTGTCATGGTGTAGTATGGGTCAACAGATACTGCGCTGCAAGGCATGCATCACTGGCTGGTGGTGGCCATATATTTTTATGTTGAATGAACAATGCCATGTCGATTGAAGAATATAGTTTCATAATATTATTTTTGTTTAAGGACTTGAAAAAATTGAATTGTTTTTTATTTTTTGTTTGAAAGTTTGGAAAAGTTGTAATGATTAGTTTGAAAGTATTTGTATTTGAGTGATATTTGGAAATGAGACTTAATGAGATGATATAAAAATTTTGGGATGGAAACTTTTTCCAAATAAGCGCTAGTCTCCTCAAAATCTTATTCTTGCAAAATTCTTCCAAGTTGGATCACTAGTGATCATTATCTCCATGGCCATCAGGATGACCTCCAAGGCCAGCCACTTCCAGCTAAAAACCATAAACAATATTATGTAAAGCTTCTTGTATTACTTCAAAAACACCCACAATAAGATAAGATGTATAGTAAATAAAAAAGTAATTAACAACAAAATGGAAACTGGAATAAATTACCATGAAATGTTGCAAACATTCATGAGGCCTGCCATTTTCCAACCAAAACCAAAGAACATCATGTTCATCTTCTATGAAATTCATACAAATTACCAAACACTATCAAGTACTAAACTATACGAATTCTGCTATTGCATTAATAAAAGGGAAAATCAATAAATGAGAAGAATAACTATCTTGCTCACCACAAGGGCATCCTACTATTCTTTTGTTGAAGACAGACTTGATGACAGTAGGTGCTTCATACAAGTAGAAAACATGACAGAACTAGGCATTTGAAGACATATTTCAATCTCTATAAACCCAGATTATCTTTGTATAACAAAAAGAGTAATCTAGACTATGCCAACTATAGTACCATAATCTCTATAAATTCAGATTATGCCAACTACAATACCATAATCATTAACTCTTAACTCAATTGATTCCCAAACCAGGAATTACACCTATAGAACAGTTTGTATGTGTATTCAATTGCGTATATGTTATTGTTCACTGTGCTATTGTAAATACAATAATTCATACAAAAACATGACAATTCCAACTAATAGAGTAGCTTCTCCAAAAGCAACACCAATTTTCCATCTCAGCAGACTTTAAAGAGAAAATAATATTTGCAAAAGGTAGAGATTCAACCAAATAAATAAGCAATTTGAAGCATAGCCTCAAGTTCCTCTCGCTCATGTCCACTAGCAATGGGCATTACACCTTTGACCTTTTTTTCAAAATATTACGCTAATGCAAACAAAAGAATGAAGGGCTAGGAATGTGAGTTATCGAGCAAACTACTTCAATGGTTTATAAACTTAAGCAGCCATGGAGCGCTTCAATCAACCATATAACACACATACACTTCATAAATTTTCCTTTTACCTACCTGTAAAAAATCCCTTTTACCAGTTGAAGTAACAAAGCAACCGTACAAATACATCCCCATCTCCTTTAATCAAGAAGACCTATATTTTTCTCAAATGCAGAAAAAGAAGAGTTACCATAAGTAGAGGATGTGTGGGGAGAGAAGAGATTCAGAAATGGCAGAGTTACTAGCGACGCTGATGTGGAGGAAGAAGATAGAGAGGAGGTAAGTGATAGGTAGAGAGTGAGAAATGAGGATCACCAAAAGAGAGAGGGTGATGATGATGTTAGGGTTTAGAGCTAAGATGATGACAATGACACCGCTTGCCCCCAAAGTATTACAAGGCCTTTAGCTATAGCTACCAATTGGCATCAAATTTTGAAATCTTGAAAAGAGAGAAAAAGAAAAGAAAATAATTGTCTACAGAAGATGTGTGAGATTGGGTGTGGGCGTGGGAGGGAGCGACATGAGAGAGCAGGCCGAGAGAGTGAGGTCTAATCATGCAAGGCTGGGAGGGGGCAACGTCAAGGTGGGAGTGTAGGCTGAGAGAGAAGAGGTGCAAGATTGGGTCTGTGAGAGTGAAAGTGAATACGTTAAACTAAGTGTGTTTTTGGTATTTAGAGTTAAGAAGGGTATAAGTGTAATTTTGAATAAAATCTAAACGGGTCGATTTCATGTCAAACAGGTTGACCCGTTGTGACCCATTAATGAATCGCGCCTTAATGAGTCAATCCGTTTTGACCCGAACCCGTTAACATCAAATCTAAACTCACTAATTTTGTGTCATGTTCATGTTGGGTTAACGGGTCATGTCATATATTGTCACCCCTATCTGTTGTAGTGTCTCATTCATGGAACTGTTCATTATGTACATGATAATGATGTGTTCTATGATCATGTAGCATGACTAGAATCATTTAGTGAGCACACACATTCACCATGATTTTGAAAGTCATCATGAAAATGTGTGTCGACACAAGCTTAAATTGGCTCACTCACACGAAGGATCACCTTTAGCGCTTAAGTATTAAGTAGATATAAGACATTGTATCCCTTGATATTTAGGTAGCTTATAGAAATTGTTGACACAGCTCTCTCTCTCTCTATATATATATCACCATTGAGTTTTCCCTTTTGGTATCAAAGGCAACTCAATTCAACCAGTGATAGTCGTATTATTTCTATTATTCGTTCATTTCGTATCTTCTAGTTTCTTATCCTCACCATTTACTCTATTGTGTCTATTTCTTGTCACTATTGGCACCACCCTAGTTGTAGTGAATTCTGACCACTAAACAGTAAGACCTGTTTAAAGTATAGAGCATGAGCGATATACGGTTGATTAGGGAATGTGTTAAGAAATGCAACAGAAACCTGAGAGAAAATATGATAAGTATTGACCTTAGGGTTTTAATGTGCTTGAAAATGATTAGGATGTATAGATCCAATTCGTCTGTTAGCTTGAGATCTAGTTTATCCCTTGATATTATTAATGAGGAAGACTACTCTGTTGAATAATTTGATTGCCCTGATTTCAACAAATGGAGTATTTCTAAGATTGATGCAAAGGTTATTTACAAAACTAGTTGGATTTAGTCTGACTTTAAGACTGAATTTAATGTTAAGACTGTTGAACAAACTTATACTATTTCAAAAACCCATAAAAAATGTTGTTTAATCGCAAATCCATCCCTGATTTTCTTATTAAAGGTTATAATTTCTTGGATATTGGTTTTGTCCAAGTTGTTGTTAAGCCTATTACTCATAAGAGGATAAATGCTTCTATGCTTTTATGCTTAAGGGATGCTAGATTCAAAAAATTTGGAACCTGTATATTTGGTATGATTCAGTCATCTTTGTTTAATGATCATTTTCATTTTGATTGCTTTCTTGATCTAGCCATTGCTTTAGGTGATCCTAATATTCTTAATGCTTTAACTTTGAATATTTTAACATCTGGTTAAGATATAGATGAAGGGAGTAAACCCCTTGCTATTGTTTATCACATTAACTATAAGGTGTTAAAAAATTAATTTATATCCTAAAGCTGTTTTAAAACATTCAGGGGATAAAACTTTGCTAATCCAAAGCTCTATCCCTGTTACTAAGATCTAAATTCAAAAACTGATTCATAGGAAAGATTTCACTCTACCTAATGAATGGTTATTGGAACATTAATCATAGCTTGTAAGTTTGTTTATGATGAAATTAACCTTAATTATATTCAACAATATCTTAACAGTATATTGTTGTTATGATAAGTTTTGATAATAATATGGTTATTGTTATGATAAGTTTTGATAATAAGGTTAATAGACCTCTATTAATCAATATAAGAAGAAACTCTTTCGCTGGATCTACTATTTCAGGAAATATAGTAAGGAGAGATCAAAATCTCAATAATTTTCTAGAAAGTATCATTAAGCCCAATTTAAAGCTAAAAATTAGTCACTAGTAATGCCCCAAGTTAGCACTGCTTAAAGAAGAAGAAAAGACCTCTTCCATGTCTCCTACAACTTTTGATTTTGCTGCTCCTATTATTCACAACCAATTATCTATCATAAATAGAGCTTTTGAAATTGATATAGTTGCTTTGTATAATGATTATAATTCTGTTAAAAATAAATAAAAGAGAAAATACTATCATGCTACTTTTATTAACAAAGAAAAATTACATGTTAAATGAAAAATGGAAAGAAAAAAATGCATGATATGCAAAAGCATATATTATTTTTTGATTTTGTTGAAAACAATTATGTTTCAAAGAATGTTTCTTAGAATAGCCTTAATATGGTGAAAAAAAAAAATCAAATTTTGTTACTGAAAACAAATTTGTTATTAGATTAAGTCATCCACCTCTTGACACAGTTATCATTAACCATCAAGGGTCTGAAGTTTAGGCTTATCCTTTTAATATTCCTATTGTTGATTCTAATGTTCCCACTTCCACTAAAACAAAGAAGATTATTGAATAAAATAATTTTATCAATAATTATTTACATGTTATTGTTCAACAATTGGATTGTATTGAGGAAAAATTTTAAAAACTTATTTCTTCTATTAAGATTGAAAAACCTTTAGCCAACTTCCCTGAAACAAGGCAATGTTTAAGTTTTAGACTAACTAAGCCAAAACCATTGAAAAAAAATAACCAAATGCTTTCTCATTTACAAAAGGTGAAAATTGAGAATACCAAATCTTCTATTAGTGGCATGTTGTGTTATTACTAAAGGAAAGAAGGAAATCTCTAATGAAGACTCAAAAACTGAATATTATAATATTTCTAATGATCATGGTATTACTTTGCTCGAAGAAAATTTTAAAAAAATTGATTTAGTAAAACCTGGAATAAAAAGGTTTTTTCGAAAACCTAATTCCATGAGTTTTACAAAAAATTGGTATTCTAAACCTACTCCTTCAATTTACAGCTTGAAGAAAAAAAAATTCCAACACAGTTTCCTTTTTTTTCTAATAAGCTTTATGAGTGGAACATTGATAGATTATCTAAACAATAAATCTTCAATACAATGAATAAGATGTTTATGGTTGCTAATGCTTATGTTACCAACCATAATTTTAGTCAAGTTGATATTGTTGATTTGTTAGCTACTATATTTTTTAGAACTCTTCGTTATTGGTGGGATAAACATCTTATTGATGATTCAAGATAAACCATATGAAATGTTGTTAAGCATGATAATGATGGTATGCCTATTTTTTATATTATTATTGGTTAGGGTATCCATAATGGTGTTAATACTTTAATTTACACTATAATTAAATATTTCATTGGTATTCCTTCTAATATTACTACTTATATTAGTAAGTATTTAAATAATTTAAGATTCCCTACTATGTCTGATTATAGATGGTATCAAAATGTTTTTATTTGCAGAGTTATGCTCAAGGGAGATAGTTTGAAACCTTATTGAAAAGAAAAATTCATAGAGGGATTGCTCATAAGGTAAAAGACGAACATACTGATGTTACTGGTTTGATTAACTATGATAATTTCACCTATTGTGATATTATTACCAGTAAAATTAAGAAATTTCGTACAAGCATGTGTAATGATCAAAAGATGTTACGTCAACAGCTGAAAAATACCAAGAAAGCTAAGTATGAAATGAGGATTTTTTGTGAATAATTTAGCTTGCCTCCTATTGCCCCTTTTAGGTAGGAAAGGAAAATCTATGTTTACAAAAATTTTGATAAGTCCAAAAAATAAACGTCGTAGAAACGTGAAAACTTTTACAAGAAGAAAAACCCTATGAAAAGAAAATGTTTCAATTGTGTTAAGTATGATGATCATTTTAGTAAGGATTGTACTAGAAAACTTGGTAGGAGGGAAAAGAGGATAATTAAGCTAAACATTGATAACATTGCTAAAGAAGAATTTATTCGTATTTTGGAATCAAGATCTTCTGAATCATCTGGTATCTATGAACTCAGTACAAGTGATTCTGACTATCACTTTGTCATTGAACAGTTTAATTCTCCTAATATTACATTTGGTTGTAAAGATTCTTGTTACAAAACCATTAATTTTCTCACCAAGGATGAAGGACAAGAAAGCCTTTCGATTACTTTGATTAGCCAAATTACCAACCTTGAGCTTAAGGAAGAATATCTCCAAATGCTCAAGACAACTATGGTGAAGGAGCACCATGAGAAATTGTTATACCCAAAATTAGCCTTGATGAAACTTTCGCCAAATTCAATAAGAAAAATCCAAAGAAGTTTTTTTTTTTAATGATCTTAAGCTTGAGATCGTTTCTATTAAAAAAATTGTTGAACTCAAAAATGAGTTGAACAATATCAAAACTGATAATAACTCTTTGAAATAAAAGTTATCACTCTTGAAAATTGAAAAATAGTTTGATCAACCCAATGTTTCTGATATTGATGAGCAAAATGAAGGTGCTGGCTCTAGTTATTAAGAACCTCTTTTTGATACTAATAAAGTACATTTAATTGATTGCTTTATTCCTTTAAAATGGTTTTTCAAGTTAAAGATTGTTGTTTGCCACAAATTTGAGTCCAATAATGCTTTTGTATGCCAAAATAATATACATTTTAAGATTCCTTCTATTCTTGTTAAAAGTATGACTAACATGGTGATTCTTGTTATGCATTTTATTTGTTCTTTGTATCCATTTCTTACTAAACATGATGGCATCACTACCGACCTTTTTTTAGCATAAAGTAAGTTTAAGTTTGCTTCAAAGGTTTTTCTTGATACTCGTAAGGTTTTGAATATTTTGATCTTTGCTAAGACTAAACATTTGAATTTTCTAAAATAAGATCAAATACAAAAGATTGCTGAACAATTATCTTATAAACTGTTATAGTAAAAAATTGATAGTTTTAATAAAAAAACTTCTTGATGATATTTGTTCTGAACTTCCAAATGTTTTCTGGCATAGGACGAATATATTGTTGATTTGCTTTAAGTTAAATATTTTTCTAAAGAATAATCCTACTAAAGCCATACCTATTCAAATGAATAATTAGACTTTAGAATCTTGCAAGAATAAAATCCATGATTTGCTTGGTAAAATCATTATTCGGCATATTAAGTCACCCTGATCATATGCTGCTTTTTATATTCAGAAAAATGCTGAGATTGAAAGAGGGACTCCTCACCTAATTATTAATTACAAACCCCTAAACAAGGTATTAGAATGGTTTAGGTATCCCATTTCCTATAAGAATAACCTGATCCACTATAATGCCCATCCTTGTACTAGGACTTTAGAAAATAATTTTAGAAAATGAGACTGGATTTACTGACCTTTTTTAAAACCTTTTCCCTTTCCTTCCCAGGATATAAAAGATTCTATATTTTAAAATCACAACATGTTCTATAAATTAAAATAGAGTTACAATGGAAACCATTAAATTACATTAAAAGTCCTTTCAAAAAAAAAAATACTCTTTCATATGTTAGATAAAACTTGCCTAAGCTGCTATCACGTGTTCCCTTGGGCCATGTCTGTCCTAACGCTTCTTCCTCCTTTTGTCCCTGAGATGGGAAAGGACATACATAAAAACTAAAGTGAGTCGAATACTCAATAAGTATTATTTCATACTGTAAAACTATATTGACGTAAGTTTTCATTCATGCATTCATGTATTCATCTACATATTTTAGGTAAAACAATCATTTCATTTAAAAACATTACAAGGTAGATTTTTTCTTTAAAAAGATTTTTCCTTTCTCATAAAACATTACTCATACCCTGTACATCCTTCATAAAGAGCTAAATGATTACACAACGTTCAACTTAACTCTTTTCACTTTTCCTCTGGCCAGTACATACTGTTATGCCCGTGTGTTGGGATTAGCGGTCTTTTGGACCCGAATTTTGCTCGTAGCCACATGTTGGGAATCCTTTTCAGTCAAGGGGTAGCACTGGGTGTTTACCATTACTACTTACCTGACATTGCAATCTGCCAGTCTTTTGGTACCATTATTTATTCATTCAGTCATGGCTGTTACGTATTTTCATATATTAAAACATTCATTCATTTCCTTTCCTTTCATTTATTCAATTGTTTCAGTTCTTTCCTTTTTATTCATTCATTCATCAATCTATTTCATTTCATAAATATCATTTAAAAGGATAAACATAAACATCATTTGTACACATAATTTCAAAGCATAAGCTTAAACATCATCATAAGCATTATTTCATAACATCCTTTCATGGCATCATTTAAACATCCTTTCACAACATCATTTAAAATTCATTTCATCTCATCATTTAAACATCGTTTCAAAGCATCAAGCATTAACCTCATTCCATTTCATGAAAATAAGGACAATAGCTACTACATATAATATCCATTTACATGCATACAACTATTACTTTGGGTGCATAAATAGAGGCTGTCAAATAAGGCCTTTACATAGATATACCTTTAAACATTAATACTTAGCATACTTTCATAAGATATCATTTTATTTCATTTCATAAAGCATCATAAAGAGAAACATTTCTTTTTCTTTTCATATCATTTATAAAGCTCTAAAAGAGTATGAATAGAATACTTACCAGGACTCCATGTTATTTACATTTCATGCTGTCCATTCATGTGTGTGTCAGATGACAACCTACATGCATACAGAACCTTAACATCATTCTTTTTCAAGTGCAAAAGTAAGTAAACTTAGAAAATACGTAAACTTCTCTTCACTGGACTTCCTTTACTTAGACACATTTTATCAGTCAAGTCAATTTTCTATACTTTCCTTTATCATGTTTCCTAAATTCTCAACCCATAGCTTGGGATCCACTTGAGGTCACCTTTCCGAATACAATATTCTACTCCATGTTCTTATCCTTTAAAGTGAATTTTCATGATTCACTTTAAAATTAAGACACACAATCACCTTCATCATACCCTTTCTACCAAACCATCCATCTAGATCCATGACTTGAACCAACCAAGTTATATAACCCAATCATAGTCAATACCTACATCCATTCCTTTGTTCATGCATAATCTAACAAAAACTTCACCGTAATCTTAACTATGCATAATACACAACTTTAAACCAACCTTAAGATTTAAACATTGTGTACGCATGCTTAAGACAAATTATTATCCATTACATATGGTAAATTTTTCTGACACATGTGTCCAACCAATCACACATGTCCCCTACCCCTTTTATCACTTAAGATCAACATATAATCCACTAAATGTCCGCTTATGTAAAACAAATTTCATACACCCGACACTAAGGTCCAACTCAAACACATACAATTATCATGCTTCATAGTCTTTCCCAACTTTCACAATCCCAACATATCACTTGACATCATGCCACTTCACAAACTACACAGCTATCCCAACACTTTACACAATGCCCAACTACTTCCAAATTGTTTCGTGATCCCATCACTTCCTAACACGTCACACAACACAACTCTACATTTAACCCGTCACTTCATAGCATAGTGCCATAACACCAACTATGTCACACCTACACAACAATCCTGTCATTTCAAACTACTTAGTTACATCACAAACTATTCCACAACACTGATAACAGTAATCCCAACACTTCACCTCACAATCCACACTGCATAACAGCCCCATCACTTCACACTTAACAACAACAACAACATAGTCCACAATGCCAATCAAGCTTCATAATAAAATAACTATCGAGGGAAAGGAATAGAAATTATACTGTGCACCGGGCTGACTCGTTACTTCGCTTGCTATCCAGCAATGTCTCGTGGCGTCAAAAGCCACTGGTTTGGGTGGTGGTCACCCCCTAGTGGTCACTGTCGTGACCAAAAATAGGGTTGTTTTGGAGGGGCTGGACCTAGGGTTTCGTGCTAGGGGTTTCACAGTGGGAAGGAATCAGAGATTAGACTTCATAGTGGTTAGTTCACAACATGGAAGAGGAATTAGTGGCTGAGCTTCATGGTGGCTGAGTTAGGCTTCAATGGTATGGAGAGAAACAGAGAGGGGTCTGCTAAGGGAGGCGGCTAGGCTCATGGCTGGAGGGTTCTGTGGTGGTGGCAATAGATGGGTTTTGCGTCTAGCGGTAGTGCAGCTATGGGTGATGGTGGCAAGGCTGCGTGGTGGAGGGAAAAACTGAGAGGTAGGGGGCTCGAGCTGGGCTAGGATAACCAGCAGTGGCATGGAGTGGCTGGCGATGGTGTCTATGGCCGTGGCTGGAGGCGAGGCAAGGCAAATATGTGGAGGGGAAGGGGCTGGGTGCACGGTGGTGGGTGTGGGGTGACATCAAGTTGGCTCGTGGTAGAGCTGAGAGGATGGGTTGAGGCCATGGACTGTAGATCAGAGCGAGAGAGAGAGAGAGAGAGAGAGAGAGAGAGAGAGAGAGAGAGAGAGAGAAAGGGACGAAGAGGTTGCTGGGAGAAGCATGGAGGAGCAAGGGGCTCCGATAGTGGGGCTGGCAGCCTAGGCAAGGCGCTGTGGTAGTCACAGCATTGTAGGTGGTAGGATGGTAAGGAAATCCGAGAGAGAGAGAGAGAGAGAGAGAGAGAGAGAGAGAGAGAGAGAGAGAGAGAGACATGGGGGCTAGGGCAGGAGGAAGGGGTGGTTGCCGGAGAGTTGGTGTCATCAATGTGCAACAGCGACGAGGGGCTGGTCGCAGTGGAGGCGTGCGAGAGAAAGGAGATCAGGGAGAGAGAGGGGAAGACATGGAGGGAGGGGAGGAGAGAGTGGGAAGGGGGAAAATGGGGTGATTAGGATTTTCTAGGGATTTAATCCCAACCCTTTATCTAGGGGTTCCTAACCTAGATCCAACGATGGAGATTTTAACACTTAAAAAATAACTAACTAAGTAATAGGAAAAGAAATAGAAATACAATGGAACTAATTTAAAACCCAACTTTATTTCTAAAATAATAATCTCTCATTATAAAATAAAATGATGAGTTTTATAAATATCTATAAGAGAAATAAATCCATCTAGATAATAGAGTTTTTAACATAAAATGAAATAATGAACATTACATAATACTCTTAAAGATCTAAAATCATTTAAATAAAATGATTTTCTAAAACTATATTATTTCAAGTTCCAAAAATATAAAAAAGACTTACTTTAAAATTAGGTTTGGTTCAATAATACTAAAAATACCCCATTTAAAATAGTTTTGGACATTTAAAATATTTCGAAGACTTTAAAACAGTAGGCTTCATTAAAAGAATTATCTGCAATATTTAAAACACTGCTTTGAGATTTAAAGTGCAAGGGCGAGACTTGTGACCAATCGAGAGAAAAAGGAGCAGTTGGTCACATCCATAAACGTAGTGATGCTTCGATTTTTTGTAGGTTTAATATGAAATTTGGTTTTTAGCAGGTCTAGATTAGTGAAAGTGATAGGTATAAAACTTCTTTTATTACTCTCTTTGTACATTATGAGTGGAATGTTATACCCTTTAGTCTTAAGAATGTGCCTAGTGCCAAAATATCATGAATGATATTTTCAATTCATTCAGTCATTTTACTATTGTTTACATTCATGATGTCCTTATCTAGTCCAAATTTATTGATAAACACTGAAAACATTTGTATTCGTTTCTGGAAGCCATCAAAAGAAATGGACTTCTTATCTCTACTAAGAAAATTAAATTGTTCTAAATAAGAATTTGTTTCCTTGGTTATGATATATTGAAGGACAATTTGTCCCATCAATAGATCCATCCAATTTGTTGATAAATTTTCTGACGTCCTCACTGATAAAACCAAATTACAAAAATTTCCCTATTCATTAAATTATGTTGCTAAGTTTTAGAAAGACCTCAGGAAACTGTAAACCACTATTTGAGAGGTTACAATTCAATCCACCTCCTTGGTAAGATATTGATACTTTCCTTGTTAAGCAGATTAAAACTCATGTCAAGAATCTACCTTGTCTTGGTATTTCTACAAATAATTATTTCAAAATTGTCGAAATTGATGCCTCTAACATTAGATATGATGGCATTCTGAAATAAATTTTTTCTCCAAGTTCATCTGAGCAAATTGTTCGTTTACATTGTGGTGCTTGGAATAATGCACAAATTAACTATAGTACTATTAAGAAATAAATTTTATTTATTGTACTATGTATCTCTAAGTTTCAAAGTAATTTGTAAAATCAAAAGTTTCTACTACGTATTGATTACAAAAAGTGCTAAATATGTATTAGAAAAATATGTTGAGAATATTGCTTCAAAACATATTTTTAATCGGTGACAAGCTATTTTAAGTGTTTTTTTTTTAATTTTGATATTGAGTATATTAAAGGCTCTCAAAATGTTATCCATGATTTTCTTACCAGTGAATTTTTGTAGAATCATGACTAGCGGAAAAAATTGACAAAGATAAACAGGTTCCCATCCCTAACAGGCAACTCATGAAGCATGAACATGCTTCCTTCCTTGATCTCATAAACCAGTTTAATTACTACCTTAGGTAGTATAGCCATTACTAAGACCAATTTCTCCTCTGCTTAAGCTACTCCTCATGACCCATATGCTAATATTATTATTAAATCCTATCGACCTATTCAGTGTTATAATCCTGATAAACACTTTGCTTCATGGACTGATTATGTCCAAAAATAATATTTCCCGAACTTGTTTTATATTGAAGCTAATCGTACAATATATACCGATCCCTCCAAAATCTCTTTACGATATTTTTCCCCTGGCTTTTATTGGGTCCCTAAAAATACTTAGAAGAACCTTCAATACTACTCCTCCATTCTCACCCGGACACAATCCATTCTGATTAAACTTATATTTATAAAACTAATAAAATCAAGTTGATATACCATAGTGTTTACATATTCAATTTGATCGCTGAAGAAAAATGGGGAAGACATCCCTATGTTGTCAAGAAAATCTTTGATTCAGATTTTTGCTATTGCTACTATGACTACATCGAAACCTAGATCAAATTCATGTTGTTCCAAAATACCGAGATGTCTCATTCTTGTTTATTAACTTTGATAAAAAGTTCAATTCCCAATTCTCTCTATGGTTTCTAAGATGGTGGACATAGTTTAACCTCATTCTGAAAATTTTTCCTAATAAACTCAATGGTGCTATTAAATACTTTGTCATTGTTTACAAGACCGATCAACATGGTCAGGAATTCCTTCTTTTCCATCACTTTTGCAGGAAATACAAAGTTCCTTGGATTTTGAAATGGAGTTATGCTAAGGGAAATGATATCTTTGTTCACAATTGGGTCATCAAGTTGGGATAGATCTCCTCGTACCCAAAGCGTGATTGATAATGTTAACAGAGATTGTCCTCTAATTTATCTGACTATAAGAAATTTGAAGATTTCCCTGCAGATTCTCTTGCTACTAAAACATTAGTTCAAGAACTTGTGTACCCTTATTGTTTAGGAAAAACAACAACCCGTTTTATTTGATAAATCAAGAAATGTGCTAGGTTCAAGAAGAAGTTTGTTATCCAATGATTCAAGAAAAAAATTTAATTTATTTGTTGAAGAAGTCCCTACAGGACGATGATGATAATTCTGATGATGACTGTAACACATCTTTTGAAGCCTATGTTAATGATACTGATCCTTACAATGACATATTCGGACATCATCCATAAAGCACTCCAGGACATTATCTAGAGATTGATCCCCTATTTTAATTATTAATGTTGGCACAACCCAATAAAAACTATTGCAATTATTGCTAAAGACCCCATGATTCCCGCTGTTAAAGATCCCATGATTCTTGCCTCTGGTTCCTACAAAGTTAGATATTCCTGCTGCTTTACCCCTGCTTTCAATAACTTTTCTCTGTATCAAATGAAGAGTAAAAAAAGTCAAAATTACTATTCATCCCAATAATTATTGTATTAGTAAGCCTCTATTTGCCTATATAAAGAGGGCATGGTTTTGTTGAGAGGCAAGACCTTATTACGAGAACTCTTAGAAGCTTCAGGATCTAAGAGCCCTTCTCTTCTCCTGCTTTCTTGTTTATCTCGTGTAAATCTTTAATATTTTCATATATTGTTGTTCATTTAATATGAGAAATAACTACAACTGTTTCAATTGATAACTTGTGAGTATTTTCAGTGTTTTTATCTTACTTGCACACTACTTTTATTTACTTATTTGCACATTACTCCAGTCATCTGATGCCTTTGGACTCCAATTATCTTTGGTGACTCTACTTTCTTGCACCATATTTCTTCGTGCTTCCGCCCCATTTTGGTGTGTGTGTGTGTATTTATATATATATATCTATATATCGCTATAGCTCGGCTAAGATAAGGTCTTTAGGAGCATGGATGGTAGCCTAAGATCCACGTAGCCTATGATTAGTTAGATTTAAGACCCTATTTGGTTCCTTATTTGACGTGAAAATGGAGGGATTCAAGTTAGGCGTTGAGATAACGACTAGATTAAGATTTGTACGGTGTATTGATATTTGACATACATTTTTTTAGAATTAGGATTCCACCATAGTATGAATTTCATGCTATATGTCTTATATGACTAAGAGTAAAGGTGAGTGAATGGATCCATACTTCCTCACAGTGTGAATCCTGTAGGTCAATGTTGATGACCTTAATTTATTTATACCCTTTATTAACCTTTAAGTATGTTATGAGGTTGAGGCACTTTTAATTTATTTAGACCATTAGTATTTCTTATTGTTATGAATGTGTTTCACTGCCACCACCTAACGACCACCTGCAACCAAAGAGTAAGATAGTTTCGGGGTTTGAGGGAATGCCTCCGATGCCTAAGCCAATAATTGATAAGTAACTTTTTAAATACCAAAGAATTAGATGCCTTTCATGTACCTGGGTTCTCCCTGGAAAGGCAATCCCGACCGGTTAGCGCCACATGGGCCTAGGCCTTTGCTTATGCCTAAAGTATGCCCCATTACCGAAAAGCCCCAATCAATATTGAGAGGGCCCAATCCACTGCCAATACTGACTAGGTAACCACTTAGCGGCGGTAGAAGATAAAAGCAGTTATCATTTGAACTCACTAAATGATGAGCCTTCATATCTAGATTTAAATTTGAATAATGGATAACCATTACCAAAAAAAAGAACAAGGACGATTTAGAAAGCTCTATATAAAGGGAGAACTAAGGTATGTGAAAGGCATCTGATTCTTTGGTATTAAAGAGTTATTTTTCAATTACTAAATTAGGCATCGGAGGTGTTCCCTTGAACCCCCAAGCCGTCTTACTCTTTGGTTGTAAGTGGTCATTAGGTGGTGGTGGTGAAACACATCCATAACAGTTGGCATCGTCTGTGGGATCTCAAAGTCTCACAATTAGCATGCTTTTCACATACCCATCACCGCACAATCTCAGGCAACTCTAGAGATCAGGGAGAAACTTCACAGAATAGGAGGAAAGACTTATGGAAATGGAGATAATAAAGAAGCTTACCACAAAGGTTGATTCACTGCAAAAGGAGAATGTGGCTCTCAAGTCACGAAACGGGCCGTCAAGAGAGGATGCAACACCCAGTCAGGTTGACAAGGTAGAGATAGAGGCAAACAGTGCGGGTGTTGGTAAAGGCCATCAGGAGGACGAGGAAACGAAGAAGCTAGACCACGATGTGTGCATGTTGATGGATAAATATGAGGAGATGGCCAAAAAGATAGGAACGTCAAGCACAAATCTGTCATTCTCTGCAAAAATTATAACAATGCCTTTACCTCCAAAATTCAAGGTCCCGTTGGTAGATCTACATGACGGCTCCAAAGATCCTGTGGAGCATCTTGAAACTTTCAAACTCCATATGATGCTTCACGAATTTCCGGGAGAAATTGTGTGTAGGGCTTTTCCTTTGACTCTAAAGAGGTCAATGAGAGGATGGTTTTGAGCACTACAACTAGGTTCCATAGAAAGTTTCGAGGAAGTGGGCCGACAGTTCTTGACCCAATTCATGGCGAGTAGATGATGCAGGAGGCCAGCAGCATATTTATTAACTATCAAACAGAGAGAGGATGATAGTTTGAAGGCATATTAAACACATTTCAATAAAGAGAAGATGCCAGCTGATGATCAAAATGAGAAGATTATGCTAGCAGCGTTTCTTGGAGGTATTTGGCCAAGGAGCCCTTTTATGGCTGAACTAGCTAGGAAAACCCCTTCCACATTATGAGAATTCATAGATAGGGCTGATGATTTTATTAATGCTGAAGACACACTTATTGTCCTGACTGCCCAACAGGAAAAAAGAAGTGAGTGGCAATTGAAAAAGAGGTCAGGGGAAAGACTGAGATGGGGGTCGAAAGGTGAGGAGAGACCAACAGGACTTAAGGGACGATAATAATTTAAGAATACATAATGGCGGTTATGTACACTCCTCTTAGTGCACACAATCAGGACAAAGCAAAGGAAGAAGTACAAAATGAAAACAATGAGTGGCAAACCGAGAAGTATTGCACTTATCATAAAACAAGGGGACATAGAATCGAGGATTGCCACAACCTGAAGCGAAAGATAGAAGATATGAGAAGCAGTGGCAAGTTGGAACTCCTGATCGCCCAGAACCCAATCCCCCATGACGGATATATGATCAAAAGCCCAAGTACAAAAAACGGAGGAGAGAGCCCTAGGCGACGAGGATCACCAAGAAGAGAAATGAGGTCGCATGAACCTCGAGACCGAAGACCTAGAGCATAAACAAATCAAAAAAACCCACCCTTAAATGAAATACACACCATTGCCGGCGAATATGATGGAGTTGACCCGACCTCCTTAGGACAAAAGGCATATGCAAGGTGGGTAAGGTATGAAAAAGTCTATAATGTGGAGAGACCTGTCAAGCAACCTGGATTACAAATATCCCCCACAATATCTTTTGGCGACGAGGACCGCCGAGGGGTTGGGTATCCCCACGATAATGCCTTGGTGGTAACAATTCTGGTGGTGAATTTTACCACAAGGAGAATATTGATTGATAATGGATGTTCGTTGGATATCCTATTCTAGGATGCCTTTAGCAAAAAGGGGATTTTTGCAGATCGGTTGAGATCAGCAGCAACTACGTTGAAGGGGTTCACTAGAGACGCGGTACAACCTATGGGATCCATTACGTTGCCAATATTCATAGGCCCGAATCCCCATGTCGCCACTACTATGACTGAGTTTTTAATAGTGAGGACTCGATCAGCTTATAATGAAATCATTGGGCAACCTACGCTGAATGCTTTAAAAGCAATTACCTCGACATATCATCTAAAAATGAACTTCTCGATGAGAGCTGGAATAGGCGAGGTATGCAGGGAATAGGTCCTAGCAAGGAAATGTTACGTGCAAGAATTCAAGCAAGGACAAGTAGAGTTGAGTGCTGTAGATACTGAGGAGGGTGCAGGTGCGATCTTTCCACCACCGCCCCAAGTACTAATGACAGAATTGGAGACTAGAGATGAAGGTGCTTTGAAGCAAGAGGAAGCAGATGAGCCCCTAGAGTTGGTCACTCTTGAACAAGGTCACCCTGAGAGCCATGTGAAGATAGGGACCAAACTAACAAGAGAAGAAATGTTGCAGTTGATAGACTTCCTTCTAGACCATAAAGACGTGTTCGCATGGAGTCATAAGGATATGCTCGGGATAAGTGAGGAGATCATCAAACACAAGTTAAGCGTAGACCTGAAGGTGCGCTCAGTTAAACAAAAAAAAAAAAAGAAACTTTAGCATCGAGAAATATGAAGCAATTGCAAAAGAGGTGGATCAGTTACTAGCAGCATGATTCATTAGAGAAGCACAGTATTTAGAATGGTTGTCCAACATGGTATTGGTGAAAAAGTCCAATGAAAAGTGGTGAATGTGCGTAGATTTTTCCGATCTCAACAAAACTTGCCCGAAAGACAGTTTTCTACTCCCGCGGATAAATCTAATGGTAGATGCAACAAGAGGGTGTAAAATTTTAAGTTTTATAGATGCCTACTCATGATACAACCAAATCAGGATGAATAAAATTGACCAAGAAAAGACCGTTTTCATAACTGACCAAGGGCTATATTGCTATAAGGTGATGTCATTTGGCTTGAAAACCGTCGGCGCAACTTATTAGAGATTAGTAAACAAAATGTTTAAAGACCAAATCGGGAGAAGCATGGAAGTATATGTTGATAATCTGGTGGTAAAATGCATGGAGTTTGCTCAGCATGTATAGGATCTTGAAGAGGCTTTTCAGGTTTTGCAACAATATCAGATGAAGCTCAACCCAATCAAGTGTGCAATCGGGAAAATTCCTCAGATTTATTGCTCTGAGTTTCTCAGGATTGCTTTGATTCATCTTTCTGACACCATAAATATGAGGAATAAGGAAGATTTGTCTTCCAAGCAATGATATTTCCGTCCTCATTGCATATGGGATCCTCTTCCTTCCATGGTTCCCAAAACCCTCCTCCATTTTCAACATGTACTCAAGCTTTTGTTGATCTTGATCTAATTTTAGGTCATGAGAGTTTTCACCTTCGTGAATAAAGAAAAAACATTCTCTCTCCTCATCCAGGAGTTTCACTGCAATCCAATAAGAAACATATGATCAGTGGTTAGCAAATTGATCTATGTCACAATAATTATTCAGAAAATTGAGACACGTGTACATGCATGCATGCAGGATAATACATACATACATATATATATATATATCAAGGCCATATGTTTAAAAACTTACATGTTTCACAATGATCTGCTAATTCCTTGATCTTTCTCGATATATATCATCATGTATGTGTGGGTGTACAGTGTACGTACTATTAACCTGAACTAAATCAAGCGCGCAAGAGTGTAGAGATCACCACACGCTAGCTACCCAAGTTTAATTTGTAAAAGAGTTTTATTTACGAACAGAAGTTTCGGTTGGTTTGTTCATTATATCGATCATCGGAAATAAATTAAGAAGCTAGGTCAAGAGAGAAAGAAGATAGAGAAGAGATATATAAATATTAATTTAGACACTTCCGTACATTCAAAGGGAAATTAATAAGACCAATCATATCACATGCTTATATATTAATTCCTCTTTTACTGCCTACAAGAAAATCAAACAAAAAATAAATCATAAAAAATTTCTATTTTCCCATCTTCCTTACTTTAAGAAAATGGAAAGTAATTGTCATTTTCTATTGAAAAATTATTCTCATCAGTTACTATTCATCACTCCGATATTTCCATCCCTATTGCATGTGGGATCCTCTTCCTTCCATGGTTCCCAAAACCCTCCTCCATTTTCAACAAGTACTCGAGCTTTTGTTGATCTTCTAATTATTAGGTAGAAAAACCATTCTCTCTCCCCATCCAGGAATTTCACTAGTGCAATCCAATAAGAAACACATCAGTGGTTAGCAAATTTATCTATGTCACAATAATTATTCAGAAAACTGAGATCACACGTGTAAATGCATGCATGCATGCATGGATATATAATACATACATATATAAACATATATATTGTGTAAACTTTCTTTTATTAATGAAATGTTATGTTTCCTACCAAAAAAAAAATCTTGTGAATTAGAAACCCTAGTTTGAATTCATATATAGACCTGAAAAATTCAAGGGAAAACAAACAGAGAAACAACGAGAAATTAAGCAATATATATACACCAGATCATAAACCAAGCACATGATGAGTAAAAAAGGAATAATTAAAGAAAATGCCTAAACACTTGGCATGAGAGGAATAAAGCTCTGTTGCATCAACGTCTTGAAAAACTGGTCCTGGAAGTGGGATGAAAAGCTCCTTTTTCCGCAGATCATAGTGTTTTACCAACTCTGCATCTGTTGGGAGAAACCTAAACCCAGGTGGTAATTCTCCATGCACTTTGGCCCCCATATTATATATATATATATACCATACTATATATATACATATAGCCGATCATCGGTATAATATTGCTGATGAAATTAATCTGCATGATGATCGATGAATATCAGAACGACTGAATTAACGAACGAACGTACGTACACGTGTAATCGGAGAGGTTAATGTTGCAGCTTTTATAAGCAAATTTTGGTGAAGGTACGTATCTTATTAGGACTTGGATTGCATGCAAAAACAAAAAAACATGAGAAACTCGTGTTGTTGGGCAGACAGCACGTGATGATCATGAACGGTTATTTCTGGTATGTTTTTGTCTTGTAGTATAAGACAAATATAATATTTTTAATAGTACTACTACTGTTAAGAGTAAGATCAGACCTATATAGGCAGGGGCGGCTCAACATAAATTGAGGCCTTAGACGAAATTTAATTGAGTTATTTGTAATTATAATATAATAAAATAAAAATTATTATATGGAATATTTTCAAAATTTTCAATAAAACAAGATTTTATTTAAAATCTTTAAATACAGCTTTTGTAAATTTATATTTATAACAACTTAAAATGAGGCCTCAATGCAGTTTTTATGCTTCTATTTAGCAAGATTTTTAAAAAATTATTTAAAATATAAATAATTCATTTTATTACTTATGAAAAAAATCATTGTATTAAGTATTAAATTTGATATTATGGGACTTTGCACACATTGAAAACTATATAAATTATTTAAAATTTTATTTAATGAAATTATTTTTATTTTTTTTTCAAAAAAATTAAAAAAAAATACTTCATTTTTATTTTTAGGGGCCTTACATGAGGTGGGGCCTTAGGCAATGGCCTAAATGGCCTTACCATAGAGCCGGCCCTGTATATAGGACGGTGCAACTCCCACAGAGGGAGTCCACCGAAACCACCACCCAATAAAATGTTTTTGTCTTTTTTTATTTTTTTAAAAAATATATTTTTTAAATTCATTAAATAATTTTTAAAAAAAATATAAATTCATTTTAAAATGATTACTTAACAATTATGCAAAAAGAATAAAAATAAAATATAAAAAAATGCTCACCATTGGTGACAACCTTCAGTGGGAGAAGTATTTCCCATCAATATATTATGAATAATGCTACTATTATCACTCTCCTCTACCGCTCCATTCTACCATTTTGAGTGTTTATTTTTATGTTTTAATTTTTTTTAACTTAGTGATTAAGGATATATTTTTTAATAATATTATGAATTTTTTTAAAAAAATATTTAAAAGTATTAAAAAATACATATATAAAATAAAAAATAAAAACACATCCTGAACTAACGGTAACTCCTAGCGGTAGTTGGGAGCTGTGAGTGTAGCAGCACTCATATATTATATATGTGGCGTTGGACTTTTAAAAAAAAAAAAGTTGCTAGATATTGCGGCGCTGAATTATTATAATTATTATTTTTTCAGCCATGAATTAATTAATTAATTAGGGTTTCACATCCAAAATCTAGATTATAAAATTTATTCTTCCATGCCACATCGAATTGAATTAATTCAGATATGATAATATACTTATAATTATATATATTTATTAAATTATATATTGCAAATAGAATAGGTTTTCGACTTTTGAGTCTTATCTTTAAGGAAAATGATATATATAATTCTAGAATGTGCGTGTAAGCCATGATTATATCTTACATTACTCTATATTTAATTGTACAAGGCCACGTAACTTCTTATTATGCAGTACTCTACTAGGACTCATGTTCACTTGCCAACAACATCAAACTAATTTTATAAATGTTTAATATATATATAGAGTTTTACTATGTACACGCAAGTTTGCGTACCAATCTGCGTACTAATGTTATTGCTTTCATATTCTAAATTCAAATTAGCATTTTTTTCAATAAAGTTGACTTTCTGATCAATCATATTAAATGGGTGCGCGTATTAGTGCGCAGAATCGCTTACAATTAGATTTTTTCATATAATATATATGGTTTTAATGTGATACTTCGATATAGTGCAGTCCTCTGTAAACTCAACTAAAGGGTGATAGAAAATATCATATTTGGAAAAATAAAAATTCTATTCTCAAGATGTTCATGTGTAGAGCACATCTAGTAAAGTGCTTACATATATGTGGCCAACCACTCCGAATTCCACTCGGGGTCACAAGCCTCACCTAAGCGTTTTGAGTGTCAAGCGGCCTTCGTTTTAAATTTAGCGGATGATTTTTAAATGAGCCAATTATTTAAAATATTTTGAATATTTTTTAAAGTCTAAAATTATTTAAATGATGTATTTTTAGAATTATTGAACTAAACCTAATTTTTAAGTAAGCCTATTTAGTTTTTGGAAGCCCCAAATATAAAAATATAGTTTTCAGTAACTCATTTTATTTTAATGATTTTATTTCTTTTAAGAATATTTATTTAAATATTCATCATTTGAATTTATGTTAAAAAGTGATCTAATTATTTGGAACAAGAATAAAAAACTTGGTATTTTATATTTATTTACTAGCTATAGTCATGAGTACATGAAAGGAATATATCATGAGTACAAAATTAAATTAAATTGATAGGCAATTATAACCTGCATTTATTGGTCATTGCTACTTATAAAAACTAAAAAAAGAAGAAGAACAAATTGGATCAGGATCTGGCTGCACAGTACTAAAAGCAGCTCTTGTATTCCCTTCCTCTTTTCATCCGGCTCAATACCCATCTGTGTCTCTGCATAGAAATATATAAATATATATATATAAGGTGGATTAATTTAATTAATTGAATATTATATAATAACAACATGTAGGTTATACGTAGATAAATTGGTCAATTCCTGCAAGGATTTTATTGTATGCGAGTAGTACTAGTAATGCTAGAGGTATAATTATAATATAGGTTTACAAACTGACCAATTAAAAATTAATATTAAATTATGGTAAGTCAAAGTAATAACGTCCAAGTCTCGCGTACTCTCTTTAAAATAAAGTGGGGCTCATAAAAGAATTTTACATGTACATGAATCCCAGATTTAACAAAATTTTCTTAAATGAAATACACGAGATTTATACAGTCTAAGATTACTAATATTATTTATCTTATTATATTAAGGGCCGGACTCATAATAATTTATCAACGATTTTCTTTTTACCTTCAAACTTTTTCCTGTGTTAATGCATCGGTACTCTTGCATTGTCCAATGTGTTTTCTTTGGTTTTGAAGGGCTACCAGAAAAAAAAGTTAGATTTTTCTTGAAGGCGATGACATTTCCATCAGCATCATAGATGGGATCTTCTTGTTGGCATGATTTCCAAAACCCTTCTTCATTTTCAGCAACTCGACGTTTTGTTGTTCTAACATCAGATTCTTCAGTTTCATATATGAAAAAATACCATTCTCTATCCTCATTTGAGAATGTTACTGCAATCCAATAAGAAAGACACTTATGGTAAGCCAATATATATATTCATGTTATATATTCACAATTATAAAACCATATATATATAGACATATATATATATATATATCTCAAACGGATCAAGATCCCTTCAAGTTTTCATCAAACCCGTCAAAGCAATTAATTCAACTCAAAGATCATTCTTTTGACCATGCTCAAACCAAACAATTTTTTTCTTCTTCTATATATCTCTCTTTAGCTAGCCCTTATTTGTCACAAACCAAATGCATCCCTCCCATCATCACCAACCTCACACAATCTAATCCATAGAATGCTGCAACCAGCTAACTGAAATCACGTCAAGAATTAATTAACCTCGAGAAGTACTTCAATCGGCCTATGAAGAAGCAATATATATATATGTATATATATATATTTATATATACGCAGCACATGAAGTAGTGAAGATCAAGAAGGATGATGAGAAAAGAAAGGATGAAAATGGAGAAGGGAAGAAGAAGCTGCAGCAGGAAGCCACAGGAAATTAAAGAGAGAACAAAAAATTGAAGTGGGAGATGTTGTAAAAGATTCATATAAGTTGCTTTTATATATATAATATATGCACACCTTAGAAGCTAGAATCATGCCTATCATGCAAAAGAATTAATGTTAAGAAATCATCTCAAAATCACTACAAAAAAAACGAGCTTTTGTGACCAATTTATTGCAACTAAAAGACTATTTGCAACTAATTTTAGTTGCAAATAGTCTTTTCGCTGGAATTAACTGATTGTAAATAAGCAAATTTTTTGTAGTGAATTCAGAAACGTATATAACAGATAGATCATGAAAAACGACAAAAAAATTAGACAAACATGAATATGGCCACCTTGTAAGCCCATAACCATGCCCACATAGCAGATAACTCCCAAGAAATTGGACAGCTGATTCACAGTTGGATGCGATCATCTTAAGAAAGATAACTCCTACAAAACAGGAGATATCCTTCCGGATCAATAAGGAAATTAACATGAACGATATGCACACAAGAATGGTGATTAGAGTCATCGGTTACCATCATGCCACGTCCATGTCCTTATATAAGTAACATACGAGAGATAGCAAACAATTCACTTTATCTTTACATACACTTATTCTTATATTGTGTTACTGACTTAAACATTGGAGTCTCTCCAGCATAATCNAATTCTTGATCTGTGGGCTTAAACCTATAGCCGGGTGGCAATTCTGCGAGAATTACCCCTGAACGACGTCGCTGGGCTAGTACTTCCATGTACGTAGGATCGATCTTAGTCATTAATGGAATCTGCAGGTTAGATAAATCAATATTTATAGAGAAGTTTCCATTCTGTACTACGGACGCGTACGTGTCGGGTTTAGATGCAGCATGCAGATCATCGAGCTTGGTGTCCTACTTGCACTAAAATACATCCGCATGAAAGACAACGCCAAAACAAAAAGACTAATTCTCATGTACTCTTTAATTGGAGCTTTCTGCGGATTCCTAGTTGAGACGTTGTTTTAATTGAGGATTAGAATATTATTAGGTTCCGAATTAAACTACTGGCCGGCTCTTTTTATTTTCTCAGAGCTAGAGTTATGTTTTGTCTCAAGTCCTACTACGTACTTTGATTACGTAACTCGTACGTAAGTAAGCATCATGATCGATCCTCGTACTTACGTAGGAATATCCTAGCTAACTTTCGGGTTTTATCATGATTTTGATGTCCCTTGCCAATTAGGAAAATGATCGATCACGATCATCAACGTGCATGCATGATCTTAATTGATTAATTACCACTCCTATTTTTTACAACTATTTAATTAGGCAGTACTAGTACTGTTAATTCAATTTCAAGTAATTTATAATAATATTTATATACGTATATATCTTCCATTTCAAAAAAATAATTTAAAAAAACTAAAGGATTTATTTATGCAAGCTGTATATATGGATAAGTTTTATAAAAATATAGAAACATCTTACGTACCAGGCAGTACTAGATCTCTAAAAAATTAATTAGATGGTCAATTAATTAATTAGTTTCATTTTTAAAATTTTCACTATTATAAAAATCTGTTAATTAGATAGAAAATTAGAATAAAGTTTAATTACTAAAAGATCATTATATCCTAATATATATATATGTTAGAAAAATTATCTCAACTCTCAAAATAGTACCCTAGCTAGCTCTAACTTCATTCACTATTACCATCTAAAGTTTTATTTTTGAGTATTATCTAAGCTGTGAGAGTGAAAAGCTGTAATATGCTTCTTTGTCTATACCCATAGTCACGTACATTGGGTACTTATGTGCATGGCATGAGATTATATAAATGGGTGTCATTAAGACGTTGTTGATAGAAAAAAGCACTTGAGATTTGACACATCGATCATGATCATGTGTGAGCTGTAGGCCGGATGACAAGGTTTGGGATCAAATGATTTAAAAATGAAAAAACAAACACAATTTCTTTTGAAAAATTATATTTACAAACTTGTGTGAGGCACACTCTTGGTACTAATGACATGACATGATTTGATTGATAGGACGATTTAATTATAAATTTTTTTTACTAATCAAATTACGTCATTTCAGCAGTATACATTGATGATGTATCTTTCACACCGGCTTATAAGTAGCATTATTGCTCTTTCTTTTATAATCTTATAAATAATCGATTATGTAGTTGAATGATTTACGTGTACACACATACATATATATACAATATTAAACACTACAAGAGAAGTGACTTTTTCTAGCGATTATTTTCATTGGGAAAAGTCCTTTAAATCTCCACCATTGACATTTTTCAACGATTTATAAATTGCTGCATGTTCGTTGGTATTAAAGCCTCACTTCTGATCTACCCTAATGGAAGCCAAAAATTACTAGGAAACGTTATTTTTTTTTTTTGTGTTTTTTTTTTTTTTGCAGCAAATTTCAAATAAAACGCTGTAAAAACCCATTTGGTTTGCTCATTAAATCGTTGGAAAAACTTTTTTGCACGAATTATAGTCGTAGTAAAAAATTAATAAATCGCTGCTAGTGTTGATATCTATTCCAACGGCCTAATCAAAACGTTGGGAAAAACTTTTGTAGCAATTTATATTCGTCACAAATAATATAAAAATCACTTGAAATAAGTGTTTCCGGCGAGTTAAGATCGTCGGAAATAAGTTTGGTGTATGAAAAAAATATCTCCAACGAATTTTAATCGCTGGAAAAAGGTATTTCATAAAATAAATAAAAAAATCCACAAAACTAATCCTAATGAGCTAAGGAGTAATTAATCAGATTAAAATCAAGTCTTGCACAACAGCTAGTAGCAATCAATATACACATAAATTAAATTCACTATCCATTTAACTCAATACACAACATACTCATGTAATCACATAGCTTCACAAATCCCAAACTGATACAATAACCATGCTTTTCATAATTTTCCAACGTAAACAATCCCAACACTACACCAACCACACACACATACTCAAAACAAGGTCCAATTAAACTCCACATAGAACAAACAACACAAATCTCATGACTAAGTGCAAGCATGAAGAAGCTCCTCCAGCTGTTTATACATCCAAACTATCTAGTGACATTAAATTTCTATAGTTAAAGAAAGAGGAATCAGAATAATATTGATTTTGAAATGTTAACGAAAAGAAAGGTTTGCACACAACTTATTATATACATGTATCACAAATCATTCAAATAGATCCCAAATCCATAACATGTAATCCAAACAAGTCAAACAATGGCTTTCTAAAGTAAGACACGGATTCTAAGTCAGCATCTCTCTCTATTAGAAAGTAATGATAATTGAGCAATTAAGATATCCCAAAATGTTATACATGAAACATATTATTTTGGGCATCAAAATACAAAATATACCAGACAACTTTTACATGCTCTAGAAATGGACCATGAAACAACTTTTGAAGATAATTTTCCAGAAGCATCTTGATTTCTTCCTCTTCTGCATATAGCAGGATCAAATGGAATGAAAACTTGTACTTCTGAATTGCATATGCACTTGAACCATTTCTAATGAAAAAGTATGAAGAAAGAAACATTTACATAGCTTACCCTCAGCAATCTGCTTCTCTAAGAGGACAGAGCATTCCACTTCATCATTTCCTTTCTTGAGCGTGCAGTTTTTTTCTATTATACACAGACAAGTCTTATTTCCTCAGGGTCTTCTAAAAGATCAAGCAACACTTGTCTGAGAGCCCCAACCCTTGAGGCCAATTCAACCTTCGAAAATTCAAAATAGATAGTACATTAAATAAGAGCACGCAAAGACACATGCAAGCCATTTTGAGTGAATTTAGTAACACCAATGTTTGCTTGCTAATGCGAAGCTACTCCAAT
>QEOT01006805.1:3327-38910 GCA_003123785.1 Pterocarya stenoptera
TATTGCGTTTGCGTTGTTGTTTCAAGAATGATCAACAGGTAATGGTACTAGAAGGACGAATGCTAGGTGAATATGTTACAATGAATGTGATTACAATAAAAAAAATCCTTAAGAAGTATGACAAAGTTCATTGCTCAGTAAATGGGAGGAATTTCAAATCCAAATTGTAGGAGGAATACATTGAGCTTTTGCAATCTCCTTTGATCATAGAATTGGCTACTTTTAATTTGAGTTTCAACGGGGGGGAAAAAAAAAAGAGAGTTTAAGGAGTTTTCTAGTCAGTTTTCTTGTGATTTTGATGCATACTTGTAATGACTAGGGATGTAAAATGGTCGGTCCGATCGGTTTCGGTCCAGTTTGGGTGATGGACTGAAATTTTCGGCCCACTTGAGTCTTCGGCATTCTATAAAGCTAGTTGCTGGGATGTTGTTTTTAATTCATACGAATTGAGTTGCGGCCATTAGTTTTGCAAGTCATGTGCTTGCTCATCTGCTTCTGTCTTGATCTTCCAAGGTATGCATGGCTGTACGATTATTGCACTCAACTTGTTCGACAAAATGCACATGCGAGATTTATGTTTTGGGATGTTGAAATTTGATGTTGATGATGAACGGACCCTCCAGATTAGCAAGGAAAGGGGTCAAGGGCACCAGCCAAATTACTGTGCCCAATCCTAGCTTCCCATCGAGGATGTAGAGTCTTTAAGAGCTTTGACAAGGAAGTATCGTATTCCCAATGATCTCGGTGACTCTGAGGAGACAGACATTATTGTTTTAAAGAACTACTGGATGCTTAGTACTATGGTGGGATTGGGATTGGTGCTCTCCCTCAAAATAACTCTGTAATTGTTGACACCAGTAGCTCTAATTGGTGGGTGTCATCATCTACGTTCTATCTCTCGGTGCCATGTTATTTCCATGCTAAGTACAAACCAAGTGATTTGAGTACCTACAAGAAAAATGGGACATCAGCTTCAATTCAATATGGTAGTGGACCAATTTCCGGTTTCTTTAGCTATGACAAAGTCAAAATTTGTAATCGAGTTGTGAAGGATCATGATTTTATTGAGGCAACTAGATAGCCTAGTATTACATTTTTAGTGGCACAATTTGATGGTAGAGGTACTTATTTCATAATAGTTGATGTTGGTGTTAACAATTTGGGAAAAAGAGAAGGAAATATCCCAAAAGAGGCTTTGAGAAACTTGCGGTGATCTCAAACAAGGTTGGTAAATAATGTGGGTTATGTAGCAGGAATGGGATTCAGTCTAATGGCTTTAATGGTGATTGAAGTAAACGGGTCTAATCTTTATTTCTGGATAGCAATCCTTACTATTGCTCTTGTTCTTCTGGTAGGCACAAAGCTACAGCATGTTGGTGCAACCTTGGCATTAGAGAATGCAGGTATAACTGGATTCTTCATAGGATCAAAGTTGAGGCCTTGAGATGATCTTTTCTTGTTTATGAAGCCGAAAATATTGTTGTCCTTGATCCATTTTATTATAGTCCAGAATGCAATTGAATTGGCTTTAGTCTGTTGATTTGGGTGGCAGTTTGGATACAATTCTTACCTTGTTGGGAATCATTTTGTTCGTGTACCTAAGGCTGGCTTTGGGGTTTGCTAGACAGTTTTTGTGCAACTACAACACCATATATGATCCACAGTATGGAACAATGGTTGATAGGACTTGCTACAATAGGGACGTCAATTCACAAGCCATGGCAGATATAAGAGTTGTTTGCAATGATGTTAGGAACATCAATACTGCAATTTACAAGAGAGTTGCTTATTACAAAAGGAGTTCTAAGGAAGAGGTTGCTGAATGGGTTGCTGCTGAATGGGAAGGAACGAAAACTCAAGTTGTATTAATGCTANGGAAGAGGTTGCTGAATGGGTTGCTGCTGAATGGGAAGGAACGAAAACTCAAGTTGTATTAATGCTATTTTTTTTAAGAGTTGGTGACCACCAGTCCACGAGTGGCCCCTCCCCAGATTTATTGAAGTCTTCACTTATGGTGGAGGAATACCGTGGTGAAACAAAGACCACAAGGGTTTACAAGAAGAACAAATAAAATATCCCTTGTGCCTATCCAAAAAATGACCAATAACCAATGAAAAAATTACAATGAATTAAATATGTAAATAAGGTAACTCCCATCAATCTGTACGTAATAGTTCTCGAATAATTCCAGATCCAAAATCAGCACCCATGATAATTCTATCAACATTCTTCACACCGTCCTTGGCTAAAAAGTTTGCCACCATATTAACTTCTCTATAGATATGACTAATGGAGGCTCTTAACAACCTTAGCAACCTTTGTATTTCTTCCCCAAAATCCCACATATACCAGAAATTACACACACCCTTCCGTATCCATTGTACTACCACTTGAGAATTAGATTCTATCGCAATATTTGTAAGACCCAGATTTTTTGCTAGGCGTAAACCATCAAGTAAGGCACATCCTTCCGCTAAAGAATTTGTTGCAACCCCATAATACCTTGTAAAACCAGCAATGTATTAATGCTCTAAACCTTGAGGACGAGGTTTTTTAAAGAGAGATGATTTGTTATGAACCTGACTTAGACGGTGTCGTTTGGGAGGATGAGCTATTTGAACTTAAGTTGCAACACAGCATTTCGGGAACATACAGAAGGAATAAACGAGATGCATGGGAGGCTTGAAATACGGTCGTTTTGAAGGGATTCTAGAAGCAGCAGTTTTACTACACCAGATTTCCATCAACGTTGATATAAATTCTAGAGGATAGAAAAAAACAGTTATAGAAAATCTCTTGTAGAACCTTGAACCTGTGGAGGCCGGATTACATCGAATTAATCCTCAATCTTATGACAATATTTTCATTTCATCTTCTTGTGTTGCTTAGAATCTTATTACAATTAAAAGTATTATTGGAAAGGTTCCTAACATCTTAGTTACATTGCAACGTGATTCTAGGTCGTCTGCAGAGGCTGATTCTGTTACCATCTCTCCTCTAAAAGAGGTTCTCTTTCTTGTAGTTTGTTGGCTCTTTAGATTGAGCAACTACTCTACTGCCATCAGAGAACATCGTCATTGGGGAATCACCCATTTTTATGGCAGCAAGACCTAACAATAAATTTCAGTGGCAGCAAAATATTCGGCCTCAATTGTGGAATCAACAATACAAAATTGTTTGCGACTCCAACTAATAGCTCCACTACTTAGTGTGTTTGGACATAGAGGTAATCTAAAAATCTGTTCGAGTTTATTTGAGATATGTTAACATCCAAATGCAACCGAACTCTTCCAGTTCCGAGATTTGGCTTTCCGTTGGTCTTCTTGTCTTTTGAAGTATATACTTTTGAGGAACAACCCGTCTGATTCATATGAAAGCTCCTTTCCCTGTCGCAAGACCTTTCACTTCAATTGACTAATTTAACAGACCTTTCACTTCGGCTGAATCAACCTGAAATGAATCGTTTTTTGAACCTTACTTCGTGCCAAGTTTTAAAATAAAAATTAAAACATAATTCAGTCTTTTTTTAATTTAAAAAAAACATAAGATTAAAATTTTTTATTTTAATAATATTTTTATTTAATTTTTTCTTATTTCCCAAAACTCAAAAAATATTTAACTCAAACTATTTCATTATTATTCATAATTTTTCTTGCTATTATTTACAAATTTTTATCTATTCTCATTCCTTAATTAAGTCTCTCCTTAATCTTAACTGAGAAAATAAACCCAGAAGGGACAGAAGAATCGTATATATCGACTTGACGTTTGCCATGAACCTCAACACCTAATGTCTCTCTAATGTCTCTAATTCAGCCGGGTAGCTGATCTTTTTTAGATAATCATCTTTGACTGGAGTTTCTAATCCGTCTTTTCATTTAGCAGACTCACCATGTCTAGTGCACAATTCGGGTCCCCAAATATCTCCCTTTCGACTGGTGACAACGTATGATCCGAATATTATATTCAAATTAATTATTATAATTTTCTCAAACTTTTAAATAAAAAATAAAAAATAATTTATTTTTTAACTATTAAAATAAAAATAATATTATAACAATATTTTAATTTTATAATAACTTTTATTTAAATTTCTTTTTTCATTTCTCAAAATTCAATAAATATTTAATTCAAAATTATCATTTTATCTCATTCACCAAGCATTCTTTAGGTTGAAAGAACATTCAACACATAACCAACCAAAACAGTGGAAAAACAATTAACTCCATAGTTGACTGGAGCAAAAGTTTCAAGAAATACAATTTTGTTTATGTGTGGTATAACACCTCGGTCCCAGAGGTTCAAGGAGTTAGCTCTTGTCACCTAAATGTATCTTTCATAATACAGATAGAATTTTTAAAAGTTCCAAAACATAACATAAGTTTATCTATCTAGACCAACTACATAAGTTCATTTACAAGCTTATCAATACAATAATCCAAACAATAAATCAGTTGTCTACAAACTGATGGGTACTAACATGGACCTAGTCTTAAAGATTTTTTGCAAGTTCTAGATCAGCCAATTACTAGATCAAGAGTTAAGAAAATTAAAGAAGCAATGTAAGGATTAATACAATTCACTTGGGATGAAGCTAGTAAGAGCCCAATACATAAGATGGGCTTCAAAGAAGAAGAACTAGTTTTGATCCATTTGATACAAGCTATGGAAGAGGGCAACATAAATTAGGGCCTATTATTATGTTATGTGATTGAAGGCCTTGGATTTGTTTATTTCATTAAAATGGCTTATTTTATTAGTTATATGAATCAGTCTAGAATAATTGGGTTTGAGGATGCTTGGCCCACATATGTCTTATTTCTTATGAACTAGGATTTTTGAGAAGGCCTTGTATTTTGGCCAATGGCTTATTTAGAAAGTTACTTTTTAGGAACTAGGGTTTAAAGAGGTACTGTAGCTGAGTTACTGTAACTGCATCACTATTCATCCAGGGGTATTTTTGGAACAAAGGGCTTTATTTTGGCAAGAGTTTTAATTAGCTTTTGGTTTAAATACTCTTTGTAGCCTCATTTTGAGAAGTTGTATGAAATTTGATGAATTTATTCATTGTGAGTTGAGTTTATCTTCTCTTGTTCTTAATTGAACTTTTAAACTTATCAAAGGTAAATCACAAACTTTATGACGTTCTTCCTAGTAATCTGGGTTCTTGAGACAGGTTCTTCAACGGTTATAGATTTTAATATAACTGGGTTCTTGAAACGAGTTCTCAACAGGTCTAGATTCTCTATCCGTTGACTTGATTTTGGCTCTCTTGGGTGAGTTTTCAAATTGATTGTGGGTTCAAGAGATTTCATTCCCACGGGTTCATATCACAAACTCCCATTAAACTCAACATAATAATCATAAATTTCATAAGTCTCCATATACCAATTACACTTACTGAAAACCAAACTACCAAAAGAGGATTCTCCAATAATGAAAGTATCCTTGAAAGAGGATGGACAGTATGGTGAGGATGAGGAAGACCTAACATTTGAAGTTGGATTGAGTAGACATAAAGGAGTTAGACAAGAAAGAAGACTTAGGAGAAACCCAAGGGGTCAAGATAGAGTAGATAGGAACCTTCTGAGCATCAAAATGAAAATACCATCCTTCCAAGGTAGAACTGACCCTGAAGTTTATTTAGAGTGGAAGAAAATAATAGAGTTGGTATTTGATTGCTATAATTACTCTGAAAAGAAGAATGTGAAGTTGGTGGTAATTGAGTTCATTATATATGCGATTATTTGGTTAGATTAATTAATGACCAATAGGAGGAGGAATTTTGAGAAGCCTATAGAAACATGGAAAGAGTTGAAAGCTATCATGAGGCAGAGATTTGTACCAAGCCACTACTATAGAGATCTCTATCAAAAAATTACAAAATCTTACACAGGTATCTAAGAGTGTATAGGATTACCATAAGGAGATAGAGGTGGCTATGCTTTGGGCTAATGTATTGGAGGATCGGGAGGCCATGATGGCTAGATTTTTGAGTGGGTTGAATAGGAAGATAGTCAATGTAGTTGAGTTGCAACATTATGTGGAGATAGAGGACATGGTGCACATGGCTATGAAAGTAGAGAAGCAGTTAAAAAGAAAGGGGACAATAAGGTACACTTCAGTTTCTAGCACTCATTGGAAATCAAAGTGGGATAAGAATGATCAAGTTGTAATAAAGAGAAAGATCGATCCACCTAAGAAAAAAGATGAGGGTGAGGTTGAAATCTCAAGAAAAAGAGAGAATGAGTTGAAAAACAATTGTGAGGTCGAGAGTTCAAAAAAAGAGGAGAGTGAAAGAAAAAAAGATAGTGAAAAGAAAAAAAAGAGTGGGAGCAAGAAAGAGAATGAGACTGAAACATCAAAATAAAGAAAGAGTGAAAAAGAAAATAGAGAGGTGGCTGAGAGTCAAGAAAAAACAGTGCAGCTACGAGAGGAAAAAGAAAGAGAGATTGTAGAGAGAAACGGAAAAACAAAAGTGAGTTTTTATGTTAAGGCAAACTTTTATACTAACGAATTTAACGACTCTTTGCCTAGTGTTATTGTTTCTTTGTTACAGGGATATGAGGTCATGATTTCTAGCGTTGTGTTTAGTGGATTACCATCTAATAGAGAGATAGAACATTACATTGATTTTGTGCCAGGTGCGACAATCCTTACTCAAACTCTCTTTGAAGAACATGAGTCATTGACGCACTTGAAGGGACAAGGTAAGTTGAATAGAATGTATGCCAAGTGGGTGAAATTCATTAATATCTTTTCTCTTGTAATCAAATACACAGAAGGTAAGGAAAATTTTGTAGTTGATAATTTAGCAAAAAGGGATGTCATTGTCTTCATTTTAGATACAAAGTTATTGAGATTTGAATATGATAAGGAATTGCATACTAATTGATATGAACCCGCAGGACTGGAATCCCTTCAACCCACAATCAATTTGAAAATACACCCAAGAAAGCCAAACTCAAGTTAATGGATGGAGAATCTAGACCCGAAGTGTGGCGCCCCCAACTTCCATGTATGGACATACACGGAAATCGAGACACCCGGGATGATGACAACACGGTCACGCACCCCATCGACATGTGCTGAGTGTGTGCAATGCAACACGTGTACAATAAAATACGCAGCGAAACGGTTAAATCTAATAACTAAGTACCAGAGTTTTAATACAATATCAGAGTACTGAAAATCCACATGTCAACATAATACAATTTTGTTTACAAAACAGCATCAAGTCAAATAAGATACAATATACAAAAGCAGGAATAATCTTCAACACAAATATAGCCATGTCCCTACTCCTCAGGTGGAGCCGCATCCTCGGGCTTAGCCTCATCAAAACCTGCATCGAAATCTACAGTCCCACAAAATGGAACCGCAGGTAAGTAAAACCCAGAAAACTCAAAGACAATAAATATATTTTAACAACCAACGCTATGCATGCTCATGATGACCCAAGCGTAAAAAATCCGAGAAAACACATTTCTCGAAAAACACAATTTTCTCACTCATGCCAAAAACACCATTTGGCACAAATTAACAAATCCAGGAATAATTCCTTTAATTCCAATTTTAACCGTATGCACCATGGCCTCCCCTAGGGACCATCCACATACTTTGGCTTCCCATCTTCACCCCACGGGTAACGACCGTGCAAGTGATACATGAGTGATGCCCAGTTCCGCGCCCACCGCGTACATAGCCAGGCATCCTCTGACCCCCGCCAGCCCGAGGAGTCACGGAGTCGGATCGAGAGCGCTACCATCCCGTCCAAGTCCCGGGCAAAAGCCCCAGAGGACGACACTCAGTATATTCCGCTCCCGAGTGTCCAGAGGAGCTCCATCGAGATAATATCCCATCTCGGCTTGGGGGTGATACACACGCACCCAAAAAGCCTTAAATATAATTCCTTAAAACACACACACACCCACGCATGCGTGCACAATGCCATGAAATCAACAACCAACAGTTATCAACACAACCAGATAACCAATTCACAGTTTATAAAACAAGTTAGTACAAAAAAATATATTAAAGTCTTAAAAGTCTTTTGGAGAAATACTTACAGCGCTTGCAAATAATTTTAGGAGGATCACGGAGGAACTGGAAGCACCAAATCAGCAACTCCACAGTGTAAAAACACTGTGGCTGAATACACTGTAAACCTAAATTTGCACGGAGTCAAACGAAGACTTTAAATTGATAGGGTAGGGCCTATTGAGGTCGGTGAAGCTAATGGTAGTGAAAGTTGGCCGTGGGTGGCAGCCGAAACGGTGGTTTAAGGCCGAGAAGATCAAATCGGAAGTGGAGCTCGCACGGGCGGCTCCTGCGACGGATCGGGGCTGGGTTTGGGTGGAAAAGCTTGGTATTGGGCCGGTGAAGAAGTAGTGAAGAAATGGTGGCCAATGGTGGCCGGACGGTGACGGAACGGCAAGGAGAAGCCTACGGCTTCACATGGCTCTCGGAGGCTAACGGCGGCGCGGCGTGGGCTGAGATTTGGAGGGGTAGCTCGCCGGCAGGTGGGAAAGCTGGTGGTGCCAGCGGTGAGGGCCACGGCCGGTCGGAGGCGAAGCAGCGGCGGTGAGTCCGTTCGGACGTGAGAGAGAAGAGAGAAGAGAGAAATAGGGGGTCGGGGGCGCGGGGGGAAAAGCAGGAGAGAAAAAAAAGAAAGAAGAAAAAAGAAAGAAAAGGAAGAGAAAAAGGAAAGAGGAAAAAGAAAAGATAGGGGAAAAGAAATGAGGTCTAATCCTCACCACTTTCGAGTCACAACTGATCGTCAAAAACACTATTTTTAAACCAGTAAATTAAATAAAACAAAATAAACTCAAAACTAATTAAAATAAAGTATTAAACTCCAGTAATAAACATACCTTAAAATAAAAGGAAATTAAATCGTAGAACACCAATTAAAATCATAAAAGCACATTAAACTAATATCTCTTAAACACGTTTAAATTAAATTAAACGGCTCAAAAACAACTATTAAATTAAAAAAAACCCTTCAATAAAAAGCACGTAAAAACCGGGGTGTTACACGAAGAGAACTTGTTTCAAGAACCTACATTATATTAAAATCTAGACCCGTTGAAGAACTCATCTCAAGAACCCAGATTATATGGAGGAACGCCACAAAGGTTGTAATTTACTTTTGATAAGTTCAAAATTTCAATTAAGAACAAGAGGAGTAAAACTTAACTCACAATTAATAAATTCATCAAATTTCATAAACTGATTAAAATGAGGTTACAAAGAGTATTTAAAACTAAACCTAATTGAAACTCTAGTCCAAAATAAACCCCTTTGTTCCAAAAATATCCCTAGATGAATAGTGCACTGCTACAGTGTTTCGGCTATAGTGATTCGGACTTGAACAGTGCCGCGCTACAGTACCTCTTTTCAAAACCCTAGTTCCTAAAATTATAACTTTCCAAATAAGCCCTTGGCCAAAATACAAGGCCTTTCCAAAAATCCTAATTCATAAAAATAAGACATATGTGAGCCAAACATCTTAAAGCCCAATTATTCTAAACTAATAAAATAATTCATTTAAATGATTTAAACAATTTGAAATCCTTCAAGTGCCCAAGGCCTTTAAATCATATTATTGCCCTCTTCCATAGTTTATATCAAATGAATCAAAATTGGATCTTCATCCTTCAAGCCCATTTTGACTATTGGGCTCTTACTTGACTCGTCCCATGTGGATTGCATCAATCTTTGTATTGCTTCTTTGATCTTCTTAGCTCTTGATCTTGTAATTGGTTCATCTAGAACTTGCATATGATCTTTAAGACTAGGTCCACCTTGGTTCCCATCATTCTCCCTCTTTTCAAAAGGATTCAACTTTGAATATCCACCTGGATCAAAGGGAAAAATATTAGTAATATTGAAAATAGCAGAAACATAATACATACTGGGAAGATCCACATGATATGCATTTTCATTAATTGGTTCAAGAATTTTGAAAAGCCCATCCAAGTTATGCCTGTCATCAACAAGTAAAGGCATTAAAACTAAAAGAGTAAATGGATTAAGTCTATAAACAATTTCCAATGGTGAAAATTTAGTAGTAGCATGAACACTCCAATTATATGTAAACTCAAGGAATGGCAAACAATACTCCCACAAATGTTCAAGAGACACATTAAAAGTCTTCCTTACACCAAAATGACCACTCCAATAATATGCAAACTTAATGAATGGCAAGCAATACTCCCACAAACGTTCATGCAACACGTTAATGAGTGACGAATGATACTCCCATAAGTGTTTATGCGACATGTCAATGAATGGTAAATGATACTCCCACAAATGTTCATGCAACACGTCTAAAGTTTTCCTTACACCAAAATGACCACTCCAATTATATGCAAAATCATTGAAGGGTAAACAATACTCCCAACCATGGTCACTCAACACGTTTAACATCCATTTTACACCATAATGACCCAACAAACCACATTCATGTACTAGCATCTCACGCATAAGATTAGTAGGCTCACAAAGTTTATCATCTCGAAAAAAACACCAATCAAGTTTATAGAACTTACCATATGGTGCTTTCTCATCATTAACATACAATTTCTTATCATATTCAAGTCTTAATAACTTTGAATCCAAAATAATGACAAGGACATACCTTCTTGCTAAAACATCCACTACAAAATTTTTCTTACCTTGTGTGTACTTGATTACATGATGAAATGTCTCAATGAATTGCACCCACTTGGCATGCATTCTTTTCAACTTACATTGTCCCTCAAAGTGTATCAAGGACTTATGTTCTTCAAAGAGAGGACGAGTAGGGATTATAGCACCTGGCACAAAATCAATGTAATGTTCCATCTCCCTAATAGGTGGTAATTCACTAAATGCACAGCTAGGAATCATGATCTCATATTCCTGCAATAAAGAAACAACACTAGGCAAATAGTCGTTAAATTCGTTAGTATAAAAACTTGCCTTAGCATAAGATCTCACTTTTATTTTTCCGTTTCTCTCTACAATCTCTCTTTCTTTTTCCTCCCGTGGCTTAACTCTTTTTTCAAGACTCTCAGCCACCTCTCTATATTATTTTTCACCTCTCTTTCTTTTGATGTTTCGATCTCATTCTCTTTTTTCCTCTCACTCTCTTTTTCTTTTTCACTCTCTTTTTTTCCTTCACTCTCCTCTTTTTTTGAACTCTCGGCCTCACAATTGTTTTTCAACTCATTCTTTCTTTTTCTTGAGATTTCACTATTTCTTTTTTCCTCAATCTCACATTCACTTTTACTATTTAGCTCAATCTCATTTTCACTCTTACTTTTTAGATCACTCTCACTTTCACTCCTTTTTTGAGCAACCTCACTTTTCAATTTCAGTTGGTCCCCATGGACTTGTGTTGGAGCTAAAGGAGTAAGTTTTATTGTTTTTCCATCTTTTTCAAAACTGTACATATTCCTTAACTCATCATGGATTACCTTCCTATCATATTGCCACGGCCTCCCCAACAAAATATGGCTAGCATACATAGGCACTACATCACAAAGCACCATATCCTGGTATTTCCTAATGGAAAAAGAAACTAGCATTTGCTTATTTACCCTAACCTCCCCACAATCACTCAACCACTGCAACTTGTATGGTCTAGGGTATTTCAAGGTAGATAAACTCAATTTCTCAACTAAAGTAGTGGTAGCCAAATTAATACAACTCTTTATATCAATGATCATATTACATACCTTGTTATTGATGTGGCATCTAGTATGAAAAATGTTCTCTCTCCATTGTTCTGTATCATCCATCCTAATTTGTGTATTGAGAGCATGCCTAGCAACAAGAGACTTCCTATACTTTTCATTTTTATACCCAATCTCAATACTAGGCTCACGTCGCCTCCTAACTCTACGACGTTGCAAATTTCTAATCAGGACTTCTTGTTGATCCATCCTATCCCTCACTTCACCCAACACCAAGTTAAACCGCTCAAACTGTTGTTGCATGGCTTGCAACATAAAAGATGAGTTATCTGCCATCCCCTTTGGTGATTAGTCACTCCTATGAGACATCATAATGTGCTATATAAAAAGAATGTTAGTGGAAAACCTCACACACTCCCTTACGTGTTTACTCTAAAATAATGACACTCCACTCGTGTTTCACTCTTAATTGACTTTTTTCAGATAATAGTTTCACACTCTCTTGCCTTTTACCTCAATATTTTTCTCGCTCAAGTTCTTTTAGAACTAGTTGAACTAATCAAGACAATACAACCTTGTATTATTCCAACCAGTAATATATATGCAAGAAACAAGGAATGAAAAAAAAATGACACGAGACTTACGGAATTTATATGAGGGAAAGAGTAATGATAAAACAAGATACTAGAAAGATGTTTTCAGCCCCTTTGATAATAAAGCTCAATCAACAAATGTCTTTCTTTCTCTTTGTTGTAACTATGTAGTAGCATATGAGAATGCTAAACTTTTTTTTTTTTCGAATTTTCTTTTTTTTTTCTTCTTTTCCTTTCTTTTCTTTTCTTTTCTTTAATTCAATCACAAACAGCAACATTCAATTGAAAATCAAGTAGTTGAATTCAAACACACAAGAATTGACAATGAAATAGAAGAGAATCAATGGAATGGAACTCCAAGCAATTGACAAACTTAGATATGCAAGAAACCCTAGAATTTTGAAACCTTAGGAGATGCAAATTTCAGCCAAACCCAAAACCCTAAGAATTTTGGCAGCGTACTTTTTGTTTCTTTTTTTTTAAAATTTTTGTTTCAACCCTAGAATGATGAAACCCTAGAATTAAAAATGCAATAAATAAAAGATAGAATCAGACCTGATTGGAAACTGAGCTCTGAATACCAAATGATATGAACTCGCAGGAATGGAATCCCTTGAACCCACAATCAATTTGAAAACACACTTAAGAAAGCCAAACTCAAGTCAATGGATGGAGATTCTAGACCCAAAGAAAACTCGTTTCAAGAACCTAGATTATATTAACATCTAGATCCATTGAAGAACCCGTCTCAAGAACCTAGATTATATGGAGGAACGCCACGAAGGTTGTGATTTACCTTTAATAAGTTCAAAACTTCAATTAAGAATAAGAGGAGTAAAACTCAACTCACAATGAATAAATTTATCAAATTTCATAAACAGATTAAAATGAGGCTACAAAGAGTATTTAAACCTAAACCTAATTGAAACTCTAGCCCAAAATAAACCCTTTTGTTCCAAAAATATCCCTGGATGAACAGTGCGTTGCTACAGTATTTCGGATACAGTGAACAATGCAGCGCTATAGTACCTCTCTTCAAAACCCTAGTTCCTAAAATTACAATTTTCCAAATAAGTCCTTGGCCAAAATACAAGGCCTTCCCAAAAATCCTAATTCATAAAAATAAGACATATGTGAGCCAAACATCATAAAACCCAATTATTCTAAACTAATAAAATAATTCATTTAAATGATTTAAACAATTTGAAATCCTTCAAGTGCCCAAGGCCTTTAAGTCATATCATTGCCCTCTTCCATAACTTGTATTAAATGAATCAAAATTGGATTTTCATCCTTCAAGCCCATTTTGACTATTGGGCTCTTGCTTGACTTGTCCCATGTGGATTGCATCAATCCTTGCATTGCTTTTTTGATCTTCTTAGCTCTTGACCTTGTAATTGGTTCATCTGAAACTTGCATATGATTTTTAAGACTAGGTCCACCTTGATTCCCATCACTAATGATAATGACTTTGCTAGTGTGTATGGAGCGTGTGAGAAGACATCGCTTGGTAAGTATTATATACTAGATTGGTATTTGTTTAAAGAGAATAAATTTTGTGAGCCTACTAGTCTTATGCGTGAGATCCTAGTGCATGGATGTGGTTTGTTGGGTCATTATGGTGTAAAATAAACTTTAAACGTGTTGCGTAACCATGGGTTGGAGTATTGCTTGCCATTCATTGAGTTTGCATATAATTGAAGTGATCATTTTGGTGCAAGGAAGACTTTAAATGTGTTGCATGAACATTTGTGGAAGTATCATTTGCCATTCATTAACATGTTGCTTAAACGTTTGTGAGAGTATCATTTGTCATTCATTAATGCCTTGTATGAACGTTTGTAGGAGTATTGTTTGCCATTCATTGAGTTTGTATGTAGTTAGAGTGGTCATTTTGGTGCAAGAAGACTTTAGATATGTTTCATAAACATTTGTGGGAGTATTGTTTGTCATTCTTTGAGTTTACATATAATTAGAGTGTTCATACTACTTAGGGGTGAACAAAAACCCCACAAACTCGACTCGATCCATTTTTTCGAATTAGCCTGACCCTAAAACCCGACCCGTTTACAGCTAAAATAAAAAACGGGTATTACCCGTTACCTGATTTTAAGTTATTTTGATTTCTAATTTTGTTCATTTACTCTCGTGACTCTCTCTCTCTCTCTCAGAGCAGAAAACCATCTCATTTTCTTCTTCTTCTTCATCTGCAGACCATGGTATCAGATCCGTAAATGTGCACACAAATCAATTTGTTTGACGTTAATGGGCTGTTGTTGCTAGCTTTAGAAATGAAAATGTAAGATTGGAATGATGATTTTGGAATATTTTAGAATCTTTAAACAAATATATATTTGTTGGAGCTATGCAACAACATCGGACTCAGAGATTTGAAAGGTATTTTGAGAGTTTCATGTGAAACTATTTTCTATGGAGAATCAAAGGGTTTTTTTTTTTTTGTGCTTTTCTATTTTTAGTGTTTTTTTTCTTCTGTCTATGTTTTTCTTTTGGGTTTTTCCATTCGATATTTTCTTCTGGGTTTTTCCATCCTGATTTTTTCTTCTGGTTCCATCCGATTTTCTATGTTTTCCTTCTGGTTCCATTCGATATCTTCTTCTAGGTTTTTCCATCAGATATCTTCTTCTAGGTTTTTCCATTCGATTTTTTCTTCTGGGTTGTTCCATTCGATTTCAAATTTAAAATGATTATCACGTGGGTTTGATTGTGATTTGGAACTGGTTTCGTGATTTGAAACTGGGTTATCGGGAGAAATCTCCCTGGAAACAAAACAAAAATTTGGGTAATCGATTAACGAGCAATGGGTTAACGGGTGATCAGCCAACGGGTAACCTGTATTGGAAAAGATTCGGGTCGGGTCAAAAATTGGGTTTTCCCGGGTCAGGTTGGGTTGATGAACAACCCTATTGCTACTAATAAATTTTCACAATTTGAAATCGTTTATAGACTTAATCCATTTATTTTTTTAGATTTAATGTCTTTACCTATTGATGACAGGAGTAGCTTGGATGGACTTTTCTAAATTTTTGAACAAATTAATGATAATGCATGTCAAGTGGATCTTCCAAGTAAGTATAATGTTTTTGCTATTTTCAATATTACTAACTTTTTTTGCTTTGATGCCTGTGGGGATCCAAGGTCGACTCCTTTTGAAGAGAGGGGCAATGATGGGCACCGGCATGAACCTAACCTTAAAGATTCTGTACAAGTTCCAGATGAGCCAATTACAAGATCAAGAGCTAAGAAGATCAAGGAAGTAATGCAAGGATTTGTACAATCCACTTAAAATGAAGCCAGTAAGAGCCCAACATACAAGATGGATTTTAAAGAAGAAGAACTAGTTTTGATTCACTTGATATAAAATATGGAAGAGGGCAACATAAATTAGGGCCTATTATTATGCTTATGTGATTTAAGGCCTTGAACTTGTTTATTTCATTAAAGGGGCTTATTTTATTAGTTATAGGAATCAGTCTAGAATAATTGGGCTTTAGGATGCTTAGCCCACATATGTCTTATTTTTTATGAACTAGGGTTTTTGGAAAGGTCTTGTATTTTGGCCAATGGCTTATTAAGAAAGTTACTTTTTAGAAACTAAGGTTTAAAGATGTACTGTAGCCGAGTTACTATAGCTATGACACTTTTCATATAGGAGTATTTTTGGAACAAAGGGTTTTATTTTGGCTAGGGTTTTAGTTAGGTTTTGGTTTAAATACATTTTGTATCCTCATTTAAAGAAATTTTATGAAATTTGATGAATTTATTCATTGTGAGTTGAGTTTATCTCTTCCTGTTCTTGATTAAACTTTTAAACTTATCAAAAGTAAATCAAAACCTTTGTGGCATTCCTCCTTGTAATCTGGGTTCTTGAGATAGGTTTTTCAACTGGTCTAGATTTTAATATAACTAGGTTCTTGAAACGAGTTCTCAACGGGTTTAGGTTCTCTGTCCATTGACTTGATTTTGGCTTTCTTGGGTGAGTTTTCAAATTGATTGTGGATTTAAGGGATTCCATTCCCGCGGGTTCATATCACAAACTCCCATTAAACTCAACATAATAACCATAAATTTTATAAGTCTCTATAAACCAATTACACATTCTGAAAACCAAACTACCAAAAAAGGATCTCCAATAGTGAAAGTACCCTTAGGCACTCAACTCCCTACCCCCAGCTAATCTTGCCCAAACTGTCTATTCTTGATCACCAGTTGTACCATTTAAATCATTTGAAAATATGAGTTTTCTACAACTCAGTAAGCAGAGAATATATACTAGTATGTAAACATGAGCATTTACACAGTATAGAATGCAGAACTATTTTTTTTTCAGCTTGCAGAACAAAATATGATATAAAAAACAACAGAGCAATGGTCTAAAATAATAATATTTCAAAGTACTTTGGCATTGCATAAACTGTGAGTATCATCATCATATCATATCAGAACAGATGCCCTGTTTAATCCTTGTGGTAGGGTATTGCTATCCCCAGTGACCAAACCGGATAGAGACATAAGTGAATGTGACATCCCGAATTTTTGTAAGAAATCATATTTACATTTTGTATGGATGATGATGTTTCTTTTGATTATTTTTGGTTAAGTGTGGAAGAGCCCCTTAGGCTAATTTCTTTTCTTTTATGGGATATGGATCTCTTAGATTAAGGCTTGTTAGCTTTCAAAAAAGAAGTAGAGAGACTTGGCCCAAGGGAATAGGCCCATGTAAAGTGTTTGCTTTGGAAAGGCTCAAGTTAGGCCATGGAACAAGGAGAAGGCGCCACTTGGCATGGAAGGAATTTTTGGTCTTTTGGAAGAAGGCCAAGTTGACACTCGTCAATCACGCGTTGGATCAAGAGGTGAAAAGTGGAAGAAACAAGAAAGAGAAAATAAGGTTTTGGTTTTTGGAGGTGTAGGCACCACTTTTGCAAGCTCAAGTCCCCATGGACACATGTAAAGTTAAGATAAAAAGTTGTTTGTGAGTTCCAAGAATGTGTCATACTAGGAAGGCAAAAAGGCATGTTCTAGGGAGAGGCAAAAAGCAAAAAGCAAAAGTGCATAGGGAATGACACAAAGTCACCTCAAAGTGACATAGGGATTTCGGAAATCCAAGAGCGCGCGCACACACACACACACACATACATTTTCCCATCTTGAGGGAAAAGAGAGATGCTACTTGTCTTGCATTCATTGGTTGGTAAAAACCTAGAGGGACGCTACATAAGGGAGGAGCTGAAAATGGGGGACCCTTTTTTGCAAAAAGTTTCTTGTTTCTCCTAGTGTATTTCAGCTATCACATTTTCTCTCTCTAGTCTCCACTTTTCCACACTTTCTCTCTAACTAAACATCACCATCTTCATGAAGCACAAAGAAACCACTCGTCATTTTTGAGCAAGAGCTCTACAAGTGGAAGTAAGAACCAATTCACTTCTCTTCTTGATGCACACACATAGCCAAGGGAAGATCTCATCTAGTGTTTTTGGATTTAGGTTTTTCTCACACAACCACTTATTCTCACTCTAGAAACTAGGATTTTCTCTTCTTAGAAGATGTAACCCAAAATGTTCTTAATGTTTTGAACACATGAACACGTGATCTAGAGTAACACAAGTTCAGTTTTTAACTCAAAGGAAAAACTAGGGTTTGTGATCTTCAATGTTTTTAGCGTGAGCAAAGGATTTTGAAAATGTCACTACACTCACATTCACTCTTACTTTCAAAATCTAGGGTTTTTGTGAGATTGATTTCTAATACACTACAAGATATTTTCATATTTTGCTAAGTATTATTGTTGGACTTTTGTAAGTAAACTTACAACCTATCTTTGATATTATTTGTATATTAATGTGAACTTTTGTTTGATTATTTGCTTGAACTTTTGTATGATTAATTATTTGACTATGGCTATTATTTCATGCTTATTAATTGACTTATGTGATGATATGAATATTTGTATGAAATTATGATTGGGAGCTTGATATTTAATGATGAAGTATTTGGCCCTTATGTTTAGTGTATGAAGTTGTTGCTTAAATCTAGTATTTCTAGTGTTCCATGTTTATTGATTTACATGTTTTTTTGGACATGAAGATTAAATGGAGACATGACGTTATGAGTTGGAATGTATAGAATACATGTTTTGGAGGAAATAGATGAATTGGCCAAGACCATATTTTGGGTGCTAAAATTTTGTTTCGATGTTTTGACATAAGAGTCAATTATGTATGCATGAAATGATCTTTGTTTATATGTTCTAATGTTTTCAAGCTATGACGTGACATGCATGCTATGGAATTGAGCTATGTTATTCGGCTTTACATGTTGCATGAATAAGAGTTATGAGTTGTCATGAGTCCACATTACATGTCTCATGCATTTGGGTTCATGTTTTTAAAAGAAAGAGTCAGTGATGTTTTATAACGATCTCAAATGCTAGGACGGAAAAATGCCCTAGTGGAACTCCTTGTCTACTATGAAGTGTCTAAAGTCGAGTGGAAATCCCTGGGCCAACAAAGTATAGTTGACAGACCTCGAATGGTTCATATGGAAAAATACCAAAGTAGAGTTGCACCTCAAGCTAGTGGGTGCATATTACGGTGAAGGCGAAATATGCGAACTACCGTAAAAGAATATGTTTATGTTTATGACATAGTTACTTTGATCAAGTGAATCTTTGGTTGATGAGGTAACTAGCGAGGAACACACAATACTTAGGGGAGCCGTGAGGTATCCACATTTGTGAATAATATAATATGAACAAGGCATTTGAGCTCTATGAAATGATATGACAAGATATGATATGAAATGACATGATATGTTATGCCATGATATGCTATGATATGAATGAAATGATAAGAAATGAGATACTTGTTCTCAATATGATATGTTATGACATGATATGAATTGACATGATATGTTATGATATGAACAAGAATTTGAGCTTAAATGATATGAACATGTGATAAGAGCTTAAAAGATGAAAAATGTTATTTTTAGGGAAAATGTCCATGATGCACAAGTCAAAGTTTTATGTCTTGCATACATGTCCATGCATTGTTTTTTGTTTACTTTTATATGCTTATGATATCTATGTTGTTTGTTTACTTGCTAAGATTTCTATGATATCTATGTAGAACAGTAACAAGTTTAGAAAACCCCAATGGGGAAGAACAAGAGACCGACTCTCAGGACATTCAAAGAGGCCCCAGAGCACCCCGAGGGTCCCTCGGAGCCCATCCGCTCTATATAGGCTAGAGGCAGCTGACCAATTTTTAGCTGAGACCATGAAACTGTTTAAGGAGCTGAGGATGATTTTGAGTTAAGGAAGGGCCAAGTAGCACTGGCCTTATGGGACCTTAAGTTCTTTCCTTTAGAAGGAAATGATTATCTTTTGTGGACAAGATTTATTTTGGATATGGTCCCATGTTTTTTGGAGAGTTTGATATTTAACACTTATTTTGAAGTGCTTATGCTATATGACAGCTTTCAGATATTTGCACTTATTGGTACCATGTGTCTTTTATTTTGCCATTATGCATAGTTAGATAGAAAAAGAACTTTTCTGCTGTGATTTTTATTGCATACTGGTAGATGTTAGGTGCATTGCATCTTAACTGTCATGTATGAGGGGTATGTAGCCTTGTGTTATATGTCCTAATGCATTCAGTCACTGTCAAATCCCAAGCAGGGGCTAGGGGTGTTGCAAGCGGTGGTATCAGAGCAATTACGTCTCTCGGTAAACCCACAAGTTGTCCTAGGAAATGTCATGGTACCAAAGCTAGGCTTCAATCTTGTAGTTATAAGCTTTGATTTTATAGCTATAGGCTTGAATCTTGGAAGGATCGACTCGAGGAAGGGTACACATGGAAACTCGTGGATGCGATTAATGGAAGCTGGTGTTTTCCTTCTTAGGGAAGCTTGACTTACGATTGGCTTTATGCATTTCAGGAGAAAGAAGATTAAGCCATGGTGTGAAATCGACGAGATGATACTTCTCCTTGGGGTAGGGAGCAAGACACTAGGACTCAACCATTGGAGGGCAGTCAGACCATAGCAAAAGCTATTCGCTAGATGACAGAAGTAGTAAGGAATCAAATGGAGCAAGGACAAAATGCCTAGCAAGACCCCCATAGAGGAGAAATTCGGGATGCCCTTTTGAGCGATTCTTGGTTTTTCGATACCCCCAATTTCTTGGGAACGGAAGGAGCATTGGGGCCAACAAGTGGCTCATTGATTTAGAGTGGACATTTGATATCTGTGGATGTACGGAGGAACAAAAGGTTCAATATGCTGGATATTTGCTTCAAGGAGAGGCCAAAATATGGTGGGATACAAAGCGACAGTTACTGGCACAAGAGTTGGGTGATGTAGCCATGCTTATGTGGGAGCGATTCAAAAGGAAATTTATCAGTCGTTTCTTTTCGGAGATGGCCGAGCAACAAAAAGCCTTGGAATTTACCAACTAGGTACAAGGTAATATGACGGTCGAATAGTATTCAACCCGATTCATGGAGTTGGGAAGGTTTGCCCCTCACTTGATTAGAACAGAAAATATGCAAGCTAGGAAATCTCAAGATGGATTGTAGTCGAGGATTTGAAACCAAGTTGCATGCTTGCAGATCGAATATTACCAAGAACTGGTGAATGTAGAGTCTATTGCCGAAGCAGAACAGAGAAGTCTAATCTCACAAGTTCATATGAACTAGAAGAAAGGAATGCCTTACTCACCAGGAAGAGATGCGGGAGAGAGAACGGTTCCCCATACTTTGGATAAAGGGAAAAGAATAGTAGTCGGGAGCACAGTACTGGTTACACCACCACTATGTAGCAGATGTCGGCGAAGGCATAGTGGAGAATGCCAACTCACAACGGGCGCTTGTTTCAAATGTGGTCAGACTAGTCACATGATCCGAGAATGTCCATAGAACACACCTGGAGGGAACAGTCATGCCAGGAGGCAAGGCGAAAACCCCATGAAAGCCAAAGTCTATGCGATCACACCAGGAGAGGTGGATCTAGAAACAGATGAAGCGGCGGATGCCGGAGTAATTACAGGTAACATCCCTAAACCCTATCTTGATTAGTAGATAGCATGGCTAAGAGTTTTGAGTAATCGTAGTTTTTTCTTTTAGGTAAGGTTTGATTGATGCAACAAGTGACGTATGCTTTGTTTGATTCTGGAGTGTCACGATCTTTTGTGTCCTACGACTGTGTTTGAAGGTGTAGGCTATGTATGGAACCTTTGTCTCAGAAAGTTTTAGTAGCAATACCTGATGGGAGGATAGTTGGATGTACCCGTATGGTGAAGGACTGTCAGTTGGAAGTCACGAGTTTGATCCTAACCGCTGACTTAATTGTTTTCCATCTAATGGGTTTTGATTTAATCCTTGGAATGGATTGACTATCGAAACATTATGCTAAAATAGATTGTCAACAAAGGGAGATGGTCTTTGACTTGCCGTCAAAAGACAGGATTTGTTATATAGGGGAAGTGATTGGATCAATTCCATCGATTGTATTGGCGGGATGAGTTAAGAGAAGTATAGGAGATGGAGCAGTTGCTTACTTTGTAGTTATGTCTGATCGACAGGAGAACATGAAGGAGTCCAAGGAATTCCAGTAATAGAGGATTTTCCTGAGGTCTTTTCTAACGATCTACCAGGATTACTCCCGAATCGTGAAACTGAGTTCGCCATTGAGCTAAAACCAGCTATGGCCTTGGTACACAAGGCACCATATCGAATGGCCCTGACAGAGTTAAAGAAGTTGAAGGTGTAGATAGAGGAGCTTCTGAAAATGGGATTCATACGCCCTAGTTCGTCTCCTTGGGGAGCGGCCATTTTGTTTGTAAAAAATAATGATGGTACTCTAAGGATGTGCATCGATTATCGAGATCTGAACAAGGTAACCATCAAGAACAAGTATTCGTTACCAAGGATAGATGACTTGTTAGATCAGTTGCAAGGAGCGTCTGTGTTTTCGAAAATAGATTTGAGATCAAGATATCGTTAGCTTAAGATAAAAAACCAAGACATACCTAAAACTGATCTTTGAACTCGATATGGACATTTTGAGTTTTTGGTAATGCCTTTTGATTTGACCAATGTGCCAGCAACATTTATGGAAATGATGAATTAAATTTTTAGGCAACATCTAGACAGTTTCATGGTAGTCTTCATAGATGACATACTGGTGTATTCTCTAAATGATGAGGAACACAAGGAACACTTGAGGATTGTGTTGGAAACTCTACAAGAGCATTGGCTATATGCTAAGCTCAGTAAGTGTGAATTCTGGCTTCGAAAAGTAAAGTTTTTGGGACATGTTATTTCTAGTAAAAGAGTTGCGGTGGACTCGACTAAGATAGCGGCAATGACGGAATGGCAAAGGCCGACTAATGCCTATGAGATATGTAGTTTCCTTAGTTTAGCAGGATACTACAAGAGGTTTGTAGAAGGATTCTCTAAACTCTCTAGTCCTTTAATGGCATTAACTAAGAAGAATGCCAAGTATGTGTGGAGCGAAGAGTGTGAAAGGAGTTATCAAGAACTCAAGAGGAGGTTGACCACGACACCGGTTTTGGCTTTACCTAAACCTCATAAGCCCTACGTGGTGTATAGTGACGCTTCTAAGATGGATTTAGGATGTGTTATGATGCAAGAGGGATGAGTAATCGCTTATGCTTCACTATAGCTCAAGAATCACGAGCAAAATTGTCCTACTCAGGACTTAGAATTACCGGTAGTAGTTTTTGCATTAAAGATCTGGAGACACTACCTATATGGAGAAAGATATGAGGTGTTTATGGATCTTAAGAGTTTGAAGTATTTGTTCAGCCAGAAGAATCTAAATATGAGACAAAGAAAATGGATTGAGATGATAAGTGATTTTTAGTGTGAGATTAAGTATCACCCTGGAATGACCAATGTAGTTACGGATGCCCTTAGTTGCAAGGTCCAGGTTGAATCGCCATCATTATTGGTAGAGATGTAGAGTTTGTTGATTGGAAGTCCGCCAAGGGATGTTGTCCTAGCAGTAGTGCAAGAAATTGTCTCGTTAACTGAGGAGGAGATTTGAGAAGGACAACGTAAGGATGAAGGGCTAGAAAGCTTATGATAGAGAATTTCTGAAGGGAAAGGGCCATAACACTTCATCATTGGAAAGAATGTAATGATGTATTTCAAGGGAAGGAAGGTAATCCCTAGTGCCTCGGAACTAAAGGAAAAGCTTTTAAGGGAAGCTCATTGCACCCCTTATACAACTCACCCTGGTAGCACTAAGATATATCAAGATCTAAAAGAAAGATTTTGGTAGGAATGAATCAAGAAAGACGTAGCAGAATTTGTGACTAAATGTTCAGTATGCCAACTGGTAAAAGTGAAACACCAGAGGCCAGTAGGAGAGTTGCAACCACTACGAATTCCCAAATGGAAATGGAAAGATGTGTCGATGGACTTTGTGATAGGTTTGCCAAGGATGTCGACAATAAAGAATTCAATTTGGGTTGTAGTGGATAGACTAATGAAGGGTGCACATTTTCTACCCATAACCAACATGGATTCTAAGGAAAAGTTGTCACAAATTTATGTCAAGGAAGTGATTCGTTTGCACAGAGTACCAAAGTCTATAGTTTCACATAGGGATACAAGGTTCACTTCGCGTTTCTGGCTAAATCTACAAAAGATGTTGGGCACAAATTTAAAGTTTAGTAGCGCATATCATCCATAAACAGATGGACAGACAAAACACACTATTCAAATATTGTAAAATATGTTGCGGGCATATGTTTTGGAACTAAGTGGTGATTGGGAAATCCATTTACCTTTGATAGAGTTTGCCTACAGCAATAGTTTCCAACCTACAATTCAAATGGCACCTTATGAAGCACTATACAGAAGAAAGTGTAGACTACCATTGTATTGGGATGAAGTAGGAGAAAAGAAAGTGCTAGGAGCCAAATATTTGCAACAAGTGCGGAAGCAAGTAGCAGTGATTCAAGAAAGAATGAAAGAGGCCCAAAGTCAACAGAAAAGCTATGCCGACAGACGACGCATAAATTTAGAGTTTTCTGTAGGTGACTGGGTGTATTTCACCCATGAAAAGAGTGGTATGGTTTGGTAAGAAGGGGAACTTAAGCCCCAGATCTGTTGGACCTTTTGAGGTGGTAGAGAAGATTGGTGCGGTAGCTTATCGATTAAGTCTACCAGTCGACATGCAAGGAGTGGCAACGTCTTTCACGTATCGTCCTTGAAGAAGAGTTTCGGTGAAAGGCTAGTAGTTGTAATGGAACCCAACAGTATTCGGTTATGACCTAATCTTACTTATGAGGAATGACTAGTGTAGATTGTGGATAGGAATGAGCAAGAACTGAGGAATCGGAAGATACCCTTAGTTAAAGTGCTTTGGAACAATCCCAAATTTCAAGAAGCAACTTGGAAACGAGAAGGTGTCATGAGGACTAACTACCCTCATTTGTTTGTAACTTAGATGTAAACTTTGTTTGAACCTTTTGAATGACTGTTTGTACTTGCTCTTATTATGAATGAAATATTTTTATACAAATTTATTGCTTGTAGTGTGCACAGTATTGACCCATCATACCCTTGAAACAATGCATGACGCACCCTAGAAGAACCCCCCGTATGTCTGTCTTCAGTGGCACAAATTAGAGAGCGTAGAGAGCGCCGATTCAAAAATTGTCTTAGGAGAAGGGATCAATCGATGACAGCTCAATCAAAACAATTGGAAAAGTTTGAACACCACCATACGGATGTGATGGATTCATATTTTTGAGGAAATCTTTTCTTACGCCAAGCATTGCCACACGAGGAGAGACAACCTCAATATATTTGGAAAGATGCAGAAAGAACTTGTTTCTGCAATTTTAATTTTAAAGCTAAATCAAGTCGCACAACAGAAGAATGAGCGATGAGGTATATGCCTTTTGAGACCTCGGATACATCTACGGACCGTATTCGTTTCCTTGAAGAAGGCCAACCTATTGAAAAAACAGAACTTGAAATAGATCATAGGTTGAATGAGATGCGGGTGAATATGTATTTTGATTAAGACTTGGATGCAATATTTTGTTTCTCTCAAGATTTGGTGACAGCGGATGATGGCATATCACCCCTATTATCGTCAGAAGATTCCATGGCAGCGAGTGCTAGAGGTATGGAATTTCAAATGATTGAGGTTTATTTGTTTGAGATCATCGTGTGCCGAGTACAAGGACGAAGTCTATTTTTAAGGGGGGGACGATGTGACATCCTGAATTTTTGTAAGGAATTGTATTTGCATTTTGTATGGATGATGATGTGTCTTTGGATTATTTTTGGTTAAGTGTGGAAGAGCCCTTTAGGCTAATTTTTTTTTTTCTTTTATGAGATATGGATCTCTTATATTAAGGCTTGTTAGCTTTCAAAAAAGAAGTAGAGAGACTTGGCCCAAGAGAATAGGCCCATGTAAAGTGTTTGCTTTGGAAAGACCCAAGTTAGACCATGGAACAAGGAGAAGGCACCACTTGGCATGGAAGGAGTTTTTGGTCTTTTGGAAGAAGGCCAAGTTGACACTTGTCAACCATGCGTTGGATCAAGAGGTGAAAGTGGAAGAAGCAAGAAAGAGAAAATAGGGTTTTGGTTGTTGGAGGTGTAGGTGCCAGTTTTGCAAGCTCAAGTCCCCATGGACAAATGTCAAGCTAAGACAAAAAGTTGTTTGTGAGCTCCAAGAATGTGTCATACTAGGGAAGGCAAAAAGATATGTTCTAGAAAACATTTTGAGAAAGAAAGGGGCATGTGACCGATGGCTACAAGTGAGAGAGGCAAAAGCAAAGAGCAAAAGTGCCTAGGGAATGATACAAAGTCACCTTAAAGTGACAGGGATTTCGGAAATCCAAGAGCACACACACTCATGCCATGTGTCAACCATGGACATTAGAAGAGTGCTTTGGAAGATTTGGTTTTAGGAAATTACCTTTTATTCTCTTGGTGTATTGAACTTGAACCAACACCTTTGGTCTTTGCCATGCAAGTCCCATCTTGAGGGAAAAAGGGGGATGCCACTTGTCTTGCTTGCATTGGTTGGTAAAAACCTAGAGGGGCACTATATAAGGGACAAGCCAAAAATGGGGGACCCCTTTTTGCAAAAAGTTTGTTGTTTCTCCTAGTGTATTTCTGCCCTCACCTTTTCTCTCTCTAGCCTCCACTTTCCTACACTTTCTCTTTAGCCAAACACCACAATTTTCGTGAAGCACAAAGCAACAACTCACCATTTTCGAGCAAGAGCTCTACAAGTGGAGGTAAGAATCATTTCATTTCTCTTCTTGATGCATACACATGGCCAAGGGAAGATCCCATCTAGTATTTTCAGATTTATGGTTTTTCTCACACAACACTTATTCTCACTCTAGAAACTAGGAATTTCTCCTCTTAGTAGTTGGAACCTGAAATGTTCTTGGTGTTTTGAACACATGATCTAGAGTAACACAAGTTCAGTTTTTAACTCAATGGAAAAACTAGGGTTTGTGATCTTCATTGGTTTTGGCCCTAGGGTTTTTAGCATGAGAAAATAATTTTGAAAATTGTGGCGCCCTCAGCCCCCGCTTGTGATTGGATGGTGACTAAAACGTCGGGCCATGTAACACAAGTCTACACACCCCTCGTACATGACAGATAATATGCTATGCACCTAAGTACATTAGCAGTATGCAATAATATAGCAGCGGAAAAATAGTAAAAGTCAGATTATCTAAGCAATGCGATAAGCAATTGCAAAGTACATGGCACCATTATTAACAAAATACCCCAACACTGTCCATTTCCATAATCATGCATCATAAAAGATATAGTATCCCAAAAGCATAGAATATATTTTAATCTCCCAAAACATGGGACCTTCTCAAAACATTGTTCCTCAAAAGTTAAGATTTAAATTATAAGTTTTTTTTTTTCTTCTTTCCACAAAATAAGACACTAGTAGACCCCATAGGATTGTTAAGGCCTCGGGTGGTGTCAAACGTAAGTCTTTTGATGTTGCCTTTGCATTAGTCGAGGCCTTGAGGCTCGCTCAAGATAAGTAGACAACTAGTCCATATACTACCAAAATTTCAAATTCTTGGAGGTTTGATAGATCATAGCATTAATCTCGGTCTCACTAATACTAGCTAGAATTTCCCTGAGAAGCTTGTCCGTAATATTCAAACCATTTTTGAGAAGGTTTGTGTTAGTTTTTTTCGATGACATATTGGTCTATAACAGAAATATAGAAGAGCATGTTCAACATTTGAAATTTGTTTTGCAAACATTGGAACAACACACTTTGTATGCTAAGATGTCAAAATGTAAGTTTGGGGCTACTGAGATCAAGTATTTGGGCCACATTATCTCAGGGAAGGAAGTTCAAGTAGATCCTTCCAAGACCTTGGCCATGGTGCAGTGCCTAGCCCTAAAACCTTGAAATCTTTGAGAGGATTTTTGGCCTTACTGGCTATTATAGAAAATTTATAAGGCATTATGGATCCATCGCAACTCCATTGACTTCCTTGTTGAAAAAGAACTCATTTCACTGGAATGAAGCAGCTGCAAATGCCTTTGAAGCTTTGAAAAAGGCTGTCAGCAATCCTCCAGACTTAAATTTACTAGATTTCTCAAAGACATTCATTATTGAATGTGATGCTTCAGGCATTAGGTTGGGAGCTGTTCTTATGCAAGAGGGCCACCCAATTGCCTTCTAGAGTAAGGCTTTGCAGGGTAAAGCCTTGTTGCTGTCCACTTATGGAAAGAGTTGTTGGCTCTTGTCTCTACAGTAATCCGAGGGAGGCCTTACCTGCTTGGCTATCCCTTTAAGGTGAAGACTGACCAGTAGGCCTTAAAGTATTTGATTTACCAAAAGGTGGGGCTGAGGCACAGCACAAATGGGTTTCTAAATTGATTGAATATGATTTTACAGTAGTTTATAAGAAAGGCAAAGAAAATGTTGTAGCAGATGCACTTTCAAGAAGAAATGAAGAAGAATCAGCCACGGTTGCTCTAATATCTTTCTCTACCCCTTTGTAGATAGGGAACTCAAGAATAGTTACTCTTTGTGCCCCAAAACCTCTGAGATCCTATCTAAGTTGCAGCAAGGACAAAAGGGTCCTAAACATTACTCTTTATAGCAAGGTTTACTGTTAAAGAAAGGAAGGTTGGTTGTGATACCATCCTCACATTTCCAAGCAAAAATTTTATAGTTCATCCATAATAATCTTCAAGCAGGGCATGTAGGCTATCACAGAACTCTTAAAAAGGCTAGATTAGACTTTTTTTTGGGAGGGCATGAGGCGTGATGTTAAAAAACTGGTGTAGGAGTGTGAAATCTGCCAAGTTAATAAACATGAAAATGTGCAATATCCTGGCCTACTACAACCATTACCTGTTCTAGATATTCCTTGGCATGACATCTCTATGGATTTACCATTACCTGTTCTAGATATTCCTTGGCATGACATCTCTATGGATTTTGTGGAAAAGTTGCCATCCTCTAATGGCTATTATGTGGTATTTGTTGTTGTTGACAGGTTGACAAAATTTGCTCACTTTTTTCCTTTATCACATCCTTACACAGCCACTAAGATTGCACAAATTTTCTTTTCTGGTGTCTTTAAACTCCATGGATTACCTAAATCCATAGTTTCTGATAGAGATCCAGTTTTTACCAGCTCCTTTTGGACGAAATTGTTTCTTTTATAGGGTACTTCATTGGATTTTAGTTTAGCCTACTATCCATAATCAGATGGACAGACTGAGGCATTGAATAAAAGTTTAAAAACTTATCTGAGATGTTATGCTGGACAGAAGCCTAAAGAATGGTCTGCATGGTTGACAATGGCTGAGTGGTGTTATAACACTACAACTCATTCATCTACAGCCATTACTCCATTTGAAGCTCTTTATGGATATCCTCTGTCCAAGTTGCTGTCATATGTGCCTGGTACTTCTCTTAATCAAGCTATGGATCTCCAACTGAAGTCTAGAGAGTAGATTTTATCCTTGTTAAAAGAAAACATCCATAAGGCTCAACATATAATGAAGTTCTATGTTGACAAGAGAAGGTCTGAGAGGAGCTTTCAAGTTGGTGATTGGATGTTTCTGAGGTTACAGCCTTACAGTCAAAAGTCAATATCTTTGAGGCATAATATGCAACTTGCTCCTTGGTTTTATGGACCTTTTCTAGTTGTGCAAAAGATAGGGTCTGTTGCTTATAAGTTACAATTGCCATCTTCTTCTTCTTCCATACATCTTGTGTTCCATGTGTCATGTTTAAAAAAGAAGCTCGGTCAAGGCATTTCACCACTGCCAACACTTCCCCCAATAGATGCATCTGGTCATATTCAGCCGGAGCCTGAGTTAATTTTAGAGAGTAGGATGCGGAAACAAGGTAATTAGTCCATTACTGAGGTTCTTATCAAGTGGCTGGTAGCTCCTATGGAGGACAATTCTTGGGAATCCTTGTGGGATCTAAGAAGGCTTTATCCACACCTAGTGGGTAAGGTTCTCTAAGGTGGGAAAACTTCTAACAACCTATTGTGGACAAGAGTCTTAAGGGAGGGGGAATGTAATGGATCTTTTTTAGAATGATTTGTAGAAGATTGGTCTTGGGCGATTTTCTGAAGAAGCATTAGGAAGCAGTAGCAAGTGAGAAGCAATAGTGAGCTTAATAGCTATTCGAGGCAATAACGGCTATTTGAAGCCTAACGGCTATTGAAGATTAAAACGCTGCGTTGAGGTTAAGTGATACGGTGCGTTTTGGCAATTGTAAATAACTGTTTCTTTCAAGTTGGTTAGTTGTATTAAACGACTACGTTTTACAAGGTAATATTATTATAAATAATAGATGCTTGTATACGAAAGACATCTTAAAACTATTAAGTGTGAATTCGATTGTTTGTAAGGAGTTTGGAGATTACTCAAAAATCTCTCTCAAAGAATCAAATGTTGATTTCTTGGTTTTGATCTTGTGTTCTTTTTGGGTTCGTTATGTATTTCTTTATTGTTCTTGATCTTGCATAGTTCTGAATTCATAACTTGGGAAGACCATTACAGCAACACATGAAATCTGTAGGAGAGGATGAGGAAGTGAGCAGGTCTGTTGAGGGAAAAAAATTTGAATGTGAGATAAAAAAACAACAAAAGGGGAAGATCTGTGGAGACGTGATAAAGGTGGGATCGGGGAGAGAGGATTTTAGAGAGACAGAGAGAGAGAACCATTGGGGTGGGGGAAATTAGAAAGGAAGAAGAACCTCACCCATACGATGATGTTTTATTGGGCTAGGTTTTACATGTGGACTCTTTAATTGGCCTGTACAAACCACAAGTACACGACTTTTAGAAGCGGAGAGAGGATAGAGTTACTATTTTTTATTGTATTTTTTAGAGAAAACTCGAATAGATTCATTGATAGTTCAAGACATATTCTCTTGATAAATACATCTTCATCCCTTTAAGTTTGCTAGGTTCCTTGGTGCGGATGTGTTTGTCCACGAGCGCTCCATATCCTAAATTTTAATGAAAAATTCTATTTATCATTCTCTATATCACAAATTAATATCTAATTTATTATTTTTATCTTTTATTTAAATATATATTAATGTGTAAATATATATATTTAAATAAAAAACATAAAAAATGATAAATCACACACACGTGGATAAGTAAGGTGAAAATGGTAAAATAGCATTTCTCAATTTTAATACTCAAAAACATACATTTAGGTCACTTTATAGCCGATTTCATCGAAACGATCAAACGGCTAGTAAAAGTGCCTAAAGGTACTGCTTACCGGTTTCTCGAGCCCTCTGCTTTCTCTTTGCTCTCCCTCTCTCTCTCTACAATGAAGATAGCAAAGTAGAACATGCAGGTCATGCATGCCATTTATCTACGAAATTTCCATCTTCTGCAAAATCAAGAAAAGGTGAAAGAGGGAGAGTGAGATTTTCAACAAAACTGCTACTGTTTTTAAAGCAACAAAGTGAAAGGGAGGGAGGGGGGGAGGAGGAGAAAGCTCTCCTTCCCAGAGGTGAGAAGGAAAAGAGAGACAGGGACTCGATAAAGGAACGGAAAGGCTTAAGAATAAAGCGCCCAAACAAATCACAAAAAGAGGAAAATGGTGGGAATCTTTCTCCGTCTCACACTGTGCAGGCGATCCTACAGCCTCACTCCCCCTCCCCCTCCAACACACACACACACACACACACACCAATTTCTACTCCTTTTCATGCTTGCTCTCTTTATCTTTTCGTTTTTTCGCTGGCCGTCCTCGTTCTCTGTCTGTCTCTCTCAATCACACATACAGACAAAGTTGGATTTGTTGTGCTCCTGGCCTGATCTTATGAACCCTTCTATGCGATTATCACGTGGAGATGCTTTCGTTAGTCTCTTGATCCCTCTCTCTAATTTTCACAGAGAGTGTGTGTGTCTTATTTATACATATATATATATTGTGGAGTTAGTCCTTTTGTTTTTTTCTCTTTGGGGAATCAATTTAAATGTAGCTTTCTTATATAGAAAACACAGCTATTTTTTAGTTAAACTTGTATATTAAAAACGAGTTTGCCTCCATTCTCATATGTTAAATTACTTCAGCATTTTTTTTCAATACGTTTCTAGGATAGAGGGGAAAATGAAGTTCCATTGACAAATGAGGAAACCAGAGAGGCAAGCTACAGGATTGGTACGGGTCGGCACCGTCTTGGGGTTGAAGCTGTAAACATGGAATTCTGGCCTGTAGAACACCCAATGGAACCACCCGATGAAGATCGGCCTGTGAAATGCCCAATGCCTGACTCTTCTGCTCTCAATGTAAGAATTTTGTTTCGTCTGTATCATAAATTCAACTTCAATTCAGGTTTCATCGTCCAATTTTTTGTTGTATTGATCCTACCTTGAGATTTTGTGCCTTTTATTAGTATTATTATTATTATGTGGATATTGCTTGTTGAAATTGTTCTTTTTATTGCAGCACTTTAGATTAGTTGCTCACCGTCCAACTAGTTCAGTTCTTTAGTATCCTGGCATTTTCTTGGGTTTTCAATGGCAGAATTGGGGATTGAGGACGGGTATTTCAGGAATACTAGTTTGGTTCTTTAGTATCTGGCTCTTGCATTTTTCTTGATTTGTTATTTCCTGTGAATTATCAAAATCAAAATTAAAATCGATATTCCATAATTTGGAGAAAATACAGAATGGAAAATTCTTTCAGAAAAATATCGCCAGTTCTTGAATAAGAGGTTCTTCCTCTTGTAATTTGAATGTTTTTTTTTTTTTAACAAACCACTGAACCAGTCATCAATTTGAAATTTGTTATTCTGCTTAAAAGGATTTAGGATTATGAAAGCTAAATTGAACAAAAGTCACGTTCGGATCACTCTACAATCATACCTGTTGCCTTTTGCTTGTGAAAGATTTAGGATTAACTATTTCACAAGCAAAGCATGATGTTCAAGAAATTTTGATAAATAATGAAGTTTTACCACATTGAGATTGATGTTAAAATTTTCATTTGGGATTCCTTTGCAGGATGGTGGCATGAATGATAGAAGATTTTCTGAAAGCTTGCGGAAAAGGTCAGAAGTACCAGATGTGGTAAGCACAGAAGGCGTGGATGGTGCCGATGTATGGCCTCATGTTCGAGCAGTGCGCAAAAGGCAACACTCTCTTACCCATGGAGACCAGACCCCTCAGATGAGAATGCAACCTCTGCCCCCAACGCAGAATATTCCCATCTTTCAAATGCTGCAGCAGTTTGACGAGTTTGAATCTTAATAAAGTATAATGAACTATTCGGTTCCAAGCTTTTCTCATTTTGTTCTCATTTAACATTAAGAAGTTGCGAAAAGTTCATCTTGATTACCAAATGGTGTGGCTGATTTAGAACAAGAAAAATCCTTGATACATATAGCAAAGTCTTGTAACGCTACAGCTATTTTTGAATCATAATTTTGTATATTATCATCAAATCTTCTTGTAGTTGTCATCATTCCATCTAGACATAAATATTACACAAGGAACTTTACACATTGACGTTGACTAATATAATAGATCGATCTACTTTAAATAACAAGAGTTTTATAATTTGATGGATTACATCATGTCAATATATAAACTCTTTTGTAGAAGATTTCTGTACAGACAAAATAGTTCTTTTCATAATATGGCAAGCCCAAGTTAACTAAAAAATGCTAGTCTTCCCGCTGGGGCTCCCACTGTGATATTTTTCTTTTTCTGAGTGATTAAGGAAATGTTTAAAATATGATGAACCAAATAATGTTGAAGAGTGATGATTTATAAGAGATTTCTAAGAAGCTAGATAGTGCCGAGGCCTTGAGAAGGCTGATTTTGCAGTCCACATCTTCATGTGTTAGCAAGTACGGATGAAAGTTATGGTCATCTTCATTGTCAGGCAGTATAGCCAGGTGGAATCATGATAGTTATATACATTCAACTTATGCACTGGACAAAATTTTAGGTATAAATATATGTACACGATTATCTTATATACTAAGGAACTATCATGACATACGTTTTTTCCTTTCCTTTCTAGTTTCCCCTTTACATAGGAAGACAACATAAGTGCATGATTCTTTAAATTTATATACCTTCCTGTGGCATTTGGAGTTTTCCCAGTTAGTTCGACCTAATCGATTCTAATTGTTTCTATGTTTTTAAGGAATGAAATGAATGCTCACTGCTGATATTGTCCTTCATATGATGGTCTAGGAGCTTTTTCATCTATATGNCAGCATCTTCACATGAACTTGTTTGTGCCGAAGTAACACAAGACATATTTGTATTTCCAAGTTGATATTTGGTCAAACAAGTTGGGTTGGTTTAATCAGCAGGGAACATAAGTAGAAAATGTGGGCTCGTAGCTTGCTCTGTTGTTTAACAGGCTATGATTGATGAATAATTTCAAATAGCTTACAGTAGGAAAATGAATAAGATCACGAGAGAGGCAAAACCATATGATCACTCTTGATAAATGTCCATTGATGGTCCCCAGTAGTAGATTTTCCTCCAAGACAAAGCTGGCCACTTAACTTATACTCTCCACAAGGGATTGTCTTGCAAGTTGACGCATTTTAGGACATCTTATTAAAGCATTTATGTTCTTGAACGTGAAAGCTTGTAGGTTGCTGCTGGTTTTCATGTTTCTTAAAGTTTCATGTTTATCATCTTCATCCACTAATATTCCACTGCATTTTTTCAGTGTTCTTCTTCAATCTAAGCTGGCCACTTAACATATACTCTTCACAAGGGCTTGTCTTGCAAGTTGATGCATTTTAGGAAATCTTACTAAAGCAGTTATGTTCTTGCACGTGATATCTTGTAGGTTGCTGCTGGTTTTCATGTTTCTTAAAGTTTCATGTTTATCATCTTCATCCACTAATTTTTACTGCATTTTTTTTCAGTGTTCTTATTCAACCTAACTCGACAGCTAATTTGTTCTTTGAGGAAACAATTAACAAAGGTTTTTTTAGTTTCCAAGTGAGTGAAATGATGAATCTACCCAGGGAGATCCTTTCTAAAGTCGAATCTTGAGTAAAGTAAGATTTCATGATATAAAAATTTATCTATCTAACTCCTCCGGAGGTTTCACTCAGCCACATCTCCTAACTTCAAGTGGGGTCCCTTGTAGGTTGCCATCCCAAAAATTGTTGGGCGTAAGTCTTCAGTGAAGTATAATCTCAACCATCACCAAGTTCTTGATGATGAGTTGGAAGACAAACCCAAGTGAGACTGTAATGGACCTGCTTAATCAGGAACACTACTGCACTTCTCAATTGAACTCACAGAATACAATCAAAAAGATTCACACCACAAGACACGATATTTCAATGCAAAATTCCCTTTGTGAACCTTGTCAAGGAATTTTTGAGGAATTCCCAACCTCCAAATGAACTAAACTTCAATGATCAATCAATATCCATTACACATGAGCTGCACTGCTTTTATAGGTGCAGAGCATGAAGATGACTCAAAAACGACCACGCATAGTATGTAAAACGCAGCTTAATGGTCCTACCCAAATACTCACCGTTTCACTTTAAAGCAAAACACACAACCTTTACACCAAAACGACACTGCTATCTAAAATTACAAAACGTACCGTTTAACTAAAATGCTCGATTCCCTCTTATTTCTAAAAAGTCGTTATATCCTTTACTCCTTCGATCTTCTATTCACTTTCCTCTCCCAGCTACTCTCGTTTCCTCTGTAGCAGAGCTTCCCTTCAAGGCCTCGCTCCAAGGCACCCGTAACAGAGAC
>QEOT01006805.1:38920-78087 GCA_003123785.1 Pterocarya stenoptera
TTACTCCTTCGATCTTCTATTCACTTTCCTCTCCCAGCTACTCTCGTTTCCTCTGTAGCAGAGCTTCCCTTCAAGGCCTCGCTCCAAGGCACCCGTAACAGAGACAAACCCATGTGATCCTTCAAATGCCTGTCTCTCCCAAATACCCTCCCAAGTGCACACCCGAAACCTCATTTCAGAGATTTCCTCCCGTGCCTATCATCTATATATACACACATGTTATTCCAATGCCAAACCAAGTCCCTTTATTCTGCTCTATCAAATATTTATCTACTTCTTTCTCTTCCAAAGTCGTTTCGGAACTTCAATCTTTTTTGAAGTGACAACGTATAATGCCTATCTGAGTTCCAGCCATCATGCATGTTAAGCAGGTTCTCCGTCAGTCTGTTTTAAGCAGTAAAGAAGCAGCTTCCACAGCTAAAAATGTTCCGAAAGGCTACTTTGCAGTCTATGTTGGAGAGGACCAGAAGAAGTGATTCATTCTACCTATATCATACCTTAATGACCCTTCATTTCAGAAATTGCTACATGAGGTTGAGGAATAATTTGGGTTCAATCGTCCAATGGGTGCTCTAACAATTCTTTACAGGGAAGAGGTATTTATCAACTTCACGTCTGGCATAAACAAATCGTGATACATGGCACAGAGATCAATCAACAGAACATATTTGTAGCCTCAGGCACGATTACTTCTCTTTCTAGAGAAGGATTGGATGGCTAATGCATAGCCACTTGTGAGAGTTGCGAAACAGAATGTATTGCAATACCTGAAGAATATGTCCACTTGCATTAGACAGCAGACTGCTCAGGTTAAGCAGAAGCAGGTTGCGCAACAGGCCATAAGTGTATTAAAAGGCAAGATGTAGAAACTCACAGGAGATGCTTCTGAGGATCCAACTTCATACCTGTAGTTTTTTTAAGGGGAGATGAAGAGTTCAGTTCAATCATCCTATGAGTGGTTCTTCCAAAGTCCCATGCAGAGAAGCCATCAGTGATCTTCTTTTCGTCTGGGAAGCTTATGAGAGATGATAAACATGATGTTGGGTAGTGCTGAAAAACTGAACTTTCCAACACCACTAACCCCAAAATATGTGTTTCGTTTTTGGATTAGATATTGCAAAAATCATTGTAAAATATGACGCCCCCAATCCTCCCTTGGGATGGAATGGAGAATTATAACGTCGGGACATGCAACATAAGGTTACATATCCCCGTTCATGATAGTTAATATGGAATGCATCCTAGCATGCAGTTAACAGTATGCAATAATCACAGCGGAAATAAAAAGTTAAGGTGAAAAAATTATGCCAGAATAACTAAAACATTCCAACTTCATTAGATAATCATCATGTTCAAAATACTAAAGTAGCATAGATTTATATACAAGTCATATTATTCTCTCCATGTGATCTAAAGCATAAAAGATTTGGGTTATGAACATCAAAATTAAGTCCAGCTTCCTCTCAGATCTAACTCCTCCAAAATCATGCAAACCCAGTGCTCCATCAATCTTGTCCTGGTCGATTCCTGACACAACTTCTATCATTCCGAGTGGAATAATAGTGGTCCCATAAAAGGGTGAGATTTACTCAAAATCTCAGTAAGTTAAACAACTAACTGACACAAAGGTAAATCAATATGTAATGCATGGGATGCAGAAGATCAATATACATGTCTTCCATCCAAATTCCTCAACACCTTTTAAAAAATATGGAGACATTGATTTTTACTCAATAAGTAATTTCGTCATCATTTTTTAAAAGACATAACTTCTTCATAAAAATTTCATCATAAACTTTCATCATCATAGACTTACATTATTATCTTAATTAATAACATAACGTGTAGTAATGTCACAGTTCCCCATATGCACTGTGAGTACCTGCCGGTGACCGTAATATAACTTACATTGAAACCACGTTGTCTATAGAGTCATTCTCAATTCATTGGTAAATATAACATAACATCATAAAATCCATAACCTGTACACCCACCAGCATTAGGTGTCATAACATGTTGATTTCGCTTCGGTATTCTTTTATAAGAACCTGTACGAAGCCTGTTGACTATTTTTCGTCAATCCAGGGGTTACCACTCCATTATTAAACACTCCAGAGTGGATAGAAGAGTTCCACCAGCATAATTCCCCATACTGGCCTTTGGGGTCATGACAAAATAATTTTTCATGCTATGCTTTGGAAAATGTTTCTCATGACATGTGCGTATGTAGTAAATTTTATGCAAAAATGACATTTATAAATGTTATATGCAAAAATGATAAAAATGTCACATGTCATGTAGGTATGCACTCAATGTATCATATAACATGATAATTTATGCTAAAAATGATAATTGAAGTATGAAATATACATTTATCAATAATTCATAAATAATTTATGAAGGTGTAAGTTAGAAGCTAACTTACAAGCTTCCGAGGAAATTTGAAATTAGCTTTGTAGCTGCGTAAATTATGTGTATAGTAAGTTAGGGTATATAATCTTATGAATAGGTTCAAAATCAAAGGCTTCAAAAATTGGATATTTAAAAAAATATCCTTACACTTTCAAAAATTGTCATTTAAGTCCTAAATTTTCACTATTTGCAAATTAATTCCAAATTTAACCAAATTTCATGGACTGCATATTTTTGGCATTCCAAAACCATATATGCCCTTGGATTTTCAAAATTTCAAGTGGAATTTGTCCAATTAGTCTCAATCCGTGGCATGCATCCTAGTTGATGCTTATGTGTATTTTCAACTATTGATCTTTATGCATGCATGCATACAAGATTTTCTATAATTACTAATGATCACAAACATCTTTAGGGACATTATTAAGTCTAATCCTTGAGTAATCAAGTTCATCCCACCACTTAATCAAAGCGAAGAAATCCTTAATCACCAATATGCTTAAAACTGATTCATGCTTGAAAATCAAAACAAGATAGATTTAAAACCTATAATGGGATGCTTCTAACCACAAATTTAACCTTCCATAATCATGTTATAATAATGATAGATCATATAAAATCATGCTTAAGATATGCCATAGCTAAATTTCCAATTAAAAACATTCAATCATCCAAACCTTCCTTTAATTGACCCAGTTTTGCATTAAGCATAATAACCTTCTCAAAACTCAACCAAATTTCGTACCAACACTTGGAAACAAAGCTGAAAATGCTAGCTAAGATCAAAAGAAAGAAAAATTACAAATTTCATGGCCTTCCAATCACTCTAGACTGCCTTACACAAGAACACTTAAGAACTCACAAAAACTCACTCGGTTTGCACTCTTTTGATCTCTAAGAGGAGGAAATGCTCTCAAAGCTCAAGAGAATGCTTGGAGCTGTGGTGTGGGTGAAATGAGAAGGGGAGGAAAGTATTTATAGGAGGTCAAGGGGTGAGGGGCGTTGGCTTGGGTGCTTGGTGATTAGGTGAAGTGGGAGGTGCTCAAATCTGAAAAATTTCCAGATTTGCTTGCATGAGCTTAGGTCACTTGTGCAGAATGAAATAGTGGCCTAAACCACCATCATTTCCTCTCCAAAGTAGCTGCAAGGGTCTTGTAGATGACTCCAGGTCGTGGGGAATCATTTGGGTGGAAGAAGATCCCTCAAACCACCAACTGCTGGATGAAGGTGGTTTTGTGGTGGCAGAAAATCAGTTCTGTTTTGGATTTTTTGGGCAACAAAAATGAGTCAAAATCCTTTATGATAGTTATGGAACTTCTTAGTGATTGGGTGGAGAAGGAGATGGCATGGGGTGGTGGTGTAAAGCATGGCAGAAGGCTGGTTCAAATTCAATCCAAACGGTTCCTACACAAACTAGACCAAGGTGTACCCGGTTTGGTTCAAAGAATTGGTTTGTGCAAATAATTTCATCCAAGGCTCAAACTGGCTTGGGAGGGTCTCATGAGGTGTTTAAGGACCATATTAACCTTGAGGAAAAACCACAAAAATGTTGGTCCCAAGGGCAAAATAGTCCAAGCATTACAAAGGGCAATGCACAAAACCGATTGAAGCATGGTTTGGGCTTGTTATGCCATTTTTCTTAATGACATGTGGGATAGTTTAGCTAGGGTATTAACATGGTCTAATCATGGTTTAAGGGAGTATTAATTCAAGAAAATTTGAATTAAAAAGTTTAAGAAAAGATTAAGCATGATTAAGCTTCAAAGTATGGCTTAAAGTGCACTAACCTCAAGTATGATGGTTAATGGCCTTAGCCAATTTTCAAAACTTAATTTGGGTACTTTGAATGTGATTTGGCCTTAAGAATACTAATGGTATGGTGTATTAGGTTTTTGGTCTTGAATGGTGAAATGAGTCCAAACATGGTTTTGGGTTATGTGGGCTTAAAAAGGCCAAATGTATGGGCTCATGGTTTAAGGGTTCTTGGACTTTGAATGAGAGGGCCTCATTTTACAGATTTGTAGGGTTAAAAAGAAACCTCAAGATCTACTAAATTGGGCTTGAAAACATTTGACTTAGCCTAATTAAGCCATGGGTCCATTCTATACCAAGTTTGGCCCAAAGGCCTTATGCCTTCCTTATAGTTAGGCCATAACTAGTCTTGAAGTCCTAAAGACTTGGTTCAAGGTTTTTTTGGACTTAGCCCATGAATACTCTAAAGTTCTAAAAAGCCTCACCAAAACTACTAATAGGCTTGCATCTCTAATTCTTAGCTCATTAATACTAAGTACCAAGATTAATGCTAATTNAATTCTATACCAAGTTTGGCCCAAAGGCCTTATGCCTTCCTTATAGTTAGGCCATAACTAGTCTTGAAGTCCTAAAGACTTGGTTCAAGGTTTTTTTGGACTTGGCCCATGAATACTCTAAAGTTCTAAAAAGCCTCACCAAAACTACTAATAGGCTTGCATCTCTAATTCTTAGCTCATTAATACTAAGTACCAAGATTAATGCTAATTCCACTATCAACCTTAATGTAAGTATTTAACCCATAATTAAGAGCCTAATACCTCCACACTTACTAAGTTAGGCCCAATAGCCTTATGTCCTTTTCATTAAGCCTATTTTCTAGAGTCCTCCAAGAAAGGCTTAAAACTTTATATCTCCCAAGTTGGGCCTATAGTCTTTTTAACATCTTAACCTTTGCGTATCGCATCCTCAGTACATTAGATGCCTAAAGTCTTATGTCCATCAAGTTGGGCTTAGTGTCTATCAAGTTGGGCCTAATTCCTTAGTATCTCTCTAAGCCTTTATACCCAAAAAACTTGGGCCCTTAATAAACCAATCTCTTGGGCCTTCCTAAGTCCATCAAGAGTTTTACCCAAATTGCTTAGTCACAAACAACCATCTAATGTGCCATGTGTCATTCTCTTATGGCCTTTTGGCTTCTATTATCAAAATTAATAAATTACTAAAAATTCTCCAATCAATACTACTAAACCAATCAAGAACCAAAAATCTTCATTTTTCTCAAAAATCAATATTACACTAAAATCTTCTAATAATTCTACTAAACCCAAAGTATTTGGTCTTTTTTGCCAAATCAAACATCCAAAATGTTCTTATCTCAAATAGCTTAACTCCTAATTAATTAGGTTAAGGCTACTAAGGTCAAGGCGTAAGGGTCTTTTTAGGCGGGGTGTTACATAAAACTTTCTATTTATATATAATGATAGTTGGGAATCAAAACTTCCATGTACGTATTTCGAACTTGAGATTATTTTTTTATCCTCTTTGATGGCATTGTGGCAGAGCACTTACCACTATGCAGATATAATATTATTGAGCACCCATAGGAACATAAGCTTTATGTATGGGTAAAAGCCTTTCTTATATCACATTTTGAGACATGAACTATCTGTTATCGCCCTTGGATGTTTGTTATTTCCATCAATTCTACCATAGGCTAAGAATGTTATCAGGCAGACTAATTCGAGAACCATTGGATATATTATCTTATGGTCATCTTCTTGTTATGATAACTGAACTCACATTTTCCCTAATCACTTACACTAAAATTGGCTATGAGGAACGTGTCTATCTACTTAATGATTCAATGTGGTAAAAATAATGTGGCAAGTGGGGTCTATCTATCTGCTTAAGATCCAACACGTGCAGATGAAATTTGAGGTGTCTGCTGATGATTGTTATCATAGTTGCCTGCAATGATTTCACAACTTATAATGCAATATTCCTTTGGCGTGGAGTGGTTCCAGCTGTGAGTATTCGTTGGACATACTTCATGTGCTCTTCATAGGGGTTTGTTCTGGAACTCACAATCCCAATGCAACAAAAGGTGGATGAGTTAGGTTGAGGACATGTTATAATGGACAATGATTCTCCTCCTCGCTTCAAACAATGCTGATCCATGTATATATCCGCTGATTCTCATGTTTCTTACAATTGGAAATTTCACTTTCCTTTATCCTAAACCAACGAATATCGTGTACTCATTTGAGAAAATCAGAGTGCTTACTGATACACTCACCAATCCCCACCAGAATGCTTCTACACCACACACTCCACAACATTTCAGAGATTTTCCTTGACACCATTCATCTATAAATATACATTACATATCATTTCACAGCCAGAACAATTCCTTGGATTCTTTGATATCATTTTTCTCCGCCATCTGTGATCTCCATCATCTTTCTCTGCAATAATATAGACAAATAGCCATGGCGATTCGTTTTCCCAGTAGTTTGCATGCTCAGCACATTCTCTGCCGATCAAACTCATTTGCAAAGCAAGAAACTTCAACATCTTTAGATGTTCCAAAAGGCTACTTTGCAGTATGTGTTGGAGAGAGCGAAATGAAGAGATTTGTAGTTTCGATATCACTCCTGAACCAGCCTTCATTTCAAGATTTGCTAAATAAGGCTGAGGAAGAATATGGCTTCGATCATCCAATGGGTGGTCTCACAATTCCCTGCAGTGAAGATATCTTCATTGATCTCACTTGTCACTTACATGAACTATGATACTGGCCACTACAATGCAACATCAAAGACAATTTTGTAAATCAATGTATATTCCTTATACTTTAGTAATCCTGAGTTTTGACCCCTTATTTATATATTTTGCTCCAAATTCTGTCATGGAACTTTATTTTCTGTTCTTAGTCCTGGATCTTTATATGTTATCCTTTTTTTTTTTTTTTTTTTATTCAAAAAAGTCCTTAAATCAACTCCGAAATAATAACCGTTGCAATCATTTATAACTGTTTTAAAACCAGGGCATAACCGCTTTAACAATACAAAAGTCGCCTTAGCAAGTTCTCTATGGTTACTATTACCCCTTCTGCCTAGTTATCAAAGCTCGAGATACAAATTACAATAGGACTTTGGGATTTATTGAGCCTTTTGGTGCAATTTAAAGAAAGATAATAATTTGGATTGTCTTTTCCACTTTTTTTTTTTTTTTTTTTTTCTTTACGAAGCCGGTTGAAAGACCCTTTTAATATAAATCATATCAACGTTGTTCATGTAATGGTATATTGTGGTACATAAAAAGTGTCTTGTTAGTTTGAATAGTTGAGATGTCAGAAAATTAAGAACGTTTAAGATAGATGTTCAAATGTGCCTTAAGCTTTCCATGTAGAATATCAAAATCAATTACAATTTAAAGTATGGGATTTGAATTGCGCCACCTACAGTGAAATATCCTCACAAGAATCTTAAAGAACTCAGGAGAGATATTAGAATACCCTAAATTCGTTGTGGGATGGTGGTGAAAATATGCTACATATATTGTCGAGTTTATAATGATTTCAAATGACTCCAATTAAACATATTGCCGGCTAAACACTAACTAGAGGGGAATGATGGTCAGCCCTTTCTCAAAAAGAGAAATAATATATACAAGTCTCAAATACACAAATTTTTCTCAAGCCCTTTATAAAAAAGTAGACCCCACCATGAAAAAATGTAAAAAAAAACTCAATTTTTTTTAATAGATCCACATTTTTACAAAAAACTTGTACATTTGGAATTTGTACCTAGCATTACTCTTATTAGGAATTAAGTTGTTTCAGTAATGACTCTTGCTCTACCATATTACTGAGCCTATCTTCATGCGATATTGATCATGGATCCCCGGTGTAACACCCTAAGATCTTACCAATTATATCATGACCCACAACCCATACAAGTATGTAGTTATTTATCCAAAATGTATGTCATTCAAGACAGTCCTTAGCTACAAATTCTTGTCAAGAAATGATCTGACATATATGTCTCAGCATGTCCTCTATTGTAAAAGAGATCAGCCAGTCGTTGAGACTTCTCTACAATCCACATATCTTCTATTTCAACTGGGACCCCTTGTAGTTTTCTCTCTTGGGGAAGTTACCCCAATATGTCTTCCAAAAACATGACAGTCTCAATCAATATCCGAGTTCTTTGTTGGAAGACATGTCCATGATTCCAACAGAGCCACCATTGTTCGAGTTTTCTTGGCTAATACATGAATCAACAAGAGAATTATCCTAGTTTTGTTAGGAGACCTTCAAGCTCGGTGATCTATGGAGTTGAGATGAGAACTTTAGGGCTGCTGAGGAAAGAAGACCAGACTTGAAGATGAAGAAATGGGAATCGATTGACCAAACTCTGTATAAACCGATAGAGTGCAAAACGACGCAGTAGAGGCTTGCAAGGCAGTAAACGACGTCACATTATTAAAGTGGAGATACGGCAGCGTTTTAGTCTATATAGTTGTAGTCTGTTATGATAAACGGTGTGTTTAGTTCTTTGAATTTTATGGTTGCAAAGGAGTTTTATGTAATTTCAATTTGGGCAGTTAAGTATCATGCCAGAGGGGTTTGTCCGATTCATTCTGGAGCAATTTCTTTTACGTGGAACTTAGTAATTGTCTAAGGAGGAAGTGGGACCTCGAATCCCCACTGCGTATGAACTTAAGGTATTTTTCATATCACTGTGTGTGCATCTGATCACTGTGTTAGCAATTCATTCATTCTGTTACTGTTCATTCGGAAGATTCATTACAAGTGGTATCATAAGTCACCGATCCTACCCTGTTTATGCAAACCGATCCTATCCTTCCATTCACCAGCCATTACAAACATTTTCCCTACTGATTATACAATCCAGAGAGCCAAACAGCACTACCTACAACCCAGAAATAGCCAAACAGCATCATATACAATCCAAAAAAGAGCCAAACAGCACCACCTACAACCCAGAAACAGCCAACTGCACCATACACAACCCAGATTAACCAACTATGGACGAGAATACTAGATCCAAATACCAGTAGCATGAGAACCTTCAGTATGAAATCGAACACCACCAGCAAGAAATCCTGGAATTAAAATCAGATGTCAGTACTTTGAAGATTGATGTTACTACTGTCAAAAAAGATGTTCAAGAGATTAAAGACATGTTACACACTCTTTTTACCCGTTACCAAAACCAACCCCCTCCACCACCACCCCCACCCATCAACCCTGAATTTCACCTAGAAGATGAAAATCCAGAACCGAGAAGATTCAATCCTAGGGGGGTCAAACTTGATTTTCCTCATTTTCAAGGGATTAATCCAGCTGCATGGCTTTTCAAAGCCAATCATTACTTTGACTTCCATCAAACCCCACTACCACAACGGTTATTGATGGCCTCTTATCACATGGAAGGAGAGGCCCTTGTGTGGTTCCAAAGTGCAGCAGATGGGGGCTTATGTCGGGATTGGGATGCATTTTCCAGATCGTTACTCCTTCACTTTGGGCCAACAGCATATGACGACCCCATGGAAGCGTTGACTAGGCTCAAGCAGACCAGTTCAGTTGCTAGTTACATGGCACAATTTGAAACATTGTCCAATCGCTTGAGGGGTCTCTCGGATCTTCATAAGCTGAGTTGTTTCCTCAGCGGACTGAAGGATGAAATCCGCATTCCAATCCGAATGTTGAATCCAATGAATCTCAATGCAGCTTACGGTTTGGCCAAGATGCAAGAAGAGTACCTCCCAAGTATTAGAAAAGTCACTAAACCTATAGGGGACAGGCCCACTTCCATGGGAGGGGGAAATTTTTCTGCAGGTTCTTATTCTAGTGACTATTCCAACAAGTGGCGGAAACCTATGGGGGGTGCTAAACCAATTTCTTCTGAGCAAATTAATGAAAAGCGCCGCAAAGGATTATGTTTTAATTGCGATGAGAAATGGAATCCTCTACACAAGTGTAAAACTCCTCGCATTTATCTATTGGAGGTAGATGAGGACTATTGTGAGGAAGAGGAAACACGGGCTATTGTGGACAGCGAAGAAAAACCAGCACTGGAAATTCCAGCCACACCAACCAGCAGCAAGGAGGAGCTGGAAATTTCCTTGGCTGCTATTGCAGGCACTCCTACAGTGAGAATGATGAGGCTGGTAGGGAGTATAAAGGGAGAGCAAGTGGTGATTTTAGTTGACTCGGGCAGTTCACACAACTTCATCGATTCCACTTTGATCTCTAAGTTGCAGCTGCCAGTGGATTATTTAGTCAATTTGAAGGTCCGGGTAGCTAATGGGCAAGGCTTAAGCAGTGATGGGTTGTGTAGAACAGTGCAGCTGAAGGTACAAGGTAACTTACTACAACTCCCTCTTCATTTATTAGATCTCGCTGGTTGTGACATTGTGTTAGGAGTCCAATGGTTAGAAACCTTGGGACCTATTACTTGGGATTTCTCCAAGCTACTAATGAGCTTTTGGGTGGAGGGGAAAACCATTAAGTTAAAGGGGCTGAAGCTAAATCTTTCAATTGTGGAGGATAGTGGGAAAGTTTGCAAGGCTTCTTTGGCAAAAGGGAAGGGAATTTTCTTACAAATTATGTGTGTGGGGAAAGGAGAACAGGAAGTGGGGAATGTGCCTGAACCATTTTCAGAACTGTTAGAAGCATTTAAGGAGGTATTCAATGAACCTCAAGGTTTACCCCCACCCCGTTCCCATGACCACCAAATAGTTCTCAAGGAGGGTACTCAACCCATAGCCATTGCACCATATCGATACCCGTATTATCGGAAAACTGAAATTGAGAAAATGGTGGCTGAGTTGTTGGAATCTGGGGTGATTAGGCCCAATTTTAGTCCTTTTTCTGCCCCTGTTTTGCTGGTTCGAAAAGCGATGGCAGTTGGCGGCTTTGTGTGGATTATAGGGCACTTAATAAGGAGACGGTTAAGGCAAGGTTTCCTATTCCAGTTATAGATGAATTGCTGGATGAACTCTTCGGAGCGGTGATCTTCTCTAAACTCGACCTACGGTCGGGTTATCACCAAGTGAGAGTAGTGCCTAGTGACATTCCTAAAACGGCTTTTCGTACCCATGAGGGTCATTACGAGTTTTTAGTGATGCCTTTTGGCCTCACCAACGCTCCAGCCACATTCCAAGGGTTAATGAATGATGTATTCAAACCTTTTTCGAAGAAATTTGTCCTTGTGTTTTTTGATGACATCTTGGTATATAGTAAGATTAAGAAAGAGCATGAGATCCACTTGAGAGAGGTGTTGAAACTGTTAAGACAACACTGTTTGTATGCAAAGAAATCCAAGTGTCAGTTCGCTGTGGAAGAAGTGGATTATTTGGGTCACATCATTTTTGAACAAGGTGTTAGGGCAGAACCTTCAAAAATCCAGTCAATGTTGGATTGGCCAACTCCTAAGACAACTAAAGCCTTGAGAGGCTTCTTGGGGTTGACGGGTTATTACAGAAAATTTATAAAGCATTACGGGCTAATTGCAGCCCCACTTACTCAACTTCTGACCAAGAATGGGTTTGTATGGAACCAAGAAGCAGAGCTGGCCTTTAATAAATTAAAGGAAGCAGTGACTAGTCCACCAGTCCTTGCATTACCAGATTTCTCAAAGCTTTTTTTTGTGGAGTGTGATGCTAGTGGGAAGGGAATAGGTGCTGTCCTTATGCAGTCAGGACAACCTATTGCTTTTTTGAGCAAAATGTTAAAAGGGAAGGCTCTACTACTCTCAACATACGAGAAGGAGTTTTTGGCCATTGTGACAGCGGTGCAAAAATGGCGGCCCTACCTCTTGGGGCAGTCATTTGTCATTAAAACGGACCAACAAGCGTTGAAATTTCTGCTTGAGCAGAAAATTGGAACAGAAGCCCAACACAAATGGATGAGCAAGCTTATGGGTTATGATTTTAAGATTGAGTACAAGAAGGGAAGAGAGAATGTCGTAGCTGATGCACTATCGAGAAAAGGGGATATTGAAGATAAAGAGGTTGGATTGCTGGCCCAGATTTCATTTCCTACGGCAGATTGGGTAGAGGAGTTAAAACTTAGCTATAAAAATAGTACAGAGGCTTCGGGTGTGATGGAAAGGTTGTTAAAACAGCTAGAGGTTCCTAAGGGGACAACAATACAGCAGGGAATCATCTTGAGGAAGGGCAGAATATTCATAGTTCCAGACTCTCCTTTCAAACTGAAGGTACTTCAATTCATTCATACCGACCCTATGGCAAGACATTCAGGGTACCTAAAGACTTACCAAAGGGCCAAAAGGGACTTCTATTGGCCAGGTATGAAAAAAGACATTAAAAAGTGGGTGAGGGAGTGTGAAGTTTGCCAGGTTTCCAAGCATGAGACACTGCCCCCAGCGGGTCTTCTACAACCTCTTCCCATACCCCAACAAGCGTGGGTAGATATTTCAATGGACTTTGTGGAAGGGTTACCAAAGTCTAAGGGGTGCTCTGTGATTTTCGTGGTAGTGGATCGTTTCACTAAATATGGACATTTCATGACCCTATCACATCCTTACACAGCTCGGGAAGTGGCACAAGTATTTTTTGGGTCAGTATTTAAACTGCATGGTTTTCCAAAAACCATAGTGTCAGACAGGGATCCTGTGTTTCTGAGCTCCTTTTGGAAGGAGCTATTTGTTCTTCAAGGGACATCTCTAAACTACAGCTCTGCTTATCACCCACAAAGTGATGGGCAGACAGAGGCGATGAATAAAGTGGTGGAGGGGTACTTAAGATGTTATGCAGGACTTAAGCCTAAAGGGTGGAGTCAGTGGCTACCCATGGCCGAGTGGTGGTACAACAGTACCTACCACAGCTCAACCAAAATGACCCCATTTGAGGCTCTTTACGGGTATCAACCTCCAAGGTTACTTGACTATATTCCAGGGACTTCAGACAACACGACAGTGGACCAACTACTACAGAACAGATCACAGATCATTAACCTTTTGAAAAGTAATCTCACGGCCGCACAAGCTAGAATGAAACACTATGCTGATAAAAAGAGAACTGAGAGACAGTTTAATGTGGGAGATTGGGTGTACCTCCGTCTTCAACCATACCGCCAAAAGACTGTAGCTTTACGCCGGAACATGAAGCTGGCTCCACGTTTTTACGGACCTTTCAAGGTGATTCAGAGGCTGGGATCCGTCGCCTACAAGCTGGAGCTACCCCCTTCATCACAGATCCATCCCGTCTTTCACGTGTCATGCTTGAAGAAGAAGTTAGGGGATCGGATCCAACCAATAGCTACCTTACCGCCCACCAATAGCGACGGAGAAGTGATACCCGAGCCTGAGGCTGTGAGGGACCGTCGGATGAGACAACAAGAAGGAAGAGCAATGACCGAAGTGTTGATTAAGTGGAGGGGTTTGTCGGAGGNATGCTTGAAGAAGAAGTTAGGGGATCGGATCCAACCAATAGCTACCTTACCGCCCACCAATAGCGATGGAGAAGTGATACCCGAGCCTGAGGCTGTGAGGGACCGTCGGATGAGACAACAAGAAGGAAGAGCAATGACCGAAGTGTTGATTAAGTGGAGGGGTTTGTCGGAGGCAGAGAATAGTTGGGAAAACTTATGGAAAATTAGGGCTTTATATCCCCACCTTGTGGACAAGGTTTTATAAGAAGGGGGGAATGTTAGGAGACCTTCAAGCTCGGTGATCTATGGAGTTGAGATGAGAACTTTAGGGCTGCTGAGGAAAGAAGACCAGACTTGAAGATGAATAAATGGGAATCGATTGACCAAACTCTGTATAAACCGATAGAGTGCAAAACGACGCAGTAGAGGCTTGCAAGGCAGTAAACGACGTCACATTATTAAAGTGGAGATACGGCATCGTTTTAGTCTATATAGTTGTAGTCTGTTATGATAAACGGTGTGTTTAGTTCTTTGAATTTTATGGTTGCAAAGGAGTTTTATGTAATTTCAATTTGGGCAGTTAAGTATCATGCCAGAGGGGTTTGTCCGATTCATTCTGGAGCAATTTCTTTTACGTGGAACTTAGTAATTGTCTAAGGAGGAAGTGGGACCTCGAATCCCCACTGCGTATGAACTTGAGGTATTTTTCATATCACTGTGTGTGCATCTGATCACTGTGTTAGCAATTCATTCATTCTGTTACTGTTCATTCGGAAGATTCATTACAAGTTTCCATCTTGCATACGAGAAAGAGAATCATAATTTGCAGCTAAACGACCGACCTACAACCACAATTCCTCCATTTTTTTTATTGGTGATCTTGTCTCCTGTACAATTTCGCCAACTGAGACACGAGTGCCTTCTATGATCAGAAAATATCTCTTATTTCAAATTGTAAAGAGTAATTGCTAATAAGCCATCTAAATAGTTTATTAAAAATTTCTATATATTTACGTCATCAATTATAAAATATCAACAAAGAATAATCTTTACGTCATCAATACCTATGAACCTTGAATTTTGTTAGTTGTCAACAGAATATGAAATAAAAAATAAAAGAAAAGTAAAATAACCGAAAGAGAAAAAAAATTGAAGTGAACGAGTAAAGAATATTTTGGGAATAAAAAAACTCAACACCAATCATTATTCTTCTTTTCAACAAAATTAGGTGCAGCTCGGCCACGATATTTTATTTTAAAAAATAATTTGTACAAATTTTAAATAGATAAATTTTATATAAATTCTTATAAAAAAGTGTAAAAAAATTAGTTTTTATTAGGAAAACTCATTTTTTCACAAAAACTTGTATAAAACTTATCTATTTAAAATTTGTATCTAATATTATTTTTTTTATTTTTATTACAAACTCCATTATAAGAGTATTAAAAAGTTGTTATTAAAGGCCCGAGAGCTCAGTCTCCCGGCCACACCAGTTGTGCCATATTGACTGCTTTAACTTAGACTAATAAAATTGAAAACGTGACCGCCAACCTTTTAAAATTGAGACAAAGTGGCCCCAAATGTTGAATCCTCTTCTTCCCCTGCATCCTCTCTTTCTTGTAATCTTCCCCCTCTTTTCCCAATCCTCTTCCCCCATCAGGCGACCCATTGGCCATCATGAGACATACGTCATGCACCATAAAAGAATAACCAAAATTCATGCATTACTTGTTTCATAAAAATCTCATCACAAATAATCACGAAGAGTAGGGCTTTTGAAAGTTTTTCTGGAAGATTTTTTTTTTTTTTTTTTTTTTTTTTTNTTTGATGTATTTATATTTTTTTTAAATAATATTTTATTAAAAAATTGCGGATGGCTTTTGTTAGGAGCCTAGTCGAGATGGCATTCACGAGTAGAGATGGAACTGAGGAAGAAGAGAATGTACTTTACAGTTTAAGTACAATAAACTCGAGACAGTGCCTTTAGGAGGAACTATGGAACGCTGCATTTGTAGGACCATGGAATGCTGAGTTTCAATGACATGAAACGCTGCGTTTCACTTATTCTTTGTAGGCTGCATTTTTACTGTCTGTGAGGTTGCATTTTCATTTTAGATGTCATGTTATTTCCTTTTCTTTTCTGTTATGGGGAATTTTGTTAGAGTAAGTGAGAGATTGTATAAGGGACAAGAAGGAGAGGGAGAGCACGTTATGGCAAGTATCTATTTCTCTGTCTTTTTGTAATTTCTAGAGGATGAGTTGCCTCGAACGAACTCTTATCTTTGTTAATTTTCAATGAAGTTCATGATATTACAACTGTTTATTAGAATTTCTCTAGTTACATTCCTATGTTTGAATCTCCATTATCGGTAGCCTAACAAGTAGTATCTAGAGTTGAAGATCTTATGGCGGATGGGACACGCTTCAAGCAACAGCACGAAAATTTACATATTCAAGTTTATTCTCTTGAGGAAGGCCTTCAAGAAGTAAGGGACAAACTGGATTAGCTCATTGGCATGATTCACACAACAGTGGCTAATCAAAACACCATGGTGAATCGGGGATGTCCAGACGGGGAGTGAAATGGAGCAACTGCAGCAAAGAGGAGGTTTCACCAAGGGAGTTCGCTTAGACTTTCCACAATTCGATGGTGAAAACCCGTCGGGTTGGGCGTTCAAGGCCACATGATACTTTGATTTCCACCCAACAACCCTTGCCCAATGCCTAGGCTTCATACCACATGGAAGGGGAAGTCCTGGTGTGATACCAAGATATTATGGAGTCTGGGCAATTCACAAGCTAGGATATCTTCATTAGAGCACTATTACTCAAATTCAAGCCAATGGCATATGACGATTCCATGGAGGCTCTTACTTGGCTTAACAAACCTTTTCAATAGTAGTCTATAAAGCACAATTTGAAGCACTTTCTAACATATTGAGAGATTGGCTTCCCATTAGGATGCTCAATCTGATTAATTTGATTGCTGCATTCGGTTTGGCCAAGATTCAGGAAGAGTACTTGGCCAGCACAAGGAAGCCTTTCAAACCACTCTTGATAGAGTATTTTCACCATCTGGGGGTTTCTCGAATACAGCAAGCCAATCTGATAAGAGCAACAATTAACTGCAAACATATCAAAACCATGGCAAAAAGGTGCTGTCTACAACTATGGAAAAATTAGTGTGTTACCATTGTAATGAAAAATGAAACCCAGCCCATGTGTGCAAATCTCCAAACATTTATGTATTACAAGGTCAAGAGGAGGTGGGAGACACTAAAGCAAAATTGGAGAAAGCTAAAGAGGTGGTAACTAAAGTTGCATTTGTTCTAGTGGAAATAGAACCCAAGATATCTCTTAATGCTGTCTTGGGAACTCCTAGCCCTAACACTATGAGATTATTGGGGAGAATTGGAGAGCAGCAAGGTTGGTCATTTTGGCTGACTCAAGGGTACACACAATTTCTTGGACCCTTCAATTGCTATAAGGTCCAAATTATGCTTGGATACATCCAAATTGGGGGCTGCTACAGTGGGGTAAAAACTAAGATCCAAGGTAATCATTTCATCTCTTCCTTTTATATCTTAAATTTGGGTGGCTATGATGTAGTAATGGGAGTGAGGTGGTTGGAGACCTCAGGACCTATTATATGGGATTTCTGTAAACTGAATATGGAATTTGTGTTGGGAAATCAAAGAATCTGGTTGAAGGTGCGAGAAGAGGGCCTTACATTTGAAGGAAGTCAGAAGGCTGTGTGGAATTCTATGACAAGGGGGAAGGGGTTATTGCTCTAGTTATTGGTAGAGGATCTGAAGGATAAAACTACTTTGCTGAGTGATGATATTAGAGAATTGCTAGAGAGGATCCAGGGGTATTTGAGAATTTGCAAGGAATGCCTCCTCCTAGGTCTCATGACTAGGATTGTGCTAAAACAAGGGACTCAACCAATTTCCACCAGGCCCTATCATTTTTCCTATTACCAAAAGGCGGATATCTAACAGATTGTGTCTGAGTTACTTAAAATATGGATAATTCGGCCAAGTTTCAGCCCCTTTTCATCACCAATATTATTGGTAAGCAAGTCTTATGGAAGTTGGCGCCTATGTGTAGACTATAGAGCCCTTTAATCTAAAGATGGTGAAGGACAAATTTACCTGTGATTGATGAATTGTTAGACGAATTGAATTGGGTTGTGCTCTTTTCAAAACTGGATTTAAGATCCGGTTATCATCAAATAAGGGTGGTGCAGGAAGATGTAGCTAAGACTGCCTTTAGAACACACAAGGGATATTATGAGTTCCTTGTGATGCCCTTTGGGCTCACTAATTCCCCCTCTACACTTCAAGGGTTGATGAAAGCTGTGTTTTGCCCTTTATTAAGGAAATTCATACTAGTATTCTTTGATGACATACTAGTGTATAGTAAATGATGGGATGATCACTTATTTCACCTAAGGAAGGTATTGGAAGTATTACAAAATCATAAGTTGTATGCTAAGTTCTCTAAATGTAAGTTTGAAGTATCTGAAATTGACTATCTTGAGCATGTGGTTAGTTTTGAAGGGGTTAAGACTGATCCATCTAAAGTGGCTGCTATGCTTGACTAGCTAACACCAAAAAATGTGAAGTCTCTCCGAGGTTTTTTTACTATCGCAAATTCTTGAGACATTATGGATCTATTGCATCACCACAGATAGAGTGATAAATGCTTTTAATTGGACTTAAGAGTTGACCAAGGCCTTTTATGAGCTTAAATTGGCTGTCACCATCCGTCCTCAAGTTGCTTGACTTCTCACACCTCTTCACTATTGAGTGTGATTCTAGTGGACGGGAAATAGGGGCCGTCTTGATGCAATTTAATCAACCCATTGCATATATGAGTAAGGTTCTTAAGGGGAAGGCTCTCCTACTTTCTACATATGAAAAGAAGTTTTTTGCCTTGGTGCAGCAGTTAAAAAATGGAGACCTTACCTCTTAGATCAGCCATTTACAATTAAAACTGACCAGTATGCCTTAAAATTCAAGCTAGAGCAAAGAGTGGGCACAATTACATAGCAAAGGTGGGTCAGTAAACTAATGGGATATGATTTTATCATTCCTTATAAGAGGGGCAAGGAAAATAAGGCAGCAAATGCCTTGTCATGAAGGTTGGAGGATGCTGAAGTTCAGGAAGGGGTACTGGCTATAATATCATTTCCAAGCCCAAACTAGATTGAAGAGCTCAATCCAGTTATAAAGATTCAACAAAAATGAAAGATAATATCCTCAAACTATCCAGCAACACTGAGCCTCCCAAGGGGTATTAATTATAGCAGGGTATTGTGTTATAAAAGGGAAGAATTGTGATTGTGCCTCAATCTAATTTCAAGGTGAAAGTGTTGCACCACATCCATGTAAATATCCTCTAGCAACTCACTTGGGCTACCTTAAAACATACCAAAGGGCAAAGAGGGATTTCTATTGGAAGGGCATGATGAAAGATATCAAAAAGTTGGTTTGTGAATGTAATATTTGTCTATGAGACCACCCCCCCAACTGGATTGCTACAACCCCTGCTGATTCCCTAGCAGACTTAGATTGACATTTCAATGGATTTCATAGAAAGCCAACTAAAGTCACAAGGTTATGATGTGATCTAAGTTGTCATGGATTGCTTTACTAAATTTGGTCACTTTATACTTCTTTCACACCCATATGCTGCTTTGAAGTTGGTAGAATTGTTCATGATTTCTGTTTTTAAGCTACATGGGCTTCCCAAATCTATAGTCTCAGATAGGAACCCAGTGTTTGTAAGTTCATTTTGGAGTACTCTTTTCACCCTACAAGGTTCAACCCTCAACTATACCTAGGCCTATCACCCCAATCTGACAGCTAAACCAGGGCCTTGAATAAGTGTTTAGAGGGCTACCTCATGTGCTATGCTTTAGATAAGCCCTCTAAGTCGGCTCAATGGCTACCCTTTGTGGAATGGTGGTACAATACATCCTACCACACATCGACAAAGTTAACCCCTTTTGAAGCCTTATACTGTTACCCTCGTCCCAGCTTCTATCCTACATCCCAAGGACTTCAGTTAATGATTCTGTGGAAAGGAAATTACGCAATTGGGAAAAATTCTCAAGGAACTGAAGAAAATTTTAGAAAATTCACAAAGCTGAATAAAGTTGTACGCTGACAACAAAAGGGTGGAAAGGAAATTTCAGGTGTGGGATTGTGTATACCTTCGCCTACAACCATACTATTAGAAATCCCTAATGGCTCGCTCTAATATGAAATTGTCATCTTGATTTTATGGCCCATTCCAGGTTGTTCAAAGGACTAGAGAGGTTGCTTACCACTTGGATCTGCCCGAGACATCCAAGATCCATCCCACTTTCTAAGTTTCATGTCTGAAGAAGAAATTGGACTCACAAATTCAACCACTTCCAACTCTTCCCCCTATTGATTCCAACGACAAATTGTTGCCCGAACTTTAGGTTATGGTAGACTGTCAATTGAAACACCAAGGGGATCGGGCCGTCATTGAGGTTCTGGTGAAGTCATGTGGGGTGATGATAGAGGAAAACACATGGGAGGTACTTTGGAATCTCCAACAAATTTACCCACACCTTGTGGGCAAGGTACTTTAAGGAGGGGAGATCTGTTAGGAACCCTAGTCGAGATGACTTTTCACGAAATCCTAGGGGCATAATAGTCCTTTGATACAAGAGTCACTTCATCTAATCTTCTAGAAGCTAGAAGCTTAAAGCATGTTTAACACTTGGTAAAAGTCTGACAATCTGAAATCTCATGTGCCCCATTCGGTTTCCCATGCAGCTTTTCTAAAAAAACTTACTTCCTCTTCCTTAGGCTTCCATTTCCAAGAAAATCTACCTAGGAACTCAAAATTAGGCCAAAACAATGGTCTAGGCATGTGGGAAATGGGTTGGCCGAACATCTTTTAGTCTTCTTAAGTCCCTTTTGTCTCTTGATTCTTCTAGAAGTTTTCTAACATGCTTGACAAGTGACAAATCCTCTAGAGTAGGCATGCAAGCCACCTCTTGGTGTTTCCCTACACTTCTCTCTCCCCTTAGCCCACTATCAAGTCTAGATTCATAGTGCAACACATGCCTGACACATGGCACTAGTGACTAGGGTTTGGGTCATGGACCTAAAGCATTGGGCTTGGGTTTCTAAATGGGCCGAAAATCATAAGGCTTTCTAGGGCTACTCCCTCTTGGGCTCAAGTTGCTTAATCAAAGACTCTAAAGCCTTCCAAAAATGCTATGGCAACTAAGAATAAATTCTTTGGGCCATGCTTAAACAAGCTCAGGTCATCACAATGATGATTTGAGGGGATTATGGGGATTGGAGGAGGAAGGAGGTGGTGTGTGTGGTGGCTCAGCCAATAGCAAAAATGCAACGAAAAAGCAATGTCAATAGGTTGCCATCCAATTAGCCTTTGGGTGCAATCGGTTTGGGATTTTTTATTTGGTTCTTGGAACCAATTTCGTCCAAGGTTTGGTATGGTTTTAAAGGGATGAAATAAGGTATGATTGGAACAAAAAATGAGATGGAATTGCCGTGGCTATGGGACTTCCTTTAGTGCAATGCACATGAAAGTACATAAGTGAGCCGATTGGGTGGATTTGTGCAATGACATGCTTTTACTCTTAATGACATGTGTGGGATCAAGATTAAACTTCTAATTAAGTCTAAGAATGATTAAAAACAATAATAAAAATTCAGATCTAAACATATGATGAAGGAAAATTAAGCTCAAATCATGATGTAAAGATCATTAATCATGTGGAATCTTGATCAATGATCTTAACCCAAGTTCAAACTTAATTTTTGGTCCAAAAAAATTCTAAGGGGCGTGCGGCACAATATGGGCTTAAGGGAAACCCATGATATGGTGTAAGTGGGCTCAATTTAGAAAGATGAAAAAAAAAACACAAGATAAGACATTGGGCCTTGTTGGGCTTAAAAAGGCCATGAATGGGAGTTGCATGGTTTATGAGTTTTGAGTGTGGGTTGATGGGACTGGGAGACCTTGGGTCTAAGAGGTCATGAGAGGTCTCAAGATCCACAAGAATGGGACTAAGACGGCTTGCTTTAACATAAATGGGCCATGGTCAATGCTAACACTAAGTTAGGCCCAAAAGTGTTAAGCCTTCTTTACTCTTGAGCCAAACCTTTCCAAGGCTATCCTACTGGAACTTAAAATTTTATAAGGCTTGGTTCAAGGCTTCTAAGTCTTGGCGCATAACATTCTAAAGTTTGAGGGCTTTAAGAGTAGTACTAATGGGCTTGCTCACTAAACCACTACTGCTAAAGAAAATAAATCCCAATCTCGTAGCATAAGCTCATACTAAGGGTTAAGCCTAATGGGTAATTTGGCGGAGACTTACAACAATGATGGTTTGAGCATTGACAACGTTCTCAGATACTCATCTGTGAAATAAATCATACATAAAGCATATAAAATGTAAAGAGAGAGAGAGAGAGAGAGAGAGAGAGAGAGAGACAAAAATTGTTCGATATAAAAGTCTATATATGCAAGTCACTTGGGGTGAAATTAAATATGTTTGGTAATTTTACGGCCATGTAATTTTACAGTCTTTCCTAGCTTTACATAGCTCTCAATACAGTGGGGAAAATATGATAGAAAAGAGGTTGAAGAAGATGTGTTCCTGTAGAAATCTAGAGAAGGGAAGCCAATGATCTCAAGAGAGTGTAGGGAAGCACCTAATTTTGCAGAGAACCCTTCCTTTTATAAATGTCTTCTTCCTTCTTTGGAGTAGTTGAGTCCTAATTGCCTTAACACCACTTTCACCTTTTTATATCTAAGTCAACCTCTTTTAGCCTTATCTCTTCCTTTTGTTCTTGGTAGTAAATTTCTAATGGTAGAATCTAGTTCATTTCATATCCAACACAAATTATGCAAATGCACTCAATATAAAAATCTGAAGGTTTTCTTATTCTTAACTTAAAAAAAAAAAAAAACATTAGATGATATGGATCCCAATTATACTAAGAGAGGTAAATAGGCGATTATCTTAATGTAGCATTTAAATTAATAAAAAATAAACATTACCGAGCAATAATAAACTAATAAATATCATAATAATAAAGTAGAAAAATAAATAAGACTAAATATTTGTTGAAGAAGCGCAAACTCAGCTGAATAGTTTCTTCAAAATTTAAAATTATTTTTGATGCTCAACCATCACTTGTACACTATAGAAGCAAATGATACAATCAATTTTAAACACTAACAAACCTTTGCCGACTTTAAATCCAATTTGAAATTCCCTGACTAATCCACTCGATCTTTGCATCAATAGTAACTCCAAAACTTCAATCTCTTCTATAATGACTTGGTCTAATATTTCTAAAGTTAGAATATATATAATTTTATTGGGCTTAAAATGAGGTTTAATGGGACAAATTGGATAAGCTCATCAACTATAATTTCTTGAAGTTGGTTAATAATTTTAATTTGGTCCATTGGCCCAGAATTTATTTGAAGGCCCATTGAGAGTTTTGGATAGTATTAATGGGCCAATATTTTGAGAAGCCCAATTATATTTATTGAGTAATTGCAAATAGGCCACCGGGTCAAAAATTTATTATGATGCATTATGGAATTTTTATTGGACTCAATAATTGGATTAAAGAGCACTTTATATTTATTGAGCAAACAAACCTATTTTATTTAACGACCCGAGCTTATTTTGGACTAAAGACCTAACCCATTAGAATTTACGAAATACATGGTCCATAAAGTTATAGACAACCTCTAGCATTTGGTTAGGCCCATTAAATGGCCCAACCCATTTTCTAAATCCAAATGGATCTTTAAAAGTCCACAAAATAGATCCAAGAAAACCCTAGGGGAGCCCAAAAAATCTGACCTAGCCCATTTATGTGAGTGATTGACCACACCACGGTCCAAGTTATAGACGCAAACCTAGTTAGAACATAATTGACTCGTATATAAGCCACTCCATGCATGTTGTCTTCTTCCCCTAGGTTAAGGGTTGCCGCAAGCCATCATCAACATTTCTCTATCTCTCCCTCTCTCCCATAAGTCCACCTTTTCTATGGCACCCTCGTTTCCCAATAAATATTTCGGTGAGGATCAACAGTGCCAACCAGTTGGCAACACCCCAAATCTTACTCTGGGCTAATTGTGTATTCTCTTGTCAGACACACGCTAGGTGAAAGATATTGCAGCAGAATAAGTAAAGGGATTGGTCGAAGACTAATACCAAATATATTAGAGATTTTTACTAGTAAGAAAACTTAACATTCAATAATAATATCCATATATCGTCTTTATTTTTTCCCAAAAAACATTATACATTGTTATTAGTTCCTCACTTACACTAAAATACAACGAAAAGTGCATGACTACTCGCCTGACAAAAATAAACATCTTAACAAATACAAATATCTATTAATCAGAGACAGGTCTAAGTGTCTATGCCTTAAGCTGAGTTGGTCCTTCTTCTTCTGAAAACTTTATTTGGGCTAAATCTGCATTAAGATCTACAGTTCCGGTAAACAAAATTGCAGGTGGTATCACCACAGTGAAACTTCTAAGAAACTCCAGTAGGTTAAAACCCATGACAATACTATTAATGAGAGACAATTGAAATGAATATGCATGCATTGTTTCATGTAAATAAATTTGTGAATACATATTTATGCATGGCGAGGAACCACCCTCGGGGCAGAAACATATGCATTGTGATGCCCCCAAACTCTGCTTAGAATTTGATAAAGATTGAAACGTCGGAACATGTAACACAAGGTCACATACCCCCATTCATTATAGTTGATACAATGTACCTAGCATGCATCTAAGAATATGTAGTATTTGCAGCAAACACATTTTTTTTCCAACATACAATGTACCAGAATGTTATATCCCAAAACATTATCCTAATTCCATAAATATTCACATATCCAAAGTTATATAATAAGTCTAAATCAAAACATGTATTGGAGACTACACTCCATAGGTACAGGCATAAATACAAACTACTAAACTAAACACCAAGCCACTCACGCAACTCAGCTATAAGCGCCAAAATGAAATCTAAAAGTTGGAGCACCAACTCCATAAGCTCCTTGAGTGTCCTATGTGGCTTACTCAACCTCATCTAGCTGGTTGAGTCCTGATCCTTGATCCCCTAACACATCGTCTATCATTCTAGAGGGAATGGTAGTTGGGACTACCAAGTGAGATTTACAAATCTCTACAAGTACAACTCCTAAACTGCTAACAATATGAATAGGCATGCATGACAGTGATATGACATGTATGTATTATGACATGGACTTGAACATGCGTGACATAACTTGAAAATAACATGGCTATACATGACTTGACTTGAACGTGCATGACTTAGCATTAACATGACCTTGTTACATATACATGATTGTTAACGTGAATTGTGGATGCTCCACGACTCCCTAATAACCATGTGCTCCTATCGGTACCGCATCACATCATAGGCATCTATGCTAGTTTTGAGTATGTCATGATATTTTAACTTGTAAATGTGTAGTTTGGAACCACCAGTTTTGGGTGTTTGACTTTGCTTCGTAAACCAGCTACTTAGATCCCATTCAAAACTTGTTGACTATACCTCATCAATCTAGGAGATTCCACATTTAATTTAAACACTCTAGAGTGGACAAAGAAGTTCTACCAGGATATCTCCTTATCTTAGCACTTAGGGTCCTGATAAAATAAAAGACTCAGACATGACTTAGAAATACTTGACACACGCAATGCTTATTACATGACATTAATATCATGTAATAGAATAACTTGTAACAGATGACATGACATTCATGGTCTGAAACAAAATAATGTGTAATAGATGCATGACATTCGTGGTATGTTACAGATAATCATATACATTAACAAGTGACGTGGTGTGGCATCTTATAAACAATTATAATAAGCATAAATGACATGAAACTAAATAATTGCACTCTTACCACCATACATACATAAAAATAATGAGAGTAAGTTAAAAGCTAACTTATAGATTGTAGCATAAATCGTAGCGTAAAAAGGCGTCAGCTAAAATGAGATATTTTTTAAAATTGGGATATTTCACTGAAACCTCATAAAAATAAAACTTACTAACTTAGGGCTAAATTTGCAAAGTTACCCCTCTACTTCTAAAAAATTACAAATTTGCTCATAAAATAAGGATTTTACAAATGGACTCCAAAATTTACCAAGATTTACATTCTTCATATACATTTCATCTTAAATCCAATTATGAACTCAGAATAATTTAAAACTAATCCTAACTATGAGAAATATCACTTGGCCAAATCATGTATAGGCTAAAATCATGCTTTTTGTTGCTACTTGGCCATTTAACACACGAACATGCTTAAACTGAACTTAGCAACCCCCAAGAATCATATCCTTAGTTATAAATCATGTTAAGACATTAAATTACACATTTCATAAATACTTGAGCTCACTACATCAACGAAAACACCAAAACAACAAGATTAAGTCAAATAAAACTAAACCTTAGCTTTCTTGGTCTAATACCTTCATATCAACTCCTAGAACCGCAAAAGTTCATAAATAACTCTCCTAGCATGTTCATCATTCAAACCTAGGTAATAGCATGCTTGACTAATCAATCAAAATTCACAAAACACAACCTAACACAATTGGCTTGCAAACTATGAAACGGAATAAGCATGCTTATGGACTTGAAACAAAGTAACTAGATCCTTGATTTTCATACAAAAACTCTTGAAAGAATACAACCATATACCACACATTCAAGTTTAACTAGATATAAGCATTTAATCTATCATAATTTATCAAACCCGAGAGCCTCTAGATTGAGTTTATAACAAACTCTTGCATGTTCATCATCATTCCCTTGAAGATCTAAACCATATCTCCTCAAAACTAAAATCTTAACCGATAGGTCCAAGCTTTAAGAACAACATTCATAAAATTAAAAGCCACTTAATCAAAATCCTAGAGCTAAAATCACAACCAAACCAAACAAAGTTCCTTTTGAACCAATCGATTTCTACCCCTTCATCATATCAAGACCTACCCAATATTTCATCTAAATCTCCACAAAACTACCAAAGTTCATCACAAACACCAAAAACTGTCTTCATTGAACTTTTCTTCCATTAACACACCCATTTTCATCAATAAAAACTCCAATGCTAATTTAAGTATTCTAGACTCATTATTAAACAAAATATAGGAGGTTAGAGCCATAGAAAATAACTTACAAAGCTTGAAATGAAAAACACAAAAACTGCCAAGATTTTTCTCAATCTCTATCTCTCTTTCTCTCTCTCTCTCTCTCTCTCAATGAAGTTGTGTCAAGATACGAGAAGGACAGATTAGATAGAGCACTAGATTTGACTGATTAAGGAGGAGCCTGACCTCGAGAGGAGATTAGATTTGATCATCATGTTTATAGCCCTAGTCCTTCATGCTCTAGAACATATGAATCGATTAATTTAACTTTGAAGACTTTAATATCTAGTTGTATTAAGTTATGCTACGATTTGGCTTTGAACTTACGATGGTCAGTAATGCATTGAGATTTTTTAGTTACTCTAGCATAAGTTTTGTTTTCACCCTTATATCCATTGTAGTTGTTGCATACTGCTAGTTACATACTAGGATATATTGCATATTAACTATCATGAACGGGGGTATATAACCTTATATTACATATCTTGACGCTCTAAGTCTCCGTTCCATCCCAAGCAGAGGTTGGGACCATGACAAAAATAGTGTGTATGTAATAAAGTATGTATTACTGGTTAGATTGTATTTTGGAGTCTATTATGTTATTGGGGTGATTTTAGGTTAAATAATGGTGATAGGAACCTCTCGGGGTTTGAACTGTTTGATGGAAATTAGGTGATTGCGAGTGGGTCTTCAGGGATGAGATGTTAATGCACGGGTATGCACGGGTACAAGGTTATAAGTCATGTTTATCGCTTGGTTGAATTTAGCAGGAGACTAGAGAACAAACACAAAATATAGAAAAAACAACCACTGATCTTCGAGGGTCAAAAACCTTCAAGAATTCTTTATTAACTTTTTCAATGCAATAGAAAAGGAAAGACTTAAGCATTTATAGAAGACTATGACTGTTAGTGACTGTTACACATAAGGGCATTATAGTAATCCTCAATAAGTGAGGATATAAAAGTACATTGAGCCCTCAAACAGACACGTGAGTTGTAACACCCGTGCCTAGCGCCAAGTTTTTTTTTATTATATATTTTTGGGTTATGTATATGAAAAGCCTAGTTGAAATTTTTTGAGTACTATTTTATGGACCCAAATTGGTTTTTTTAACGATTATAAAATTTTCTAATGGACTTGCCATTGTAGTTAAATTCTTGGAATATTTTTTTTTAATTGGGCTAAAAATATTTTTATGGGCCAAGAAAATTTATAGGACAAGTCATAATATTATAGAGTTTTGGATCGCGGCCCAAAATTTAAAGAAGAGTCCATTTATTTTTTTATTACCAGTCATGGGCCCCTTTTTTTTAAACTAGGAGGCCCAACAATAGTTTGTTTTTGAAAAACTCCCCACCTTTACATGTCTATTTCTATTAGTCCAGCTTACAAGTCTCTAATATATTTATCTACTACCATGCACGTGCATGTCTCCCTCATTTCTCTAGGGTTTTTCCATTGCTTTTAAATATATACATAGGTTCCTGCATGTGATAGTTTACCAAGCCTATAGCTACCGCAATCCTCCCACGGCCGTCTCCATCCACAAACCATTGTCCACCACAAGCCACCACCCTCCACAGCCTCTATGCAGTCACCATCGCTATATCTATACCTCCACACCCATTGTATTAGACCACTTCTGCAGCCTAGTTGCAGAACCTCACCATCACAAAAAACCCCATGCCCATGTGCGGAAACCACCCCTATGTGAGTTTTCCCCCTGCATGATGAAAGCCACTGGCCATTGCCCCAGCCCCACGTGAAACTGATCACAACCACCTTAGTCCTTCTGTAAACCTCTGCCCAGACTGCATCGCCATAGCCAGCCATGAACCCACGTTAGAAAATAGCACCCTCAACCTCACTGAAACACCCCCGTTTTTGCATCTCAAAATAGAGTACCACTCAACCCATTCGGTGCCACTAGCCACGACAAGGGAGGTCCATCAATGATGACGTCCAACCACTCCGTGATCTGCTGCCGCCCCAACCACCTTGTCACTGTCTCTTGCTACCTCGGTGAGTATCTCGCACGGTATCCCTCTCACCTTGTCTCCTCTCTCTGGTCCCCCTCTCTCTCTCTCTCTCTCATCACCCCTCTCTCTCTCTCATTGCTTAGCCGCCTATCACGCTGGTGTAACCACCCTAATCGCCTCACCCAGTCGCTTTCTACCATTTGAAGTTTCTTTTGGTAAGTCCTCCACTGCCCTCCACCCACAACATAGCTGCCTTGGTTCTTGTATAGTAATAACGTTTTAGTTGTCCCCAAAAACTTACGAATACTAAAGATTGGAGAATTAATTATAGTTTTACCCTTTTAGTCCAAATGTATCTTGAGCGGGTGAATCAAGAAGGGCATGGGCCACCGTCGTTTTCAAAAATTATATTAGTTGGTATTAATGTTTTAAGAATTTGGAGTTTATGTTTTAGTTGGAGATATTAAGTGAAAATGGATGTTTTTTAGAATTTTTGATATTTTAGAGTTATGAGAAGTTTAGATTTTGAGGAATTACAATAGTTTAATTTAGTATTTCAAGTTGGAATATTGAAGTAAATGTTTGATTATAAATTTACGGAACTTACGTGACTATCTTACCGATGACGATATTTTTCATTTGGCACTATTGTGAGAAAATTCAGAGAAGTTAAAAGGTTTACGGGGTTCCTATACTAGTCTTTGCATAAAAATAAAACGGGCTATGGTTGATTTTGAAAAATATGCATGTTTGGTTATGAAAAGAAATTTGAACTACCTCAGTTATTTGTTTTGCATTATTCATGAGATTCTGTTTAAGAATAAAGTATTTTCTGGCATGACTAGTATAGACATGAGCTATTTTAGCATCTTATTTCTGAATTGTGCAAAAGAGAGTGAATATGAAATTTTGTGCATAAAATTATATTTTTGTGATCTGATTCTGTTCTGTTCTAAAGATATTCTATACTCTGATAATATGATGTGATTTCTAAAATCCTCTGGCATAACATTCTATTTCTATTTCTGTTTCTGTTTTGTTTTGACCTTAGTACTAGTAAAAAATTGTGGCCTTTGTTCGGGTTGGTACCAATTTTTCTATTTCTAGTGCACCCACTTTGGAAGCAACGTGGTTTTCTATGTGGTCTCTCCTGTGTGCACACTTTGGGCTCCGAGAATAATAAGGGAAAGATTCACATTCTGTTTCTGCTCAGTTGGCCGTCGAGGTTTCTACAATCCTACCACGGGGGTTAAATATGGTCTCTGTTCCGATATGAAAAGATAAGATGTGATATTTCAATTTATGCTATGCCAAAGGAATTTTGATTATGAATAGTTTGAACTTTTACTCTGATATTTTGATAACATGTTTTGACTCTGCATTCTGAAAACAAATATTTTGTTCTGCATTCTGAAAGAAGGTATTTTGTTCTATATTATGAGCTCTATAAATGCTCATGTTTACATATTAGTATATGTTCTTTGCTTACTGAGTTGTTGATAACTCACCCCTTATCTCCAAAAAATTTTCAAATAATTTTGATGGCTCAGCTAAAGAACAAGAGTAGGAAGTTTTAGCAAGGTGTGATGATCGTAGAGGAATGAGTGTTCGAGAGTACAAGTACTTATTTGAGAATCATAGTTAATAAATTGATTATTTTCGGATATTTTGATGTGTTGGGTTAATAATATATTTGAGTCTTTGGGGAGTTTTTAATTTATTTAGAATTTATTTGTTGTCTCTATGAAGGAACATTGATATTTTTGTTTGAGCAAATGATTTAATATTTTATGGAGTTTTTCTAAATTTTACAGTTGTGATATTGGAGATAATTTTAGGTAATATGAGCTAACTCTGCAAACCTCAGGGAACGGGGCATTACATGAGTAACACATGACTAACATACAATTAACTAACAGACGACTTCTTTATATGTTCCTTTTATCTTCACATCGACTTGCCACTGCATGCTTTGAATTGATCATAACAACTGCCCTCATCTTCAAAAGACCTTGCCCATGAGGTCAGAATAATGAGCCCTCTCCTGTTCTACAGGCTTCCAAGTTGAATTTTCCTCAACCAGCCCACACCATTTCACCAACAACTCGATAATAGGAATGTTATTAACATCAGTCATTCTTCTGTCAAGTATAGTTTCTAGTTCAACCTTGAAATTCCCATGAGAATCATCCAATGGTAACATAGGAGAAATCTGAGAATCAGGGCCAATATATTTCTTCAACCTCGATGAAATATTGGATGAACTGATGAACTTGGTGGCAACTCAAGCCTGTAAGCCACCTCTCCAATGCATTCCAAAATCTTAAAGGGACCACATTATCTGGCAGCTAGCTTGGATCTACCAACTTGACTAATTGTCTGTTGCTTATATTTATGCATATTCAAATAAAAAAAATCACCCACCTGAAACTTCCTTTGAGTATGATGCTTATCATATTGCTGTTTCATAGCAACCTGTGTAGCCATCAAGTTCTTTTTCAACAAACGTAGTAACTCATCTCTTGACTTTAATTCTCAGCCCATAGCTTCATTTTGAGTAGTACCATCAACATACTGAATTAAGGTTGGAGGAGGGACACTATATAATGTCTCAAATGGTGTCATTTTAGTCGATGAGTGGACTGAGGTATTGTACCACCATTCAGGCCAAGGAAGCCAATGCACCCACCATTCACACATTTATTAACCACTTCAGTCGGCCCATCTGATTGTGGATGATAGGCAGATGTAAAGATCTAGTTCCTTGTAGTTTAAATATTTCTTTCCAGAAACTACTTGTGAGAACTACATCCCTATCAGTTACAATGGTGGATGGCATACCATGTAACTTGAATACTTGAGATATGAATATAGTAGCCACAGATACAACTGTATAAGGATGAGATAGAGGTAAGAAATGTGCATATTTTGTGAGTCTATCTACTACAACCAAAATAACAAAAAACCCTTTTGAATATGATAAGGAATCAATAAATTCCATGGAGATGTCATTCCAGGATCTGCTAGGGATAGGCAACAGCTACAATAACCTAGCAAGTTATAAGTTTTCTGCCTCGCATCTTTGACAAACCTGACACTCCCTTATAAATTTCTTTATATCCCTTCACGTACCACTCCAAAGAAAATCTGCCCTTGCTCAATGCAGTGATTTCTAATAACCAGAATGTCCCCCAAAGGCACTATTATACATAAACTGTAGTACTTGCTCCTTCATAGGTGATGAAGATGACAAAAACAACCTCCCTTGTTTGAATAACAATCCATTTTTCAACTCAAACTTCTTATCAGAAAGCTTGCTCTCTTGTAGCTTTTTACAAATTCCTGAAATTTCTTCATCGTGCATATAAGATTGTCGCAATTGCTCTAACCATAGTGGATCAAGAACTGTGATAGCCAACAGCTCAACAGCTCCTTCCTCCACTTCTCTTCTTGAAAGGCTATCTGCTCCCAAATGGTCCTTGCCATACTTATATTCAATCGTAAAATCATAACCAAGCAACTTGGTAATCCATTTTTGTTGAGATGGAGTTCCTATCTTCTGTCCAAAAGAAACTTCAGACTTTGTTGATCTGTTTTTATTACAAATACAGCTCCCAACAGGTATGGCCTCCATTTCTTCACAGCCAACACAATTGCGAGGAATTCTTTTTCATATGTAGAAAGGTCCAATAATTTTCCCTTCAAAGCTTGACTCAAGAATGCCAAGGGCCTCACTTCCTGACTTAAGACAGCACCAATCCCTCTACCATAAGCATCACATTCCAAACAAGAATGGTTTTGAAAAGTCTAGCAAAGCCAGGACAGGTGGGTTTGTCACAGCCTTCTTCAGTTCTTCAAAGGCTTTAGTAGCTCCATCCCTCCAAACAAAAGCATCTTTTATCAACAAACTAGTCAATGGTGCAGTAATTGAGCCATGCCCTCTTAGAAACTTTCTATAGTAACTCGTTAAACCAAGAAATCCTCTTAATTATTTAAGGGATTTTGGTAAGGGTCAATCAATCATTGTCTTGATCTTTGCTAGATCTGCTTTCACTCCCTTTTCAGAGAGCAAATGTCCTAGATATTCAATCTCCCCACAAGCAAACCTGTACTTACTCTTTTTGGCAAAAAGAGTATTATTTGCTAAAGTATCCAAGACCACATAAAGATGTTCTAATTGTTCTTCTTTAGATTTACTATAAATTACTATATAATAATAATAAAAAAAAAAAACAATAACAAACTTTCTCAAAAAAGGTTGGAACACCTCATTCATCAATGACTGGAAAGTGGCTGGGGCTGGTTAAGCCAATAGGCATAACCATAAATTCATAATTCCCTTGGTGAGTTCTAAATGCAGTCTTTTCAATATCCCCCTCCTTCACATGAATCTGGTGGTACCTAGATCTAAGATCTAGCTTGGAAAAAATCGAGGCTTCATGTAATTCATCCAAGAGTTCATCAATTACAGGGATAGGGAATTTATGTTTAACTGTTTCCCTATTTAATCCACGATAATCTATACACATACACCATGAACCATCAGATTTTCTCACCAAAAGAATAGGTGAAGAAAATGGGGATTGACTACTCCTTATCACTCCTGCATCCAGTAATTCCTCAACTATTTTTTATATTTTAGATTTTTGGAAGAAGGGATACTTGTAAGGTCGAACAAATATTCGCATGGTCCCCTCTTTAAGAGTAATCTAATGATCTTTAGTTCTTCTTGGAGGCAACCCCTTTGGCTCAGCAAAGATGCAATCAAATCTAGCCAATAATACCTCAATATCAGCAGCATATGTGCCAACCTCTTGAGTTGCCTCCTGGGCAACAATCTGAAGTAGCATTCCTTTCCTTTCCATAATAGTTAATTGGCAAATCTGAACATCTTCAACAATTTCAGGCTTGCTAGAACTCAAACCTCTAAGTGTCACAGAACTCTTGGCATGTGTAAAATCATTGTAAAATTAGTAAAATCCCACAACACAGGTCCTAAAGTCCGCAACCATTGCATAGCAACCACCACATCACATCCTCCCAAAGGTAGCAAGAAAAAATCAATGCTGAAATGGTGACCTTGCATCTGAAGTTGTATATTCTGGACTAGACCCTCACCGTCAATCCTTTCACCATTGGCAACCCTCACTTCAATCTTGCCATTTTGCTGACATCTAATCCCACTTTCCTTGCTATCATAGGGTGAAGGAAGATATGTGTATTGCCAGTGTCAACAAGAACTATCCTTGAGCAGTCTTTAACCTTACCACTAACTCTCATAGTTCTCGGGCTCAAGTAGCCTGCAATCGCAGGGAGTGAAATCTTAGGCACCTCAATTTCTACCCCAACAGCTTCCTTAGTTCCATGAGAATCTTGCTGATCACCCCTTTCCCTCTCAACTTCTTGTAACCATTCCATTTCAAACAGCTTGGCCTTAGCACACTTGTGACCACTGCCATTTATCCTCATAGAAGTAACACACCCCTCTGTCTCTTCTTGCTTTCATCTCTGTTCGTGTCAACCTTTGAAATGGAATTGAGGGTTTGAAGCCTTTATTCCTTGGTCCAGAGAAACCTTCTTTACTCACAGAATTACCAAGAACTGAATTGCTGCCCTCCCCGGGAACAAAAACAAAGGAAGACTGGAATCTGTTGTTTCCCAGAGTGCTAGTAATGTACTCCTCTTGGATCTTGGCTAATCCAAAGGTAGTATTCAAAGTCTGAGGGTGCAACATTCTCGCAGGCAATCCTATCTCATCTCTAAGGCCACTCAAGAAACAAGAGAGCTTATAATTCTCAAACAAAACTTTCAATCTATTTGAAAGGACTTCAAACTGAGTCTTGTATGCACCAACTACAGAAGTCTGCCTCAATCTTGTAATTGCCTCCATAGGATCATTGTAAGAAGAGCTTCCAAACCTTAACTGAACTGCTTCAACAAAAGAATTCCAAGTTGTGAAAGAACCAGTTTTGTCAGCATCTTGAAACCAGACTAATGCATTCCCATCCATATAGAATGAGGCCATCAATATCTTTTGTCCATCTAGCATGGGATGTAAGGCAAAATAGTGAATTGCCTTATAGAGCAATCCAATTGGGTTGTCGCCATCAACTATTGGAAAATCTAGCTTAATGCTTCGAAACTTTATTCCAAAAGTCATAGTTGAGTTTTCAGATTGAACCACATCACCATTCTTGCCATTCCCATTCTGAGCAATTCTTCCTCAATTCATAGCTTCCAACAAAAGATCCATCTTTGAATTCAGACCATCCAAAGCAATCTGATGATCTGCAACTCTCTTCTCTTACAATTCTTGATGTTGCTTCAATCAAAGAACCATCTTCTCCAAGTCTTTGTACCATGTGCCTTCTGCCATTTTAAAAAAAAAAAAATTGTCCAAAATTGCGAAGGGCTTTGATGCCAATTGTAGCAGGAGACTAGAGAACAAACACAAAATATAGAAAAAACAACCACTGATCTTCGAGGGATCACAAACCTCCAAGAATTCTTTATTAACTTTTTCCATGCAATACAAAAGGAAAGACTTCAGTATTTATAGAAGACTACGACTATTAGTGACCATTACACATAAGAGTATTATAGTAATCCTCAATAAGTAAGTGAGGATATAAAAGTACATTGAGCCCTTAAATAGACACGTGAGTAACACATGACTAACTAACAATTAACTAACAGACGACTTCTTATATCTTCCTTTTATCTTCACATCGACTTGCCACTGCATGCTCTGAATTGATCACAACACTGAACATCATAGTTTTGTCTACGACGATGTTGGTACATCGAAGGAAACAACAAATGAATTAGCAATTGTCGTTTCTGCAGATGACCTTACTGCATCACAATTGTTTGAATGCTTAACAAAAATATGCATATCATGTTATTATACAAAGGGGTTTCTTAAACATTCTTTGAGCGTTTGTTATTGATGGTCGTGGTGGGACAGGAAAAACCTTTCTTTCTAGACGATTCTTACTGCAATCAAGTTTAAAATTCACATTACTCTAGCCACCGTGTCTTCAGGATATAGTAGCTACTTTTAAACTACCAAGTGGTCGAACAACGTGGTAAAAGTCTAAAATTCCAATAGATTTTGAAAAATATGACACATGTTCCATTAGGAAGCAAAGTGGCATTGGAAACTTACTATGAGCTACAAAATTGATTATATATGACACCTATGTTAAGGAAATGAAAGATTAATGAAGCACTTGACAAATTATTGCCGGACATAAATAATTCTAAACTACATTTTGCAGGCAAAGTTGTTGTGTTCGGTGATGATTTCCATCAATTATTTTCAGTCATTCGTAGGAGAACAAAGCACGAATAAGTTGCTTCAAGCCTAGTATGACGTATATTTGGCCAGCTTCGAAGAAGATCAGTTGTTTGAGATTATGAGTACAAGATTAGATCCATTCTTCTCTATGTTCTTTTTATTAAAAGTCGAGAATGGCTATGAACATCTAACAGTGGGCGAGGATATACATAGTCCCGACCGCGTTAACTATTCTATATATGGATGAAGAAACATCTTTAAGTATAATGATTGAGACCCATTTTTGAAATGTCAATGACTATCCTAATAACTTGGACCTATTGATCAATAGAGCAATATTGACACTAATGAATAGTATACGTTATACGTTATACGTTATCAAGAGTGAAGACATTAGTCCGGACCGGACTGGACAGAAAATTTTTTTTGTTGGTTTCAGTCCTCCATTTGTGGGACCGAATGAGTTTCAGTCCGGTCCCGGGGTCTATGATTTTTGGATCAGACCGAACCGAAACTGACCGGAACAATATATATGTTTTAAAAATATTTTTTATATATAATATATTATTTTATATAGCAATTGTATAAATTAATTATGTAATTTTTATCTAATCTCTTATCATTAACTATATAAAATATTCAATAATATATATTATCAATTAATAATATATCGTAAATCATATGATAATTTATGTCATTATATGTGGATACATCATACATTCATACTGCGACACTCCCAGCCCCTGCTTGGGATTTAATTGTGACTGAATGTGTCGGGACATGTAATATAAGGCTACATAACCTTCGTACATAACAATTAAGATGCAATGCACCTAGCATCTAGCAGTATGCAATACAAATCGTAGCGGAAAAATTCTTTTCTATCTACTTAAGCACAGTGGTGAAGTAAATAAAACACATGGTACAAATAAGTGCAAATATCCCAAAGCTTTCATGTAAGCATGTGCACTTCAAAATAAGAGTTGTGTTACCAAAAAACTTCCAAAATAAGTAATGCATCATAAAAAATTCCCAAAACACAAGATCCATCAAAAGTAATGAGGCCATAGAAAATCTCCGAACTTCTCACTTTGCAATTTTCCCAATAGTAGCATCCATCAGGGGACAAAACCCAAAAGACTCCATGAGATTCCCACATCTCGGGTGACAAAAGTCCTACTTCCTTAGAAAGTTCATTTCCTTCAAAATATGCCTCGCTAGCCTCCTTGAGGATGCACATTACTTGATCTAATTTATGCGAAAATTGTGCAGCCTTTGTCAGGTCAGCGAGTAAGGTACTAAATCCAGGCTCATTTAGACTAGCTAACAATTCCTGAAGAAGTGGGGCTGACATTTCCAAGGCAGTTGCGACATAGAGGTATCGACCATCAATGGTGTTGTAATAATCCGCACCTTTCTATCTCGATTAGTTACGAGTCTCATCTACGCGTATTAAATACTGAAGCTGTGTTTTAAATATATTGGTTGATTTTTAGGGTACGCCCAGTGTTTTTAAAGTCCTCAAATATTTTAAATGCCCTGGAAATATCTCTGGAAATATTTATATGGGATATTTCCAATGTTATTGAACGAAACCTGATTTTAAGTAAGACAATTATAATATTTTGGAAAAGCTCCAAAAATATTATCACTGTAGAAAATCATTTTATTAAAATGATTTCAGTTATTAAAATATTATGACATTTAAATCATGTTGAAAACTCTAATTAATTAAATGCTTTTAATCTCTTAAAAGTAATTAACAAAACTTCATCATTTAATTAATGATGAGAGAATATTATTTTATAAACTAAAGTTTAGTTTAAATAATATTCTATCTTAATGCCTCTTAGTGCTTTTAGTTAAGTTAATGCTTGCGCATTTTCAAATCAGTATTTAAAGCCCACCGTTAAATTGTCTTGAAGACCCCATGATGAAGGGTTTGGATTAAAACCCTAGCTCCCTCTCTTTCTCCCTCACTTTCCCTCTTCCCTCTCTCTCCTCCCTTTCTCTCAGCTCACTCGTACGCCACCCCTCTCTCCTAGCCAAATCTCCTTCAGCTCAGCCCGGTCCTGCCGTGCGCCACCCAGCCTCACCACCACCACCAATAGCCTCCCCTCACACTTGCGAGCAACCTGTCGAAGCCCCTTCGATAGCCCCTCCCTCTCCCGCACGCGAGCAACTAGAAATGGGTTTACCCCACACGGTATCTACCTCCTAGTGTTGTCGTCGTCAACCACGGCCACTACCGAGTACCACCACAGGTCTCCCCTGACCACCCCCTTGCTCTTCCCCTTGACCCAACCGCCCTAGCTCCTCCCTAGGCCATGCACGAAACCCACGGGGTTTCCACCCCTAGCGCAGGCGTTAGCCTCTCCCACGGCCACTGCACCACCAGCAAAAGCTCCTCCTCCCAGCGACAACCTCCCCTAGCCACCCCCATGCCCAGCCAAGCCACCTAGCTTCCCCACTCTCCCTCACTCTCTCACAGGCCATTCCTCCGTCTCAAGCCAGATCCACTGCCTCTAGCCACCGTGGCGCCACCTCAACGCCACCACTAGCTCCATTGCACCTCCCGTAGCCCCTCCATACCCGGCCATAGTCCCCAGCCACCCTTAGCCTCCACACGAACCCCGCTTAGGATTGGACGGAGATTGAAACACCAGGACATGTAACATAAGGCTACATACCCCTCGTACATGATAGATAATATGCTATGTGTGACGCACCCAAATTCTGCTTGGGATCAAACGAACATTTGAAGCGTCGAGACATGCAACACAAGGTTACCTACCCCCTTTTTCATGATATATAAGATGCAATGTTCCTAACGTGCATCTAGCATTATGCAATAATTGTAGCAGATAATTTCTTTTTTCTTTAACAATATTATGTACCAAACTAAAATATCCTAAATATTTAAAATATACTTCATATGTGGCGCCCCCAACTTCCATGTACGGACACACACGGAAATCGAGACACCCGGGATGATGACAACGCGGTCACGCACCCCATCGACATGTGCTGAGTGTGTGCA
>QEOT01006806.1:511-15168 GCA_003123785.1 Pterocarya stenoptera
GGGCAAACTCCCAAGTCAAGATTCAAAAATAAAATAAAAAAGATATATACAAGGGCCTATAATTGAGAAGATCAGAAGGGCGCGCTTGCATCTGATCAAAGACTTTATGTAGATGAACTTGCGACGGCCAGCGGTAATCATTGGCATACCTTTTTATGGATGATAAGCCAATGGATTTCATGAATGTGTGTGCTGTTGTCGAATACATGAAGAATTTTTTGCACCTTAATTTCTCTAAATTTCATCTAAAATGAATAATACCTATTTGGTAAAAATACGAAGTGCTTTGGTCATTTTACTTGTTGATTTATTACTTTTTAGAAACAAGATATATAATTTAAATGTCACATGTTTAATATAATAAAAAAAATATTTATATTGAGTGAAATAAGAATCAAGAATCATGATATTCGACCTTTTCTTATGTTTTCAAGGTGGGGTCTCAATTTAATAACAAAAAGAATTGAATACTAATTTCCTGCATGCTCGGGTTATAAATACACTTTGATAGTTTGATTCCAGCCGGTGAATTTGTGGACAAAGAAGGCCGGGAACGCATCTCTGAAGAAGAGATCTAGCGCCCACTTTGCCAATAGAAAATGGATGAAGTTGTGGAAATAAGCTCAACTCCAACATCACCGAGACGGCCTGCCTCTATTGCATACCACCCAATCTCAGCTCCTCCCTCACAGATTCACTCCCCGTCTCTGACTCGTTCGCCATTCCTCTCCACCGAAGACCTTGCACAAACTGAAATCACAAACAAAACCCCGAAATCCTCAACCCCAAAAGCCTTTCGAACTCCAAGATTCACTCCTTTGGGGAGCCCAATCAGGAGGGCTCTCCACCTCACAAGGCTCGACCCTCGAGATGCTTGGCTCCCACTCACCGAGTCCAGAAACGGGAACGCATACTACGCTGCCTTCCACACTCTATGTTCTGGAATAGGGGTTCAAGCCTTAGTGCTTCCTGTTGCCCTCACCATTCTAGGGTGGTAAGTATGTATATACATATCGGAACTTTCTTTGTTTTCCATATACACACACACACACATATATATATATATGACGTATTTAGTGTGACAAGGTTGAACAGGCTGGGTAATTATTAAGTACTGTTTGGTTGTTGCAGGACATGGGGAATCATAAGCTTGACTTTAGCGTTCATATGGCAACTTTACACCCTCTACCTGCTGGTGGAACTACACGAATCAACTGAAACCGGCCTGCGCTACAGCAGATACATGCAACTTTGCAGTGCAGCTTTTGGTATATATGCTTTCGATACTTCTGCTGAATCCAAAATCTAATTAAAAAACGAACTCATCACAACAACGACAAGGTCTTAAATTAAGCAGGATTAATCAATTCGTCCGTCCTGATTTTATGTTTTCTCAGGCGACAGGCTAGCGGTGTTGTTAGCAGGAATCCCAATCCTGGATCTATCAGGAGGAACATGCGTTGCCTTGATCATCATCGGAGGCTCCACATTGAAGATGTTCTACGATATTGTCTGTGGGGCCACGTGCGCAGCACATCAGCCACTGACATCAGTGGAGTGGTTCTTGGTGTTTACAACCGCCGCAGTTGTGTTGTCTCAGCTACCAAACTTGAACTCCATTGCTGGGGTGTCATTGATAGGTGCAATCACGGCTGTCGGGTATTGCACTCTGATATGGGTGGTGTCAGTCTCTGAGGGAAGGCTTCCCGGTGTCTCTTACAAGCCGGTGAAAGAAAAGACTCAAATTGCTCAGGTTTTTGGTGTCCTAAACGCACTTGGGATCGTTTCTTTTGCCTTCAGAGGCCATAATCTCATACTTGAGATACAGGTATATTATATAGATACAGGACAAAATACATTCATAGCTATAGCTAGCTGTTACTGAATACTTAAAAAGATGATCTAAGATTAGAAAAATAAAAATAAAAAGATGATCTACTAAATATATATGAGAATCAAGTGAATACGTAGGTAGCTCTTTGATTTGATGAACATATAAGACAATTTTTTTTTTTTCCCATAAAACTTATGAACAATAAGATAAAGCTTACTTTTACTAATTCCAGTGCCTTGGAGCACAAGCAAATTGGTTGTCACGTGAAAAATATTTTATTTAGCCGCACCCGTGAACAATATTTCATGTTTGCTCGTGTTTTAACCTTCTCCACGTTAGTATGTATATTTTATACAAAAAGAAAAGAAAATAAAGTTGACCATTGATCAAATCGCAGTACTGTATAAATCTTTAAAACAGAACATGTTGACTTTTTAACGGGCACCCGAATTTATGGAAAATCTTTTTTTCCCCCGGCCCGGCTGGCCTGCCTGAGTTCTAAAGCAATTTCGGGTAATTGCACGTTGTTAATAATTTGTCTGGCAGGGCACCATGCCTTCAAGCGAAAAGCATCCATCACGGGTCCCGATGAGGAAGGGGGTCACATTGGCATATATACTTATAGCAATGTGCATATTCCCCATCACAGTAGGGGGTTATTGGGCGTACGGTCAAATGGTATGTTACTTTTATTTCCCTAATTTAATATATCTGAATTTCAAAATAATTGTGTTGTATTAAATTCAAAATTAACATTTTGTTCTCGTCTCACTCACAGATACCACCAAATGGGGGCATGCTAACAGCCTTGTACGCATTCCATGCAAGAGATACCTCCCGATTCATACTTGGATTAACGAGCTTATTTGTTATAATTAGTTCTTTGTGCTCGTTCCAAATCTATGGCATGACCCTTTTCGATTTTATGGAGTCATGGTATGTTAAGAGGAGGAAGCAGCCGTGCTCGTGGTGGCTTCGAGCAAGCTTCCGAGCAGTTGTTGGATACTTGTGCTTCTTTGCAGCGGTGGCAACGCCGTTCTTGAGCACCCTAGCGGGCCTAGTCGGAGGGATTGCATTGCCAGTAACTTTAGCTTATCCATGTTTTATGTGGGTCAAGATTAAGAAGCCGAAGATGTACAGCCTCATGTGGTGCCTTAATTGGGGATTAGGTATCCTTGGGATGACTCTAAGCGGGTTTCTGACAGCAGCCGGAATATATGTTATAATCAAAACCGGGATTGAAGTGAAGTTCTTCAAGCCAGCTTGATATAGTCATGTAGGGAATAAAGGGTAGGGTTGATTTTATGTTCAAAACTTATTCATCATGTGTAGCATACGTGTTTGTGTAATTTTATTTTCCTACAAAAATGATTTCACAAGTCACTTGTTTGTTTTTGTTGATTTTTTTAATTAACCTTTTGTTAAGTTAGCGTGTAAATTGTATAGGCTGAACATGTGTCATCCTTTTATTGGAGAGTATAAATACTATTACAGCGCCGCGTCCGGTCTGGAGGACCTCCCTCCAAAGTAATGTAAGATTGATTTTTCAAATATGATATAATTAGGTGTGAGAGTGAGTATGTCCCTAATTCCAACTATGTCTTTCTGTGGGCCGAGAACCTAAGCAGCCCAACCCATGTTCTATATCAACCGTAGACGTTTCACCTAACGAGATTTATAAACTTTTCCTACTATATACATAAGCATATATATATATATATATACACACACTAGGTGGGAGCAACATACAAAGCACATTTGTCTAATTTTATGAAATAGTTATTTATAAAAAATAATATATATTTTATAAAAATGATGGATTTCACTTAATAATTTAAGGATAGTGGAGTAAATAAAAACATTAGTTCAAAATATCATTCAATCCAATACATGTTTATAACATCTATAATTTTAGCAAATTTTTCTGAGATAAGTTTAATAAAAGTCCAACAAAAACGGTAGTTCAAAATATGTGTCGTTTGATGTTTGTACAATGATTCATCATTTTGTGTCATCCTGTACAGGATCAATAGAAACGACGTTGAAATTCTTGTGTTGCTGTTGGTTGAGTTGATCAGGGTCAACATAAAGTTGAATCATCCATTCTTTTTGTGAAGCTTATGCTGCAATTTTTTCTATATATGACAAATGTTCTTGTCAAATAACACAAATTTTGTAATGCAACGTTTATAATGAAATTAGTATTCATGATGTAAATAAAAGTCAATTTGAATATAAAAGTCATTTTACTTATAGATAATATAGTAAGTGTGTGAAAAATTTTAACATATACTTTTTCACTCACATCAATAAAGCAATGGAAAATAAGAAAACATATCTTGCCAATATAATTCATAAGCTCAACTGTTGAACAACTGAATGCTTCTTCTATAACTTCACCAACCATAATAGTAGACAGTCTTCCTGTACCATCGTCGAGTTCGACATATGCTCGAGAACTATAAATTTGATTGAAATATAATTTTAAGTTTAAGTCAATAAAGAATATACATTAAATCTTTTACATAAATTATAAAAAAAATAAAAAATAAAAAAATTGAAAAATACATACCGTGGTTGGGAAATGCTTTAGTTTTTGCAATGGTAACAAAGAAAGCTATAATTGTAATCATACCCAGTTCCTTTTTTTTACAATGAATACATGACATGTAAAAAAATAACTAGCGCAAGTTAACCATCATTATCTTTGCCTTTATCCAAAATTTTATTTTCTACATTATATTAGAAATACATTTTTAGATGAAGTGATTGTATAAATATTTTAATTTGTTAGTAAGAATAGGATTTTACTTCCATTGGATGCAAACTTTTTATCAACTCAGCGACATCAGAATTCTTGATTATTTCTTAAATCCCAACAGAAGACAGACATGCAGATGGGTATTGCAAAGATTTTGCAATAATACTTTCAAGTAATGAATCATTAATTACCATCCTTAAAATTCATAAAATAAATGGAACATAAGGACAAAAAATATGATGATTTTATTATTCAAGTGGCATGAAACTTATATTTTTAGAATATAATATAAATGTATTAACAAATAATGACTTATTTGTTACAATTACCACTCTTGCAATAAAGTTACCTCAGGAATAACAGTATTGATCGTAAATATACTTTTTGGACATGATGAAAGAGATAATCTTTCATTAAAAATAAGGATTGTGATTAATGTAGGCATATATAATATAAAAGAAAATATAAGAATGTTAATTATTAAAAATATTGTTATAAGAAGGAACTCTTATCCTTGTTCTAACTATAATTGGCTTTGTCTAAATTATTTCTTAGATTTTTTTGCATTCTTCTTGCACAAATCGACCTCACATAGTTAAAGATATATGGTTTAAGCTACAAAATTGGAATAAATAAAAAAACAGTATATGCAAAAAATTAAGACTGAAACATAATTCTGAAAGAGCGAACAACCATAAATATCACTCCATCTAAAAAGCCATTTCAGACTATTATATCAAGTTCAAAGCATAACACATGAAAACATGTGGAACCATACGACAAATGATTTTCAATATCAACACTCTAGAATATTTATTTGAATGTAAGAAAATTAATACGACAAATTCTTTCAGCCGACCCCACATTTGATCCATTTACAATACAAACAGAATTAACAGAAAAGTAAAAAAAATAAACAAAAAACAAGAATAGTAGTTAAATAGCCGCTTATTATAATAGAGTAGATATATATATATATAAAGGGGACGGAAGCAGATATGAAATAAAAGGAGACTAAAAGGAGAAGGACCAGATAACTGAAAATAGAACCAGAATAATTAGAAATGGAACCAGATAATTGAAAGAATGGAACTGGAGGACCAGATAACTAGAAATAGAACCAGAATAATTAGAAATGAAACCAGATAACTGGAGGACCAGATAACTAGAAATATCAGAGATATAATCAAAAGAGAAAACAAATAGAGTATGCACAGTTAATAAGGCGGCAGAGTCAGTCAATGTATGATTATGCAAAAAATAGATAGGATATGAAAGCAACACTTGTATTCAAAATAATATAATCAAGATACAAGTTACAATAATGATCACATGTATGAGGGTAAGGGATGAAAGAAGAAGAGAAGAAAGTTGAGGGGAGGATACCTCCAAAGAGAGAGAGTGAAAAATAAGTGATGCCTCCATCTGAGGCCAGGCTACCCTTTTATAGGCGAAGAGAGCACTATTACAAGGGTACTTTTGAACAGTTAAATGNAAAGATGCTTCTGGTTTGTTGTCATCAGAATCTTCTTGTGTAATAGACTTCGTGAGCAATTTAATTAAATCCTTATTATCAAGTCCAGGAATAATACTCTTTTTCTTGGTCTTTGAGGATTTAGAAGAAGTAGTTGAAGCAGTTGCTTTTCCTTTTCCTTTGTTTGAAGTTGAGGAAAAAGTAGGGGCCTGGAGCTGGGATGTCCAGTTGAATCAAGTGTATTAAAGGATCCATAGGAAATTTCTGGAAACTTCTCCTTGTTTTGAAGTTCAGGAGCAGTTTGGAAAAAATCCTTGATTACACGATTAATGATGGTGTTGGTATATTTATACTTATCCCACCATTTTGTAAAGCAGTGTAGGACCAGGATGTCACCATTCCTTTCATAGCTCCATCTCATTATCCATAGTAGTTTATACCGATGGCAAAAATGGAGTTCTTAAGAGAATTTTTGTTGGTGTCTGTCCAACTTTGAAGTAGCAACATTAGTAAAACATTTGAATGTGGTAATCAATTCATCGGAAAAATTTTGTGAGATTAGTCCAAATTGGTCCCACCATTGATTGAACCAGTAAGGAAAATTCTCGTTGAAATTTTTATCAAAATTAAAGAACCATGAATGACTCATATGAGGAACTTGGTGAAGCATAAAATGGAACCAAGCCTTAACATAGTCATGGTAATTGAACAGGATATCAGAATCTTCTAATCTTTTTTAGGAGAAGCGGTTGGTACCCCATTCTTCTTTTGTGATAAAGGAGATGATATAGGCACTGTGGTAAATTAATTTATTTTGATCAATCTTATCAAAAATTGGTTTTATGATAAGAGAATTAGTTTGGATCAAAATATTGGTGTAGAATTGGAGGGTTTTGGCAGGACTTTTAGGAATCCAATGGAAACCTGGTGAAAAATAAGAAGTAGCAATTTTGAAGGGATCAATCTGTTTGGATCTATTTGGTTCAATCCAAAATAATTAACAGAAAAACATTTGTGAATATAGAGAGATTTGTTCTTTTGGAACATGTATGGTGCTAGAGCAACAGCTTTAGCATATGGATCATAATCTGTTGCAACAGTAGAAGCATAAGAGGCAGGTTGAGCAATTTTGTCTAAGGAAGTAAACCTATTGGCAATTATCAATAGGGGTAGCAGGTTCATTCTTAGGGTGTAAAGCAGGTAAGGCAGATATAGAGGCAAGGGTAGAGTGTTTATTTCTGTGGCTCTTTTTCTTTTCCATGATTGGGGGTCTACAAAAATTCACGAGTAAGGAAATCATGGATGAAATTTTCTGAACCAAAAATATATTCAATATCAAGATCAAAAACACTTAAAATAGCTTGCCATCGTGCAAAAATTTATTTTGATGTAATGTTTTGAACACGATTTTCTAATACATATTTGACACTTTTGCAATTAATTCTTAATAGAAATTTTTTATTAAGTAAATCACTTTGAAATTTAGAAATGCATAGTACTATAGAAAGTATTTCTTTTTTAATAGTACTATAATTACTCTGTGTAGGGTTCCAGGTTCCAGAGTGGGAACGAACAATTTGTTCAGAAGAACCTGGTGAAATAATCTGTTTCAGAATGTCACCATAACCAATGTCAGAGGCATCCGTTTCAACAATTTTAAAAGAATCAAATGTAGGAATTCCAATGCATGGAAGAGTTTTAACATATGCCTTGATTTTTTTACAAGAGTAATATGAATATCTGACCAAGGTGTAGGATTTTGTTATAGTCGTTTGAATAAAGGACGACACTGTTTCTTCATGTCTTGGTAGAATCCAGCAACATACTTAAGAGATCCAATGAATCTCTGTAATTTTTTCTTATCAAGAATAACATCAGGAAATTTGTTATCAAATTCGATAGCTCGATTGATAGGCTTAATTTTGCCTTCAGAAATATCATAACCAAGGAAGCGAATCTTGGTTTGGAATAATTTTATTTTTCTAGCAGAAACAACAAGACCATTTAGTCTAATGATGTTAAGAAACGCATTTAAATGTTTTCAATGTTCATCAATAGATTTTAAAAATATGAGAATATCGTCAATGTCAATAATAGAGAATTGAATAAATGAATTAAAAATATCATTCATGATATTTTAGAATTCACTTGGAGCATTTTTAGATCAAAATGTATAACATTCCATTCAAAATGGCCAAAAGGGATAGTAAAAGCAGTTTTGTATTTTTCTGACTCACTAATCTAGATTTGCCAAAATCCTGACTTAAGATCAAACTTAGAATATATCACAGAGTCACAAAGCCTATAGATCAAATTATTCTTATTGGGAATAGGGTACCTAATCCATTCTAAGACTTTGTTCAAGGGTTTGTAATTAATAACTAGACGTGAGGTGCCTCTCTCAATCTCAGCATTTTTCTGGACATAGAAGGCAACACAAGACCAGGGTGACTTACTATGCCTGATTATCCTTTTATTGAGGAGATTAGAAATTTCTTTTTTGCAAAATTCTAAAGTCTCACTATTCATCTGAATAGCATGAGCTTTGGTTGAGATTTTTTTCATTAAAATTTTTAATATAAGGAAGAGAAACAACATATTTCTTCATATGCCAAAAAGTATTAGGAAGATCAGAACAAACTTTAGAAATTAATTTTTTATTAAAATTATCAATTTTTTATTGAAGCGAATTGTTAGACAATTGATCAAAAAAAATTTTGTATCTAATTTCTTGCTGTAAGAAACACAGATATTTAGTTTTGGCTGAAAGCAAAGATTTCAAACTTTTGTCGGCATTAATTTTGTTTCGGGAAGCAAAATGAAATTTAACTTTCTGGCCAAGAAGGTTGGTGGTAATACCATCATTTTCAGTTATGAATGAGTATAAAGAAGAAATAAAAGAAATTCCTAATATGACTTTATCAGACATATTTCGGACCAAAACAGAAGGAATTTTAAAACAGACACCATCTTGACAAACATGAGTATTGTTGAGCTCATAATTGATCTTCATCTGAGATCCGTTTGCAAAAGATAATCTCTCCGTAGATTTTTCAAAATATTTACTAGGAATTAAACATTCTTGAATACAATTCAAATCGGATCCAGAATCAATCATGGCAACAACAAAGAATGAAAAATCATGAGAAATAACAATGGTAACACGAGAAAACTATTTTGAAGGAATTGTATGATGGACGAGGCAGATCTGATTATCAGAAGGTTTATCTTCTTTTTTACCTGGATTTGAATCATTTGTTTGCTCATTATCAGAAGGAATTTCATCATCAAATTGTTTATCAATTTGAAAACATAAAAATTCTTGTTTCAAATCTTTTAATTCATTATTTTCGATTTTAAGATTATTGATCTCAGATTTGAGTTCAGTAATCTCTTTTTTGATGAAATTAATTTCATGTTGTAAATCATTAGTTGAAAGGATAATCCATTCTAAGACTTTGTTCAAGGGTTTGTAATTAATAACCAGACGTGAGGTGTCTCTCTCAATCTCAGCATTTTTCTGGACATAGAAGGCAACACAAGACCAGGGTGACTTACTATGCCTGATTATCCTTTTATTGAGGAGATTAGAAATTTCTTTTTTGCAAAATTCTAAAGTCTCACTATTCATCTGAATAGCATGAGCTTTAGTTGAGATTTTTTTCATTAAAATTTTTAATATAAGGAAGAGAAATAACATATTTCTTCCTATGCCAAAAAACATTGGGAAGATCAAAACAAACTTTAGAAATTAATTTTTTATTAAAATTATCAATTTTTTATTGAAGCAAATTGCTAGACAATTGATCAGAAATTTTTTTGTATCTAATTTCTTGCTGTAAGAAACACAGATATTTAGTTTTGGCTGAAAGCAAAGATTTCAAACTTTTGTCGGCATTAATTTCGTTTCGGGAAGCAAAATGAAATTTAACTTTCTGGCCAAGAAGGTTGGTAGTAATACCATCATTTTCAGTTATGAATGAGTATAAAGAAGAAATAAAAGAAATTCCTAACATGACTTTATCAGACATATTTCGGACCAAAACAGAAGGAATTTTAAAACAGACACTATCTTGACAAACATGAGTATTGTTGAGCTCATAATTGATCTTCATCTGAGATCCGTTTGCAAAAGATAATCTCTCAGTAGATTTTTCAAAATATTTACTAGGAATTAAACATTCTTGAATACAATTCAAATCGGATCCAGAATCAATCATGGCAACAACAAAGAATGAAAAATCATGAGAAATAACAATGGTAACACGAGAAAACTATTTTGGAGGAATTGTATGATGGACGAGGCAGATCTGATTATCAGAAGGTTTATCTTCTTTTTTACCTGGATTTGAATCATTTGTTTGCTTATTATCAGAAGGAATTTCATGATCAAATTGTTTATCAATTTGAAAACATAAAAATTTTTGTTTCAAATCTTTTAATTCAGTATTTTCGATTTTAAGATTATTGATCTCAGATTTGAGTTCAGTAATCTCTTTTTTGATGAAATTAATTTCATGTTGTAAATCATTAGTTGAAATGACCTTGGGTTTTTATTTTTGAAATCTTTCTAAGGTATCTTGAAAGCAAATCCTTTGTTTGGAAGTCTCTAGTTCTTTGCGAAGCATATTCTTCTTGAATCTAAGAAGATATTCTTATTTGAGTTCAGAATTAGTGATTTCAGAAATAAGAGTTAATAAAAGATTTTCTTATTCTTCATCTTTGGATATAACATTGATTGTTTTATTCAAAGTTTTGCAACAGCAACCGAGCTTGATATTAGGAGAATCAATAGATTTAGTTTCAGAGTGATATTTTAAATCACTAGAACTAAACTCATGAATGTCAGAAGATGAAGCAGAATATGTTTCGAGGAGACAAAACAATTCTTCTTGATCAATAACATCGATATTCAACTAATTAAGCTTCTTTTGAATTTATTGAGTTTCTGAGGACATTTATAAGCAAAATACCCAGATTTACCACAATTGTAACAATTTCCTTTAGAAAAATGATTTTTCTAAAGGAAATGATTTAGTTTTTGAAAAAGATTTTTTATGAGGTTTTTTGTAAAAATCATTACGGGATTTTCTCATCGTTTCCCTGTGAGATTTAGAAAAATTATGCTTTCGTCTAGATGGGGCAACAGGAGGAAAGCCATATTGTTAACAAAAATTTCTCATTTCATGTTTGGCTTTCGAGCTGTTCTTCAGCTGTTCACGAAACATTCTTTGATCATTACACATACGGATACCAAGTTTCTTAATTATGCTACAAATATCACCATAGGTGTAATTGTCATAATTAAGAAATTCTGAAATATCTGTAAGTTCATCTTTGACTTTATGGGCAAATAAACGGGACAATCCATCAATAAATTTCTCTTTTCAGTAAGACTTTTTACTGTCGTCACGAAATATTACTCTGGAAATAAAAACATCTTGATACCTACTATAATCAGACATAGTATGACATCTCAGATTATTCAAATAATCGGAAATACAATTGGTAATGTTAGAAGGAGTTCCAATAAAGTGTTTAATAATAGTGTAGATCAAAGTATTAACACCATCAGGATGAGCTCTCCCAATAGTTTCATAAAAAAATAGGCAACCCTTCTTCATTACGCTGAACAGCATTCTGAATGGTTGTCTTGGTATTGTCAGTGAGATGTCGGTCCTACCAACTTCTCAAAACACCAGAAAATCCATTGGTTAAAATTGAAACAATATTAAGTTGCTGAATATTGTTGTTAATATAAGCATTTGCAACTAAAGACATTTTACTCATGGTATTTAGGATTTCCTGTTCAGAAAGTTCATCAATATTCTATTCGTAAATTTTATCAGCAGAAAAAGAAGATTGAGTTTGGAAAACTTTCTCTTCAAATCCTAAATCAGGAAGAGTAGGCCTCGAATACCAGTTCTTTGTTAGGCTCATTGGTTTGGGACCTTTTGAATGAAGTCTGGTAATTTCAGGTTTTAAATCGAAATCATGAAATTTTTTTTCAAGTAAATCAATTTCTTTGGATAGAGAAGAATCCTCGTCAGATGATTCTTCTATGTTTCAAGAAGAACAAGTTCTGGTCCATTGCGTTCGATAGCACTGGTAGAAGGTTGGTCTTTCTTAAGATCAGTTAGCATTTGATTAATTTTCTCCAATTTTTCGGTCTTGGTATTAAATTGGATTTTTTACCGAGATTGGGGTAAAGTAATCAAAGGTTTTTCAATAATAGTCGGCGTTGACTGATCTTTTGAGTAAACCAAAGGATTTTCAGTTTTTATAAAAATAGGGTTAGAAAATGAAGTAAAAACAGGTTTATCTACTTTCTCTTTAATTCTATCTAACTGTTGTCAGATCGTGTGAAGAGCAAAGTTTAAGAAATTGTTTTGATGAATAATTTTATTTGTTTCTTTTAAAATCTTGTCTTCGTTTGAACCACAGGACACAATTTGAGAGATTTTGAAAGGAGAAGCAGATATTTCATATCCTTTATGAGGTATTAGTAGTGGCTCAACAAACAAGGCACGCTTGCCTAATTGGAAGGAAAAAAAAAAAAGATTTACCTAAATATAAAAGTTGATTGTAGAAGCAGATAATAGCACAAATTAATTAAAAAAGTGTTCATTGCATACAACATAAAGACATTGTTATTAAAACTGTAATAGCTTAGAACATAGCAAATAACTTCATTTCAGTAGACTGCAGGTAGATATCCATGCATATTATGCCGCAGTCATCAGTTAATCTTCAATTATGTTTTACTACAAGAAATAAGAAAAGTTAAAAATGAGCATAATTGATTGAATAACAAAATAGAACTTCCAAACAAGGTATTAGTGCAAGCTAAAGATCATAGTTAAATCCACACAAGGAGCTGCTATCATCTCCGTGAAAAATGATTTCCACATAAAGATTCGGTATCCAATCCCGGGTTCTCATCTCTCAAAAAAAAAAAAAAAATCTTACATACTACATTAATAATACAGTCCTTCACATCCATTGTTCGTTATGAACAGCGTGGTAGACAGCTGGGCCTGAGCATTGACTTTAGTCGTTTTCCATATTAGCAATGTCGGTGAGGTGGGTTGATGGGCTGGTTTCCATGAACCTTTGCCCCCATATCAACAGGTTAAGAGCAATACTACACAATATTTTCAATCTTCACACATTATATTTTAAAAAAAATTTAAATTTTTTAATATTTTTTTAAAAAAATTTTAAGTTTATTTTTTTAAAATTAATTCAATTTTTCTATTCATTATTTATTTATTAAATATTTGATAAAAGAAAAAAATAATAAAAATTAAAAAAAATATGGTGTGTGAAGATTGTGTGAATAGTAAGAAGTTGTATAGATTTTTCATAAAACATAGATAAAGCAAAACACAGCTGCACAAGCATGATAATTCGTCACACAAGGGCATAAGCGGAATTTTAAAAAATGTCAAACAAAATTACTGTTTATTCTTGTTCATATCCCATAGAGGCTTTTATGGTATAATAGATATAGGAGAAATTAAAATTTACCGCAAGACTATCATTTATTTTTTAATTGACACCATAAAATTGAGAATTCAATCACTTGTTAATTAACTGTCAAAATTTAACAATTTTCACTCTGGTAAAATCAGTGCAAAAATATTAAAAAATAAAAATAAAGCATGCGACATAAAAATACATTCCTGAATCCTGATGATCGAATATCAATTAAAATGAAAATAATCGAAGCTTGATAGTTTATTGTCATGAACATAATTTATAATTTTGATAATTCATAAAAATGATATATAATTGGAAATAGGTATATCGGATGGATGGGCCGTCCCAGCATTTTATATATAACTGATCATGATGTACTGGAATCCATACTTTTGCTATCCAATAAGACTCATCCAGAATAGTCCCTTTTATNACAATAAGACTCATCCAGAATAGTCCCTTTTATATTACTGCTAGTTGCTTTTTAAATTTTTTATTTATTCATATTTTTTTAATAAATTTAAATATTTAAAAATATATATCAATATATTTAAAATTATTTTCTTAATCATTAAGTAAAATAAAAATAATAATAATAATTTTCCGTGCAGTCAGAGCAGTAACAATTGGTGAACAAACTATTTTTTCCATCCAATAATATCCTAACAATTCTTACATATGATCTCATCCTGTGACGCGATATTAATGTCACATCGAAGGGAAGTAATGCCATAGTTTTGTTATGTGCTACACCATCCAAAAATCTTGGCTGCCTAGCTAATATCATTTTTAGCCATTTACACACCCACCATATATCATTTTTCACGATATATTTTTTTTTCAATATATATATAAATATATATATACACATGTCACGTAATCATTTGTACGTAGCAGATCAATGATCATGATATCAGGGTGCTTAGCAGCAAGTAGTTCACGTATAGATGATATCAGCGCATAAAAAGGAGCCCTGTTTCCTGTTGAAATTCTATTGGCAAGGGAGATGAGAAATGTAACTTCCGTTTTCATGTGTACTCCTTAAAAAAGAAAAAGATAAATTTTAAAATTATGTAAAAAAATTTATTTTTTAACGGTAAATTTTA
>QEOT01006813.1:0-68123 GCA_003123785.1 Pterocarya stenoptera
GTTCTCCTGCTGTGGAGGTTCAACATGATGTGGATTTTGCAGAAATCTATGCCAACTCTGACCTGTACAAGTAAGGAAAAGATCCAAATTTCGCATGGATAACTGTCCCGCTTCACCTATTTTCAATTTGAAAGTTTATCTTTCAACCATACTAAGTTTTCATCTATTTATTCACTTTTGCAGGAGGAATCAAGAACTCATCAATGATCTAAGTACTCCACCACCGGGATCCACGGAACTTTACTTTCCCACCAAATATTCCCAATCCTTTACTTCTCAATGCAATGCTTGTTTCTGGAAGCAATATTGGTCCTATTGGAGGAACCCTCAATACAATGCAATCCGTTTCTTGATGACAATAGTTACTGGTATTATATTTGGACTTGTATTCTGGAACAAAGGACATCATCAGACGTAAGTCTTAAAAGTTCTTATCTGGCTTTGTAAAGATAGTATTAGTAATCCATAGGGTAGGTGAAATTAAATGAAATTATTCATGTTATCTTATATTGAGAAGGCACTAGGAAAATATAATTGTCCAAGAAAGCTACTAACTGATCAAAGCTAGCCATGCAGTAGGATCTTACATAGTTGCATAAACATCAACAAGTACGTTTTTCTTAGTTGGAATACGCAATCAAGTGAACTATTTCTGTGCCTTTTCGGCGAAGATTTTATCTCTAAAGCTTATTGAGTTATTGTAAACTATTATGTGAACAGGAAAAGAGAACAAGACCTGCTGAATCTGCTGGGAGCAATGTTTGCAGCAGTTGTTTTCCTTGGAGGCGTCAACTCTTCTACAGTGCAGTCTGTTGTGGCAGTTGAAAGGACAGTCTTCTACCGTGAAAGAGCAGCAGGAATGTACTCAGCCTTGCCGTATGCATTTGGTCAGGTAAAAGAAAGTCGTTATATCATGTAAGAATAATGAGTTTACAACCCCAAGCAAATGAAACAAAAACTGTGGAAGACTGATTTGCAGTAAAAATAATGAGCATTTATATCTGATTTCCAACAGGTGGCTGTGGAGACATTATACCTTATCGTCCAAACTTTTGTCTACACTATTATCCTTTACTCGACAATCGGATTCGATTGGAAAGCAGATAAATTCCTTTGGTTTTACTTCTTCATATTAATGTGCTTTGTATACTTCACCTTCTACGGGATGATGATTCAAGCTCTCACTCCCAGCTACCAAATTGCTGCCATTGTTATGTCCTTCTTCCTGAACTTCTGGAACCTGTTCTCTGGTTTCCTCATCCCAAGGAAGGTGAGTATGATATATCGACTTATATGAGTATAGTCCACAGAAGCACATTTGTTTTCGAGTTTTACTTATGAGGACACACACCACATTGCTGACGCAACAGGATTTGATTTGCATGATATTTGATTTCTTTGCTTATCAAAACATTAAACTAACTGATTGAGATAGAGACATAAAAATTGCCCAAAACACTTTTAACATTTAAAACTGAGGCATGTTATGAAGAACACCCTGTTTATTCAAACGCCAAGGGAAAATAACATACATATATATTCCACATGGGATGGGAATCTGTGTTTAAAATTCTCATCTTGTTCCTGATGCACCTTTCATGATCATGATATGATTTCAAGTGCTTTGCATAGAAAGAAGACTGAAATCAAACGACTTTACATCTGCAGCAAATTCCAATATGGTGGAGGTGGTATTACTGGGCTTCTCCAGTGGCTTGGACACTCTACGGCCTTGTAACTTCTCAGGTGGGAGACAAGACAACTCTGATTGTGGTACCTGGAGAAGCTGATATTCAAGTGAAGGACTACCTAAAGAAGCACTTGGGTTTTGATCATGACTTCCTTGGAGCGGTTGCTGCTGCCCATATTGGCTTTTCCCTCCTTTTCTTCTTTGTCTTTGCCTTTGGCATCAAGTTCCTCAACTTCCAAAGGAGATAAAAAGAGTGAAGTTTCTCATGAGCTTTTGCATGCAAGATTGTGTATGAGTTAATTTGAACCCTACTACTATTTTTTTTTTCTTGGCAACCCTACTACTATTTTATATATAGGGTGTCATTTATTGTTATTTAATCTTTCTTTCCAAATATATTTCAAGAAACTGAAATTCTTGTCTGACAAACTCTCACTGTCTCTAGCTTGGATCAAATCCTGCCATTTCATCAAACACATTGGACATGATCTCCAATTGGATGTCAGGATTTCCATTAATACACATATTATCTAACTTGGCATTAGAATTTCCTAGTAGTTCCGACCATGCATGCATAGAGGGAACCGATATTGTTTCTCGTTCAGTTTTTTTTTCCAGTTCCAAGTTCCAACCACATATTTGCGAAATGTGTAGAAATAACTAAATATATTAAATAAAAAAATATTATAGGTTACTAAATATATTAAATAAATTTTGCTCAAGTTGAGAGGGAGTCCAAGAGCTTTTTTTGTGTCTAAATAAAATTTAATAACATTTATGAATCCTTGTAACCAAAAACATAAGTTTGGAAAACCAAAAAATAAAAGTTATTCAAACCAAAATGCTCTACTACCTTGAACTTAATTAATTATATTAATTTATATATCATAACTTAAACTTTAATTACATATATTATCCAATTTTTATTTAGTAAAATATATAATGAAGTATTGATAATATAGCTAAACAATAATAATGCAAAATATTAAATTGTAAATAGATAATAAACGCCTCAAGACTCTGAATTCACTAACAACTATGAAGCAGTTGCCTTGAGAAGGCATCTTATCTCATTTCATCTTATCATTACAATTTTCTCAAACTCCCATGCAAAATACAATAAACAATTCAACTTTTTCAAATTCCAAAATAAAAATAAACTTCTAATAATAATTTGTTCAACTTTTAACTTTCATCTCATCTCAACTCACTATCCAAACCTCTCCTCAATATCAGGGGCCATGCAATCGGAGCAGAGGAATACAATCCAGACAGGAGATGGAGATCTGAATTACCCGCTGCAATATCGATGTTGCATTATTAATGTTCCCACAGACATACACATACATACATGGTAATTTCCTTAAATGTTTTCTGAACCACAGCAATTGCATAATTAGTCCTCAAACTCATATAAAATTATACATTGTTAGCAGCAAAGCTACACTTTGGGCAAATTGATTTGAAGTACGATGTCGAATCAAGATCTTCAGACTGGTATAATGGAAACAAATTTTTATGGCAAAATCTGTTTTACAAAACGAGTGATGGATGATGCGGTACTCTCATCCAATACTACAATGCCATGCCATTAAAAATTTAAAACAGTTTGCATAAGTACTAATTTTTAATGACATGTCATCCCGTGATAAGATGATAGCACCACGTGTTCGTTTTCCAGCACAGTGAGGCGAACATTAAACTATATAGCACCATGCATAAACAAGTTATACGTGGACAGCTACCTCTCATCAGGTGCGGGTCTAAGAGGAGCATTTGCCAGGTCCTGAATCTCCTCCTTGCTCTTTATACAATTCGACTTCCTTGTATAGAAATCTACTTTGTCCAAGTCCTCTGCAATACCCATGTACCCATACAGAATATGTTCCTCCGCCTTGTCTGCCTGCATTCCTGCATCCCAACTGTTGCTATTGTTGGATGTTAGTTGCACAAAATCAACTCTTCCGTGCTTATTTTCAGCAAAATACTTATGAAGCCTCTCTGAATCTCCCAGCCCAGTGAAAGTGCCCAAGAACTTTACAACCATAACACTTTGATCCGCAGGCTTTCCCAGGCACATCTTGATTCTTCCCGTTACAAAACCTTTCCCTGCCACAAGAAGGAGAGTCATTGAAATAGTATATTAACAATTCAATACAACAAATGGCTACTGGCCTTGTATTTAAGTATATATTTTATATTAACTCTCGATTTTATTTGATTTATTTTTTTATGGTCAAACTTAGACAAAATAGACACTCCTAAGGCATAGCTTTTAATCTACTCAAATTTGATTTTCGACCAATTTTATATTATAGGATAAATCCTACGAATCACTCACTTCTTAGAAAAGACTCAATCTCCTCGACGGTGATAACCTTCCACTTTCCTGGATTATTGTCTGACAAAGATATGTTGTGAATGATAATCACAGGAGGCCAGAGTATCAAATCCTCTTTCTGAGCCAAAGCTTCTGCATTCGGTAAGACCTGAGGAACCCATGTTATGGTATCATGGGGAACAACAGTATTCCACCCCAACAACACACATATTGCTTTGTGAAGACCCAGGTGCTGTGCTCTCAGCCCAACCTTGCGAGACATAAAGGCATGTGTTACCAAGCGTTGAGTGTCCATGAACTCCTTTGAGACGCTGTAACAGAACAGATTATATAAACAAAAAAGTGCACTGTGTTAGCATTATTAATTACAGCATTGAAAAGACAAATATGATGCACCAAATACATTTTAGCCAACAACTACAAAGAACACCAAATACATTATGGGTATGCCTTCTATAAATACCATTAGATAATTGTTATAATTGCCTACTGTATATATGTTTCCATATTATTATCGTGAGATTAAGTATGTAATAGAGAACAAACAAGCAGTATATCTGAGTCAACAAGTGAGTTCAGAGCAGCATCAATAATGAAAACAAAAATTCAATGGCTATACAATGAGACTAGACGCTTATATGTTCTATAGTATTCAAGGAAGAAAGAAAAAATATACCACTCAAATCTTCAAACAGGCTGGCAGATAAAAATTAACAAATAATCCCACTGCCAAGGGAGCTTGCAGAAGTAAATCAATGATGGTAACTAAAAATTCTACTAACAATTTTTCAATAAATAGAAAATACACATTGGTAATTCAAGAACCATTCTTTCCATATTTGGATCAACCAAATCTACCTCAATCACGAAACACTGTCTATTAATAAGTGCAGGTCTCGTATCCCATATCAAACAGAAACTTCAGACACCCAAAGACTATTTTGGCCCATTCCTGCCTGCTGCCTCTTTACAATCTTACCTTCTCTTATCTGTCGATACCTATACTACCACTTCAAAAAAGATCTGTGACATCAGAGAGTCCCAAAATAAATATTCTTTTTTGAAGATCACGCGGGTAAAATATCCGCAAATGCAGACATAATTTATGTAATATCACACCTCTTCTCATGTGTGCAGTTCTCTCTCTTAACTGCAAGAAGCCTGGACACACAGCATTGCAGGTAAGCTTCAGACAATAAGATCAACAGTTGATCAATAATCAAGTAACTACAAAATTCCTTGCGCCTTTTAGGCATTACAAGTTGAGCAAGCTCGGTTATTGCACAGGCAACATATGTACTGATCCTCATACTTATACCTTTGATCACTGACATTCATTTTCTGCCTGTTCAGTCATACAATTGGATCTGAAGGTTAAAGTTGTTCCATAACAATCTCCAATCAGTACATAAATGCCATGGAGCTTTAAAAAACGCCATGATGATTTGAGCTGGTTAATCAGGCTTATCAAATCCTCAGTCCATGACACTAATTCCTTGTGAAAACGCAAGTCTTCCATGTGTAGCCACATCCATGAGTACAACGCTTCTGATCATACTCTTTAAAATACACATTCAGTGAGTGAACCCAACCCCAGAGAAATATATTATCTATTAACACCTCAGAGAAATCCAAAAACCAAAAAAAATGGATGCCCTGGGGAGGGGGTTAATAAACGCATCCATTCTTTGGCATGAACATAATATCTGCAAGCTTAATCATATTTTTTTTTTTTTATATAAGTTAAAATATTATATATATATATATCAAAAGGAGTAACCAAGTACACTCGAATGTATACAAGAGAACACCTTGCCCATAATAGAAAACCCCTAATAATCCAAAAAAGCCCGTGAAAAACAACCCAAAATACACCAAGCCTGACCCCAACCCCTTGCTTCCTGTAGAACTAAAACTCTACCCAAAAAACCAACCCCAGCCCCTTGTTTTCCCGTCTTCACAATGCTCTCCCTTTAGACTTCCCTCCAGTTGAGCTACCAACCCCTTGCTTCCCTTTAGATTGATCATATTACCCATAGTTGTTATCAAGGAATTCAATGAAGACCATTTCCCTAATTAAATATTTAAAACAATTGCAAGTATAGTAGGATACATGCAAACAAAACATAGATATACATCTAGCAAGACTCATAATGGCTTTGGATATAAATTCTACTAGTACCTATATTTATGACCATATTAGATTGGCTTTGACAATAAATACCATGCATGATGAAAGTAGATTTTTTTTTTTATTGGCACGTGCACAGGCCCTCGGCAAGGAGTTAATGATGAAAGTTAGAAATTACACCTAGATGCAATGAAATCAGACCATACAAACAATTCATCCACCTAGTGTCTTTTACTAGTATCCTTGCTATTGCTGCTGCTATTGTGTCCCATGTCACATGCTAATCTTCAAACTCAAAAGTGTCTATTTTTTTCTCGATCATTAGCAAGGCTAACCACCTCTTGCATGACTCAAAATGTAGAGCACACCCCATCACAATCCACATCAAAGTGTACATGACAAAGCATGTTCTCCAGTAAACCATATCTGCCGTTTCTCGGATTCCTTTGCCCTACACCCTTGGTTCCCACTAATATCCAGTTTGTGTCAGTGAACTTTTCTGTTTCATATGTTGAAACCGATTGTATGAGAGTTAGTTCTGATCAGCTCCCTATTTCCAATTAGTACCCTATTCCAATTAATATCCCTTCACTCAATGGAACAGCAACAATGGAAAACGGAAAGTAGCAATCATTTAACTGATTTTCACCATAGTTCAAGAACATAAAAAAGCACTTGAATGAGCTCTATGAAGGCACTTCTATAAAAGGCGAGTTCATCAAAAGGTCTTGGAACATGGAATTGATACCGCTAAACCATCCGGCATCCAGCTCCAACCGCCATGCATAGATCTAAATGATAAAAACAATCTAGGCCTTAAAATAGCGGGGAGCCAAGTTAAAAACTTGAAATTCCAACAAATCCCAAACCATAAAATCTAGAAGGCTAGAAGATACTCACTTGACTGCATTGGCTGAAGTAATGGGGAACTCCTGAATCAAAATATGAAAACAGGTGGTCCATATTTAGAAAGGATAAACTCAAAAGAAAACAAACCTTCTGCCACATACGATGCAGAACAAACTACCACCTTTTCCTTGCTCCTTGTATCGTCTTTGAACAGCTGGGCTCCCATTCAAAACTTTAGAGAACTTTAGGAAGGCTTCATGTACCAGTTGCTTGAACTCCAAAGAGTCCTCAGGGGGCTCAGAGTCTGAGACACTTACCCAATCTTCTGAAGGGTCATCATAATCTTCATGTACATCCTCATTATGATCAGCATTTCTTTTCCAAACTTTGGGCTGTTTGTGAAGACCAATTCTTCTATCAAAATGGTGTGAGTCATTAGAGCTCAAAGAACCAGTTCTTGGATGAGCCTTTGTAAATCGACCACCATGTATATACAATCTACTTGAATGCCTTTGCATGAGTGCCAGAGAATCTTGAGATGACAACCATTCATCAGATACAAAGTCTTGATAATGTTCTGGCCTAACATATCTCCGCTTAGACTCTCTGTATTCATTATAGTCATTTCTCACAGCATTGGATGAATACAAACCACTCGCATCTTCATCAATCCACTCTTCACCTCTATCATATTGATCCTGAAGCTCCCCTGGTGCATTCCGTTTTGACAGGAACCTTCTAGAATCATGCCCACCTAATTCTGCCTTAGCACTGTTCTTTCCTTTAAGCATCATATCTAATGGTTCACATAAGCCAAGCTCCTCCATTCTCTTCATTCTTACAGCATGTCTATGCATATCTGAATCATATTTATCAATAGGAGGACTCTGCAGCCTATCCTTCAAAAACTTTGGTCCTGCATCTTTTCCAAACATATAATCTGGTCTCGAGTGCATTACCTGATGTTTCTGTGATGCACTCAAATGTGAGATTTTGTAATTTCGTGGCATTCTACTTCCAAATTCAACATGATTATATCCAGAACCCAAATACTCTCCACTTTGCTTTGATGCGTTTGATGTCCTATTCATATCAGGGTAGTCCGAAACACCCTGCTTTTGTAAAGTAGGATGGTCTGATATTATTCCCTTTCGAGCATTTCCATAAGAATCTTCAGTATTATCATCAACCCTGTTTGCAACGGGATGCATTATACTAGGTCTTGACAAATGTCTATGATCATAATTGATTTGTTCTTGATCATAGTCCAGCGGATCACGCGGTGGAACCATTCTGTACAAGTCATCAGATTGATATCCAAGTTCTTCATCTGCAGTTCCCCAAGGTTTTTGGTATGGATGATCCTCACCCTTGGTCCTAATGGGACCATATGCACCTCTCCGGTAATATGTCAGATTCCTGTGTCCAGTTTCAGGGTCTCCAGAGGACTCTATAAGTGGACTTTGTCCATATGCATCAAAACCTATGGGATCTATAAGTTTTGCACTGCTTCTTGAAGATTCATATGTAGGAGGCAAACGAATGTCATCCTGATAAGAGCCCAAATACTCATTCCTCGTCATCCTAGAAGAGGAGCTTGCCAAATCCTTTAGAGGAGATTTGATTGCCAAATCTTTGGAGTGAGATGCTGACCCAACAGGATACGATGCCTCCCTTGATTGAAACGTGGGTTTCTCTCCATCTTTGAAGGATCCCGTGATTGGTAACTTATCCACAGTTATAGGGTCCTGATACTGAAGCCTTTCATGCTCAATCCTGCGTATAACTATATTTTGTGATGAGGACGATAGATGCCCAGCAACTTCTCCATAATTTGAGGTGGGACCTAGATCTTGAGGCAACTGATATGAACCACGAGCTATTTTATCTTCCATTGACATTGAATTCTGTCCCAACATCCCATGTCCACCACCAGTTGACAATCTGCTTTCACTAAAGTCCTTCTCTTTACCCATCCCAGAATTACCATGATGATATCCATAAATATCTGTTGAATTCGAGCTATCATCACCGACCTTTGTGTAGTCAGACAACTCATATCTCCGCCGCAACTCCATGGGCAGTGCATAATCCCTATGCATGGTAACACCACCCTCATCGAACTGAGCCCTTTTTTTAACTTTCTCAAAAGGGGGCGACTTTGATCTCATCCTGTCACTCCTACCTCCACCACCACCCAAACGCCAAGAATAGTCCCTCCTTTCAGTAGAACCACTCCTTTGACTTGCACCCGCAACCCATCTGGATCCATCTAACCTATGAGGATTCAAACTCTGCCCGGTGGCTGGAGACCGATCCAGCGCATCACGGCGTATACCAGTGTACGGGTCAGAACCCAATTTTAATCGGTGTTGGGCACGTAACTTTGAACCTGAAGATAGCGTAGAATAATCTCCATGCTTTCTTGATTGCATCCTTGGTTACACTAATCGACACACTGCTAAATCCTTTAAAATATGAAGTTTCGATTTTTAAAATCGAGTAAGTTTAGCCAAAGCTTGGGATCAAATCCCGAAGAACTTACAAAACCTAAATCCTTTTTTTTTATAAGTGACTTACAAAACCTAAATCCAAAGACACAACAGTCAAAATGATTCAAGCACTGCAGAATGTCAACCAAAACCCTAACTCTAGAAATACGCGCAAAAATTGCAACTACAGATCCAAGAAAGAAAATGGGTTCCGACTTCAATTGCATTAAAAGTTCAAGGATCAGAGAGATTTTCAAACCTTCAGTCGTGAGTTGTTAGAATCCATGGTAAATTTTGTATCAAGTTTTTTCTTTTTCTCTTTCTGGGTGGCCTCTAACGCTTCGTTTCTCACAATTCATATATCGGAGAATTGAGAAATCTTTCTTACATGTATCTCTGATAGTGTTTTAACAAACAATTCTGGGAACGAAACCGAGTGACAATTGGGGCTTCAACTGTTTTCCACAGCTGTTCCTGTCCTTATTTCGCGTGGCTTGTTTGGCACGCACCAATTACTGGTGGGAGCATAGTGTATGGCGTGCGGCATAATAAGCTGCAAGAGATCGAGATTCTTTTAGGATGATTGGATTTAAAGTTAAAAAGGATATTATTAGAATATTATATTTTAATATTATTATTATTTTGAAGTTTAAAAAAGATTAAGTTGAGAGTTAAAAAAGTTGAATTGTTTTTTATATTTTATATAGGAATTTGAAAAAATTATAATAATAAAATGAAATGAGATTAAACACTTTTCAAATTCAAACTGGACCTTAGAATTTTCGTAATATTAATTAAACTAAACTCTATAATATTTGATATTATAGTTGTAAATATTTTTAAAAAAATTAAATGTGGAATAAAATATAAAAATTTAAAAAAAAATATAAGAAATCCAAATCTGTTTACAACATATTCTACCCAACCGTTTATTATTAAATATTAATTTCTCTTCATGACTACTCTTGATTGTAGCTGTATGCTAGGTGTGTAAAAAATAAAATTTATAAATAGATTTTTTCTTTAAGGTTTATCTATAAAAAAAAAAAACAATAAAGGGTTTTATATAACTGTTATATAAATATATATATATATATATATATCAGGATGCGAGTGATACTTGCTTCTTAATTATCTAACAAATCTAATTATGATTTAGAGAAAATATTATCCATTTAAAAAAATAGCTCTAATTTAAGATTTAATGGACGGGAAATATATGTTTTTGTCCCAAGATTTCAAGAGACATATATATTACTATAAAACAATGGTAAATATTATTACCATTGTAAAATGTAGTTAATCCAGTATATATACCTACGTTCCAATTTTATCTTTCAGAATAAATAAATCTAGGATAAACAAAATAATCATATACCAATCAAAGTCTCCCTACCTGCTTCCAATTAAATATGTAACCCCATCCAAAGTTGACAGCAAGCATTTATGAGATCTGAAAATTCTATATATAAAAAAAGTCCACAGCCACATCGAGAATTAATGAACGTTTCTGAGCCTTGCAAAACATATCAATGACGTGGTTTCCAGAAAAAACAACTCCTCGCAGTCGCTGGGACCAGTACTGATTGTGATAGGCACAAATACTCGGCCACAGAAGTGAGCCATGGTTGGAAGTTCAGTTATTTGTGTTTTTGGCAGTTCATTTTGATACTCGGCTTTTGGACCTTCGGATTATATCTCACTCTCCTGTTGTAACAAAGTTTTCCATCCTTCATAAACGATGACAATCAGGGACGAAATTAGAATTTGGTGTTGGGGGGGAGACGATTAATAAAGTGTGTAGTATATATAAGTATAAGTAATATGTGTTTTTTGTACGTGAATATATAAAAAATAATAATCCTACGTCATAAAATTATATACTAAAAATACATGTCTATAAATTATCTTATAAGATAATTTTTTTTAGAATTTCCGTAATTTTTTAGAGACCATTACAAAAAAATAAAATAAAATAAAATATCAATTTAGGATTTTCCTTTCAAATTAAACTCAATGACGATCTTACATGGAATAAAATTCATCTATTATCATCTTTAAAGTAAAATTCTTGACAATTTCTTTCTCAATATAAACTAGTAGTATAATTCTTGACAATTATAATCATCATGATTCATAAACTTCTAGATCCATGGATTTAGAACATTAACAATCAAGATGAAAGGAAATAAAATATAGTTGTTCTTGCAAGTAAATAATAATAATGTACATTAGTACACTATACATGTTAATTTAGATTAACATACCCGAAACTGTAAATCTAGTATTATTGGTGGAGACTGTTTCAGGAGAAAATCAACTTGAAACTATGGTCTGTGCAGCTGTGCTTTGGCTCTAGTTTTAGTGTTGTAGAGAATGAAAAGAAAACTTAAAGAGACGCTGTGTAGCAGAGAAAGAGAGAGGTATCAATGATGGGTTAATGGATTGAGTAACCGTGTAAATTGTTATTGTAGTAAAAGTTTTAAAAGCCTAAGTATTAGAGGGGACAATTTCAATAAAAATTTTAGAGGCCTGAGAATTAGGGGACAATTTTAATTATATAAAAAAAAAATTATAATTATTTTTATCCTATATTAATTTTTTAAGAACATTTGCGCCGCCCCTACGCTATATGTAGTTCCGGCCCTGATGACAATCAATAAAATTTGGAGGATGTCCTTTTAAATAAAAAATAAACAGCACTACCCCAGCCATGATATTCATCATGTGCATGCATGATTTCATGCCTGCAGTATTCCCTATATTTTGCTTCAAGCAATGTTGGTGGTCACCAGTACTCCAATGCATAGATCATCATTTTGCGTGCATAATTGGTTTCCATTAATGTTTGATAGAAACATATATAAATCTCTCAATCCTGTTGTGTAGGCCTGTCTGTTCTTGCTTTCTTTGAAATGTTTTCTACACAAAGCAAGCATATTTGAGAGAGAGAGAGAGAGATTTAAAGCAAAAGCAAGTATGTGGGAGTTTGAGATCAGGATTACAAAAGAATAGGTAGAGGTGGATTTTGTGGCCAGCACTAGCAGAGAAGCCGAGTGACCGGTAATTGAGTCGACCAATGCAGAAAATGAAAAGCCTTGGGAGCATTGGCAATAGTGGGGGACAACCAACTGATCAGGAGAATGATGAGGAGGAGATCTCAAGGTTGGCCATATCTACATTCCAAGCCAGAGAGGAAGAAATCGAGAGGAAGAAGATGGAGGTTAAGGAGAAAGTTGAACTTCAGTTAGGCCGTGCTGAAGAAGAATCTAGGCGTTTAGCACATATTTGGGAGGTACCTCCAGAAAATAACTCATCTCAGAGCATGTCTGCTTTCTACCGCACTTTTTCATAACTCATGGTCATGTGCTCATGATCGAATTATCTATTGCAAATTAAGCTGTGACTTATTCATGGAAAGGAAGAAAGAAAATGATCTCTCACTGAATTGTGCAAAACTGTTAATGTTCTTAGTTCTTGACAGAAATGTTATTCATTTGTTTTAACCTTTTACTCATGATATGATCTGCTAGGAGCTAGAAGTACTCACAGATCCAATGAGAAAGGAAGTTGCAGCTGTACGTAAGAAGATTGATATGGCTAGCCGAGATCTAAAGCCATTGGGACAGAGCTGCCAGAAGAAGGTATTTGCTAGTTTTGCTTATGTCTCCATTGGTCTTCGATCTCTAAGAATTTGTACATGCGAAGAATGTTATTCATTATCCCTTCAATCATCATTGTCCCAATACCCCTTGAGTCTTGACCTGGCATCAAATGATTGGTAGAGAAGTGGAATTGGATTATCACTGCAAAGTTATTCTCTGTTTGGTTGGCTACAGGAGAAGGAATACAAAGAAGCCTTAGACGCTTTCAATGAAAAGAACAAAGAAAAAACTCAGCTAATAGCCACATTAATGGAGGTTAGTTCTGAAAGTATATTATCCCCTAAAACACGGCCAACATTATTTCCCTTGTTATCTCATCTCATTTTTCCTCTCTAATATCTTTTTTGGGATATTATTTCTAGTTGCTAGCCCAGAGTGAGAGACTGAGGATGACGAAACTCGAGGAGCTGAGCAAGCATATATAGAATCCATAAACTGAAATCTCCAGCATTAGTCAGTGGTTTGGCTTCTGAGATTGTTCTCAAATATATGTATTAGTATTGTAGGTGTTCAATAATCCTGTACGGTCTTGATCCCCTTTAAACTTATCTTACCGTTACGATAACATGTCTTAGTACTACTTAGACAATAATGAGTTATGCTACAGTCACTTTTATGTACTTTTTACATACTCTACTTATGTAATTGGCTTAAGCAGTTATAGTGAATCACCTTAGTTGAGTGCATAAAAAAATATACTAAAATGACTGCACATAGAATTTTTATTCTTTTTTGAGTGATTTGATAGATAGAAATCAACAGTTTTTTAAGTACCAAAGGACAAATTTGAAGAATTTTGATGGACTTCAGAGTGTTAATCCAGGCTCGGGGAAAAAAAATCTCGTTCTTTTGCTCCCTTTCTGCACTGATATTATCAATATATCATCAATATTTGCTAAAAGAATATTATTTTATCAATGCCCGTACATACTAATGTCATTTATTTCCTCATCCAGATATCTGGAAAAGTCTCCATATCCCAAATCCTTGTAAAATAAATTTCAGAGAAGGCTTTAAAAAAAATCTTCCGGGAAGGGAGTTGCAGTACTAGAGCTGAAACCAGTAAATAGATTCTTCAGTACTGCGCGCACTTCTAGCCTGATGCAAAAGTTGGAGTAGAGTTTCCAGCCAGATCAGCCTTGTTTTTCTTCCTACAGAGTTGCACCAGCTCCTGCACAACTTCGTCAATCTCCTCATCACCCTTATTTCTTATTTTCTCCTTTAATTCTTTTGCCTTTCGCCTCACACCCTCTCCAGATTTCTCCACAACCGTCTGACCACTTTTGCCACCTCCTCTCTTTCAAGCCTCCCATTCATATCTCTCTTGACTTCCACACCCACAACCACTTCCTCCACCAGCCTAGCATTCAATGGCTGATCAAGGTGCGTGGGCATGGCTATAATTGGAACCCCAAGCTTCATGCTCTCCAACACAGAACTCCATCCACAGTGACTCACAAAGCCACCAATGCTAGGATGCTCTAAAATCTCTGTTTGCAGTGCCCATCCCTCCACAACCAATCCTTCGTCTCCAAACCTACCAAGAAAACCTTTTGGAAGTACTTGTGGGGGAAAAATACCCAAGCCCACTAAAACATCACAAGAGACAAAAGGGAGACAAAAAGAAATATAGGGGCTGCAAATGTCAGAGTAGAGACCAGGAAGATATGGGGGGTGCATATGTCAGGAGGATAGAAGGAGAAGGAGAGGTGTGCACGCAAGGGAGACCAGCCACCTTATAACAGGCTGGCATGTACAGTGAAAGGTCAGACAAATGTATAAAGGGAAGAGGACGGATGATAGAAGAATGAGGACTAATTGAGAGATGGATAGAGAAAAAAGGAAGGGACTAGGACGAACGAAGATAAAACACAGAAGAATAGAGAATAAAGGATTGACGGGAGCTTCAACTTTCTTTGTACAGTGAGATATGAGATTTCATGAGTGATTGTAAACAGATATATTATAGAGGAGATTTTCCTCCCAAAACCCCCGTGAATGTAGGCATATTGCCGAATCACGGAAATCTTGGAGTCAACATTTTTACTGCATTCATTTTCTATTCGTCACTGTGGACGTACGAATCGCCACTGTACAGCCGCACCGGAACACCGCCAGGGACCCCAAATTCTTCGCATCGTGGCACTGACGGCGAAGATTTGCCCATGCCCGCAAAACATGACATCAACAGTAGCGCCGTCTGTGGGATCTCTGTTATCCCATAACTAGCGTGTCCTTTGTAGGCCGGAAATGACAAGCTCTCAGAGCTTGCGATGTGAAGAAAAATAAACTGAAGTGAAGGAAGGAAGAGCTGACGAACAGAGCTTTGATGGAAGGGTGATGATCTCTCTGCTGCGCTAAACAAATTCTGAATAATGGAAAAAAAGTATCATCCAGATAAGTATTATCAACTTTTTGAATTTTTACATTTTTAAAGGGGCAAATAAATTTTTACATGCCCAGGTGGAGAACCAAACTCCATGCACTTGAGCAAAGGCACCTAGTAAAATCCGAATGTGTAAAAATCATGCTGCCCGGATATTACAAGGTGGTCTACAGTGCACTTAGGTGCACAGTAGCACACAACACTTGCAACCAAAGTAACCGAGCCACTTACTTTCCAATCTCATGTATATGGTTTAAGCACATGTACGTGTGGACAATTCTGAACGTCCAAACCGAGCGTTGCCCAGCAAAACACTGGGCTGGGTCTATACTGCACGGCACTATACAAGTGCATAGTGCCACGTACGTACAAACTGTACGTGCCATGCATGGGTCTCGACGGGTGCACAGGACGTGCACCCAAGCTGCACCTTGCTGCCCCACCTGCGGCCAAGAGCCGCCGACGACAGCTCCGGGCCACCACCCCGACCACCGGCATTTTCTGCCTCAGTCGCAGTAGTCACCAGATGCAAAGGCCGTGCACGTCGTGCACGGCGGACTGCCATGGGGTGTCACCCCAGAAGACCATAAGGCTCACGATAGCTAGCCGTGAGCCCACCTGACCTTTCGGCGGCCACTACAGAGGCCGTCGGAAGTTTCTGTCTCCGACCGAACGTACGGAGCGTACGTGCCATGCATAGGTCTCAACGGGTGCACAGGACGTGCACCCGAGCGACACCATGCCAACCCGCCTGTGGCCAAGAGCCGACGGCGATGCCTCCAGGCCACCACGCTGACCACCGGCATTTTCTACCGTGGTCACAGTAGTCGTCGGAAGCAAAGGCCGTGCACGGCAGCTACCGCCGGATTTCATCCCTCAAGGGCCGAGTGGCTCACGGCTGCTAGCCATGAGTCCACCTGGCCTTCCGGTGGCCATCACCAAGGCCACCGGAAGTTTCTATCTCCGACCGACAAACCCCCGTCATCAAGGGCCTAGTGGAGAGCTCTCTACGGAAACCACCATGCGCACGGGCACCACGCCGTGACCCAGCAGCTACGCGGTGGCGGAGGGGGCCAATGTCCACCATGTGGCTCACCGGCACACTGGCGCGGTCTGCCACCCTTAGGGCACTTCTCCGACCTGCACAGTGGCAGAGCATGCATGTTGAACGAACATGCACTGCACAGCCCGAGAACGTTGGACATGCATGCACAGCTCGGTCTCCAGCTCAGCATGTACAAAACTCTCGCTCGGTTTCTTCGCTCGATTCCTCAAACTCGCTCGGCATATGAGCATCCTCCAGGTTCAACGTTGGATATGCATGCATAGCTCGGAAAACTCAACTCGCTCGGTGAACACATGCACGGGTTCCCTCAGCTCGACATGCACGTGATCCTTCAGCTCGGGAACAAAATCCACGGCCTCCTCAATTCAAAAAACTCAGCTCGCTCGGAAACTTGGTTCGGTGAACACATGCACAAACACCAACTCAGCTCGACATGTACAGCTTCTCGCTCGAAAAACTAGTACAGGTTCTCGCTCGGAAATTCATTGGAAAGTGGAGCACCAACTCAAAATACATAAAGCCCGGAAACTCAAAAAAAGAAGAAGAAGAAGAAGAAGAAGAAGAAGAAGAAGAAAGAAAGCAAGAAAGAAAGAAAGAAAGAAAGAAAGAAAGAAGAAGAAGAAGAAAAGAGGAAATCCTCCGTTCGCAAACTGCCTACTCGATCCTTCAGCTCAGAAATTCATGTTGGAAAATCGTTGCTTGGAAACTACCTGCACGAACTACTCAGTTCGGCAACTACGTGCACGAACTGCCCCAACTTGATAATATATGCACGGATTCTTCAGCTTAGAAAAATTATTGTTCAGAAATCACAAACACGGGAGCATACACATTATTACACGAATCACCTACTTGGAAACCGTCACACGGTTACATCTGTCATGTATTGGAAAAAATTGTACAACTAGCTTGACACTCAAACGCCATTGGTTGAGCTCGGACAATCCACACTTAAACCACGCTACGTTATTCTATTTTGCTCGAATCAGTTTTTCTGCTCGGCTCGATTTTTCTGCTCTACTCAATTCTGCAATTCTGCTTTGCACTGTTGTGCAACGGAATCTCCATCAAACGAAATTTCCATCAACGGAATCTCTATCAGCGGAATCTCCATTAACAAAATCTTTATCAACAAAAATATGAGCGAAAAGAAAAACTGAGGAAATATGAGCAAAAGGAAAAACTGAAAAAATAGGAGTGAAACACAAACGCAGTGAAATCTCCATCAGCGAAAGCTCTATCAACCGAATCTCCAGAACCAAATCTCCATCAGACAGAATCTCCATCTCAAACCAGTCACTAGACCCGTCAAGCTCCGCGCTTGCGCTCCCGCACCAGGAATTCATCTTCAACAGTGGCCCGCCCAGGACAGAAATTCCAATAAGGAAAAAACTATACAATTTCCAACCCACAAGTGTGCTAAAAATTAGTGGGGTATGTGGAGGGAAAAATACTCATGGCCCATAAATTGGGCTTAGCCCACTAAAACATCACAAGAGACAAAAGGGAGACAAAAAAAGATATAGAAGCTGCAAATGTCAGAGTAGAGACCAGGAAGATATGGGGGGTGCATATGTCAGGAGGACAGAAGGAGAAGGAGAGGTGTGCACGCAAGGGAGATCAGCCACCTCATAACAAGCTGGCATGTACAGTGAAAGGTCAGACAAATGTATAAAGGGAAGAGGACGGATGATAGAAGAATGAGGACTAATTGAGAGATGGATAGAGAAAAAAGGAAGGGACTGGGACGAATGAAGATAAAATACAGAAGAATAGAGAATAGAGGATTGACGGGAGCTCCAACTTTCTTTGTACAGTGAGATATGAGATTCCATGAGTGATTGTAAACAGATATATTATAGAGGAGATTTTCCTCCCAAAATCCCTGTGGACGTAGGCATATTGCCGAACCACGTAAATCTTGGTATCAACATTTTTACTGCATTCATTTTCTACTCGCCACTGTGGACGTACGAATCGCCACTGTACAGCCGTACCGGAACACCGCCAGGGACCCCAAATTATTCGCATCGTGGCACTGATGGCGTAGATTTGCCCATGCCCGCAAAACACGACATCAACAATACCATTTCAAATGTAGTGTCTATGGCACCTGTAGGAAATCTGACTACCCATATGAAAGGTGCCCTGCTAAGTTCAAGCCCAGAAGCTATTTCTTCTATTTCCTCCTTGAACAGAAAATACTCACTGCCAAATGAAACAAACACAGCCAATGATCGTTTTTTGTTGTTCAACCATTCCACGTTTCCCGTTTTCTCACGTTCATGGACACAGTCTTCAACAAGTGGACCGATCGGCACAATCTTCTTTCCCATCAGAATCGAGAGATAGCCAATGGATTTGGCTTCAATCTCTCTGAAAGATTTTATCAAAACGAGTTTACAAGATTGTTGAAAGCATTCTTGTGCTCGATCATTTGCAGACGATTCGAGCAAATTCGTGAACTTACGAAACTCATCGTCCCGAAGACGAATTTCTAGAAAGGGAAATCCGACACCAGGGTTCATAGTACGTAGTGCGCATGCATAGCAAAAGATGCTACTGTAGCATTAGTAGTTAAGAACACGACGGCCGGAATGTTTTGCGACAGAGCTACAGATGATGCCCAATGCGGAAGAAAATCATAAACAAGCAAATCAGGACTCGAATTCTTTAGGATGGTGGAGAATTTTAGGGAGGCCATGTCAAAGGCGTTCTTGAGGGTTGACATGAGATGGGGTGCATGGCAGGCCATTTGTGGTGTGGTAGTGTGGAGGAAGCTCCGGCAATGATGGAAGATGGAGTTCCACAAGTTTTACTGAAAGTGGATAATTTTCACGGAGCTTTTCTATGATGGGATGGAGGTTTATAGGTGTAGAACAGAAATAAATGTGAAAGTTTCTCTTTGCGAGCTTCTTTACAAGCTCTAGGAATGGCGATATGTGTCCATGAGCTAGCCATGGAAGCATTAGGACACTGGTACGAGTATGGCTAGCATCCATGATTTCTGAATTTCCTCTTCTTGGGTAAACGGTTCCTGGTTTATTTTTGTGGATCACAAACAGATTATAATCGTGAAGAAGATAAGATCAGTGCTGGAGGAGTCGGAAGCGTTAGGAACTAGGAAGAGTTTGAATAGAAACGTGGCCAAAGAGGAGCGGCTACAAATTTAACAGTGTCGGAAAGGTGCGAACGTGGAAAGTGAACCAGATGTCTCGTACGTGTCGGCACTGACATAAGTACAACGCAAGTCATGTCTTCTTTTGCTCGAATGCCTTTATCTCAAATTCTCAAAAACTATTATTATTATACGGATCTTGATCCAATGAAGGGTAGTCGTCTGGCACCCCTTATATATATTTATTGTAGAAAAGTAATCATGACCATTCAGTGCATATTCACCACCTTGGCACCTGAACGTCCGTGTATATGCAAAGTCAAACGATAACTCCTCCCTCAATTCTTCCTTCAATAACAATATAAAAAATTATTATTTTAATAATATTTTATGTTAACTTTATATAAAACCATCATATCATACACAATATTGTGTATGAATGTCACATATTATATGCACAAATAAAAGTTACATGAATATTACTGTCTCGGCTTTGTACAAAATAATATGCAAATAATTGGGCTTCTAATTTATAAAGTTACATGAATAATAATGTTCCGGCTTGCTGTGTATTCTAAATTTTAATAATTTAATATAATATATTAAATTAAAAAATTATTTTTATTATAAAATAAATATAGCAGCAGTAACGACCCCTGAAATTGTGGACTACTGCGCATTCAAAGCCCGTTGGAAGGTCACTTTGAATGCAAACTTTGTGTTGGACTATTTGCACATTGAGCGTGTCAAGTACTCATGATTGAACAGCCGTCCGTCGTTGTGATCAACTCTGAATGCACCCCCTATTCAATTCGATTGGAGCTGTCCTTTTCCACCTCTGTTTCTTTCAAACTGTTTCATGCAGTCTAGTAAGTACGTACCACGTGCCCGACGTACGACATCAACTAACAATGAGGAGATTACTATTTATTACTCTTTATTATTATTTAATTTTTTTTATTAGTATTTACAAACATTCTCAAAACTAAACTTGTGATCTGGTTGACATAACCGGCTTTTAAAATGAAGATATTGAGTTTGAAATACTCCTCTCCTTAAATATATAGAGAAAAAAAACATACAAAAGCGTGTAAATGAAACATCAATATGCACCATCATTAATCATAAGATTAATGACTGTAAATCTGTAATAGATTGGTGCACGAGTTTTTATTATCATGATACGTACTGTTAAGAGTATACACCAAGATCAGTACTGGCCCTAACTATATTTTACACATTTTTTATTCCATTTCCAGATAACTGGACCAGCTCCTGAGCAACTCCATCCATTTTCTCCTCTACTTTCTTTCTTATATTATCTCTCATTTCTCTTTCCTTCTTCCTTACACTCTCTCCAAAATTCCCCATCACCACTTCTCTGATAGCTGTTGCAACCTTTTCTCTCTCAAGCTTCCCATCTCTGTCTCTCTTAACCTCCACACCTACACCAGCTTCCTCCACTACTTTAGCGTTCACTGGTTGATCAAGTTGCATGGGAATGGCAACAATTGGCACTCCAAAATCTATGCTTTCCATCACAGAACTCCATCCACAGTGACTAACAAAACCACCTATGCTAGGATGCATCAGTATCTTTGCTTGAGGTGCCCAACCTTCAACCACCATTCCTTTCTCTCCTACCCTTTGCAGAAACCCCTCTGGTAATCCCTCTTCGAGCTCAACTTTCTCTTCCTCGGGAAACCTGACTACCCATATGAAGTTTACGTTACTGAGCTCGAGACCATACGCTATCTCTTCCATTTCTTCCTTTGACAGAAAATACTCAGTTCCAAACGAAACAAACACTGCTGAAGACTGTTTTCTCTTGTCCAGCCACTCGAGGGTTTTGGCTTTCTCATGATCTTCACGGACGGGATCTTGAACGAGTGGACCAACTGGTACAATCTTCTTTTGCATTAAATGGGAGAGGAAATTTATGTACTTCCCCTCGAGTTCTTCGAAAGTCTTCATCATTACGAAACCAGAAGATTGCTCGAAACATTTAAGAGCCCGATCTTTGTCACTAATGTGGGGATGATCATCACTCGGAGAATGATCTTCAGGCAAATCGACGAACCTTGTTGTCATACCCTCATCAAGATGGATCTCTGGGAAAGGAAATTCATCACCTGGTTTCGTCATGGCATGGAGCACAAAAGAATTCATGGCCGCTCCGGTACTTAAGAAGTTGATAGCCGGGATATTCTGGGCGGCAGCTATCGCAGGGGCCCAAGGCTGAAGAAAATCATAGATAAGCAGATCGGGGCTGAGGGTCTTCAGGATGTTGGAGAAGCGAGGGCCAGCCATGTCAAATGCCCTTTTGAGGGTGGCATTGAGGTGGGGCGGGAGGCCTTTGGTTGTGTGGTATTGAGGAGGAAGCTCCGGCAGGGATGGAAGATGGAGCTCAACGAGCTGTATCGAGCTAGAGTACTTCCCAGATAGTTTTGGCTTGATGGAACTGAGGTTGACGGGCGTGGAACAGAAGTAAATGTGAAAGTTTCTCTTAGCAAGCTTCTTGGAAAGCTCCAGGAATGGCGATATGTGGCCGTGAGCCAACCATGGCAGCATCACAACTCTGATTCTCTTTCCTGCAGTATCCATATCTGCTCCTCTCAACTCTGTTTCTCTCTTTCTGATCTCTTGCTTTCAAGTTTCAGCTAGTTTGGTGCACAGTATGTTTTTGGTGCTTTGGTTTTTACGTAGTGGGCCGGGCTTTTATACTGAAGAGGATTGTGTTGAGGTGGCAGATCAAGGAGATACGTGGCAGCTTGTGAAGAAGGAACACGTGTCAGAGAATAAGAGCCTAGAAAGAGGACAGGGCGCGGAAGCAGGACAAGAAGGCTCGTGTATTTTTTGAACACGTAATTGGAAACTATATATGATTGGATTGTTTTCCTTGGACTCGAAGTGAATTACGTGTACGCAGTTGAGCCACTCTTCTACCGTTCTGATTTCCACATGCATGCGTTTCCACTTGTTTTGACGTGAATGGACGACACGTTTACAAATACTCAAATCCTATGGTTGGTATACTGCCACGTTAGAGAAATTCTTAGTATACAAATACTATTTGTATTAAAGTGTTATCACTACAACAATTGGACTATTTTTCTTTAGAACGAAATAAAAATTGTCCCAAAATATAAGATTTAAGGAAGAAATTCTGATTTCATTTTAAAAGAATTTTGAAACATGCTTCCCGTTCTAACACGTTCAAACGGTATACTTAGGGACGATAAATTTCGTCCCTAGTAAAATAATCATTTGCGGTTGGAGGAGAAATTGGCGGGTTAAGTACAAAACTAGTTTCCGGTTCGATCATCTATTGACACCGCTTGAATATTTAAATCACCAATTTTCGAGCAATCAGATAACGTTCGACGGTGACACTAATTTAATAAAACATTTAATCAATTAAAGAAATAATAATAGTAATTAACAATTAATTTATAAAAGAAAAATATAATGCATAATTAATTAAACTTAAAAAACATAAAATATTGTCCATACGAAAAATAAAATAAAATACAAATAAAAGGTATAAAATACTATGTCCCTAACTCTTTGAGGGCATCCTTGATTGTATCTATTTTTGCCTATATCTGAGTCAATCGAGTAAATATCGTCTCCTGAACTCTGTACGCAAGCCTCCAAAGGCAATCTGGATCTCCGTACGCACTATATCAACAATCTGATCAGTAGTAACAGTGCGTGATACCTAGGGCTGCGTGGATGTCTGACAAGCCGATACTCCATAATCAATCGGGTGTGCATCTCTGGTCTAAGTATTGATCGGCTCTCTAGTAGGAGCACGAAGATGAAGTCTCGAGTGCCCCATACTCCGTACTCCGTAACAGGGTGGAGGCATTGATCGGTCCAATCGACTACCGAATATGCTCAATAATATCAGGTAAGCCCCCAACCGACAATAGAAATCGCGTGATCAAGAGGCTGAATGGCAAAATATCTATCGTAACGTTTGAAACCTCTGATCGCATCCTAGTGAATATATAACTCACTAAGTCGATATGCATCATATGACACGTATCATAAATCTAGCCCTATCCATGCCAACCTTCATCTTATACTGTCGAGGGTCAATGTTGCAGGCAGTGATTAAGTTCATAATCATGAAAAAATTTACTAAATGAACATATTTGATACTCTTCATCCCATCATAAGGAGGAGCATCTGGACCAACAACCAACTGCCTCACCTCAGCATCCAAGAGGCCATCCAATCCATCAGGATCAATGCCCTCATCTTCAGCTGTCTCCTCATCAGTTGTAGACTCTCTCGGCACCACATTTGGATATGCAATCTCTAAACGTGCGATACAAATAAAATCGGTAAGTATGTCTGCCAAGAACGGAAATGAAATAACTTGTATGCCAATAATATATTTACCATAAGCATCTAGACTAAAGGCACCAAGCCCTCTATAAAAGTCGGTGACGATATCCATATATGCCACAAACTGGAACGCCTCATCCCTATGATCCAAAATTGGTGACCAACCGCACACCACGAAGACCGATGTCAAGGAGCGACCCTCAAATAGAAGATCTTGAAAATCATCAATCTTCACTTGACGCTCCAGTAAAACTTTATAGCCTAACAATGTATCGACCGTGCTACTAGAAGAACCTAGTTCCCCTAGTCTCCACTGCTCTGGCACGCTTTGACCTTCCCCTAGCAGACATTTCAAACTGAAATTTAAATAATAAAATTAAAAAGATTAGCTACAAAATATAATATACAAAACAATCATAAAATTATATAATTAATGAAACAATGTAAATATGTTTTGTGTTTACTCGTTGGAATGGTATTGTATATAAGCAGTCGAACGATAGAGATACTGTTCCCAAGAATGACTTTTGGGTTATAACCATTCAAACGCTGACAAAGAGTTTGAACGGTATTGTATATAGGCAGTCGAACTATTGAGACACTGTTCCCAAGAAAGTATTTTGGGTTCAAATCATTCAAACGGTATAAACACGTCCGAACGGTGTTGTACAATTACCCTAAGATATATGAGCTAGAAGTACTCACAGATCCAATGAGAAAGGAAGTTGCAGTTGTACGTAAGAAGATTGATATGGCTAGCCGAGATCTAAAGCCATTAGGACAGAGCTGCCAAAAGAAGGTATTTGCTAGTTTTGCTTATGTCTCCATTGGTCTTTGATATCTAAGAAGTTGTACATACGAAGATCAATGTTATTCATTATCCCTTTAATCATCATTGTCCCAATACCTGGCATCAAATGATTGGTAGAGAAGTGAAATTGGATTATCACTGCAAATTTATTCTCTGTTTGGTTGGCTACAGGAGAAGGAATACAAAGAAGCCTTAACGCTTTCAAGGAAAAGAACAAAGAAAAAACTTAGCTAAATAGCCACATTAATGGAGATTAGTTCTAAAAGTATATTATCCCTTAAAACACGGCCAACATTATTTCCGTTGTTATCTCATCTCATTTTTCCTCTCTAATATCTTATTTGGGATATTATTTCTAGTTGCTAGCCCAGAGTGAGAGACTGAAGATGACGAAACTCGAGGAGCTGAGCAAGCATATATAGAATCCATAAACTGAAATTTCCAGCATTAGTAAGTGGTTTGGCTTCTGAGATTGTTCTCAGATATATGTATTTGTATTGTAGGTGTTCAATAATCCTGTGCGGTCTTGATCTCCTTTAAATATATCTTACCATTACGATAACATGTCGTAGTACTACGAATGTAGACAATAATGAGTTATGCTACATACAGTCACTTTGCAACTTATGTGATTGGTCAAAGTACTTATTTTATATTAAAAAAAGTGACGCAGTGAATCACATTAGTTTAGTGCACAAGAAATACGCAAAAATGACTGCACATAAAATTTTTATTCTTTTTTAAGTGACTTGATAGATAGAAATCATCAATTTTTTAAGTACCAAGGACAAATTTGAAGAATATTGATGGACTTCAGAGTGCTAATCCAGGCTCAAGGAAAACAAATCTCATTCTTTTGCTCCCTTTCTACACTAATATTATCAATATATATCATCAGTATTTGCTAAAAGAATATTATTTTATCAATGCCAGTACATACTAATGTCATTTACTTCTTCATCCAAATATCTGGAAAAGTCTCCATATCCCAAATCCTTGTAAAATAAATTTTGGAGAATGCTTTAAAAAAAATCTTCTGGGAAGTGAGTTGCAATAGACCTTAAACCGGTAAATAGATTCTTCAGTACTGCGCGCACTTTTAGTATTACGAATATAGAAGGATCCACAAGATTCTCCTCAAATCATGATGTATCTTTTATCAAAACTCAATCCCATGATTCTAGACAATCCCTTGACTATAGACGATAGCTATAGATGGATTTGTTGACTTTGTATGTAATTTATGTTGCTGTAGTATTGGCTCTGTATATTCTATAAATGAGACGTGCACCACCAGAGAACTTTACGGTGGTTTTTCAAACCTTGTCATGGTATCAATAGTCCTCTAAGGATTCACCACCATCCATCCAAATGGCCTCTAAAACTTCATCCCCTACCCTGTCTTTCAACACCATGGTCCACCTCTTGACCATCAAGTTATCTTCTTCCAACTTTCTCCTTTGGCGTAGTCAAGTGTTGCCATTGCTGCAGTGTCAACATCTTCTTGGATATGTTGATGGCTCCATCAAACCTCCTTCTACAACTATCAGTTCTGATGACTCTGTCACTGCAAATCCAGCATTTGCTAAATGGCAGTAGACCGATCAACTTGTACTAAGCCTCCTCCTTGCTTCGTTGATGGAAGAAGCCTTATATATTGTTGTTGGCCTCACCACTTCACATGCAGTCTTGTCCACTCTGGAGACCACCTTCAGTCATCGTTCCAAATCCCAGGAGCTGCATTTAAAAGATGAATTGCAGCACATGAAGAAAGATGCTCGGATTGTTGTTGAATATTCCTGCGAGCTCAAATCTGTTTGTGACCAGCTTGCGGCCATGGGCCGCTCCGTGGATGATCTCGACAAAATACACTGGTATTTACGTGGACTTGGCTTTGCTTTTTCCACTTTTTCTACTACACAGTTATCTCTTTCATCTCTTGCTTCTTTTACTGAGATTGTTCCCATAGCGGAGAGTTATGAAAATTTTGCTAAATCATTGGAGCTGCCTTCCACGGGATCCACTTCTGTCGCCTTCACTGCCTCTCACAATAACAAACCCACTGCTCGTGGGGGTGGTCATGCTTCTCGTGGGGGTGGTAGCCGTGGTGGAGGTCGTCATCAACGCAACCATCCTATTCGTTGCCAGATTTGTCGTGGGGAAGGGCATTATGCCACTTCTTGCCGTGACCGCTACTCCTATTCCTCAAATGCTACCAACCTTGTGGAGGCTTTTACCTCATGCACTCTCAATGATAATCAAGATTCTGATTGGTATACAGACACCGGAGCCACTGCACACATGACTAATGATGCTGCTCAGTTAGACAAGTCTGATACTTACACTGGTAAGGATCGTGTTATTGTTGGTAATGGTGCCTCTCTTTCCATTTCGCACACCGGTACCAACTCTCTCACCTCTTCCCTTACTTTAAAGGATGTCTTAGTTGTGCCTGGCTTAACCAAAAATCTGATTTCCATTAGTAAACTTACCTCTAATTTCCCTTTTTCTATCACCTTTACTAATGACCGCTTTATTATACAGAATCAAGTCACAAGAAGGGTGGTGGCAACCGGACAGCGTGAGAACGGTCTTTATGTGCTTGAGCGTGGACATCAATCTTTAACTTTTGTTTTCGCTAATAATTGTCCTAGAGCCTCATTTTATGTTTGGCATGCTCGTTTGGGTCATGTGTGTCACTCTATTATTTCTCTTTGGAATAAAAATCGTGAATTATGTGTGACTTCTTTGCTTCCTACTCCCACTATTTGTTCTAGTTGTCAACTTACAAAAAGTCATAGACTTCCGTTTCAACATAATGACAAACGGGCATCTCATGTTTTGGACCTTATTCATTGTGATTTATGGGGTCCATCTCCCGTTCCATCCAATTTGGGTTATAAATATTATGTCATTTTTGTTGATGATCATTCCCGATTTACGTGGCTCTATCCTTTGAAATTAAAATCAGATTTTTGCCGCACTTTTCTTCAATTTCAAAAATTTGTGAAAAATCAGTTTTCAGTTAAAATCAAAGTATTTCAAAGTGATGGAGGCACTAAATTCACCAATCATATTTTTCGGAATCATTTACATAACTGTGGTATTCATCATCAAATGTCTTGTCCTTATACACCAGCCCAAAACGGCCGTGCCGAGCGTAAACATCGTCATATAACTGAAACTGGTTTAGCAATGCTCTTTCACTCCCATGTCCCTCTGAAATTTTGGGTTGATGCCTTTAGCATGGCTGCTTTCACCATTAATCGGTTGCCCATGCCAATTCTTGATGGCTTGTCTCCTTTTGAGCTTCTGTATGGTATGCCTCCCATTTATTCACATTTTCATCCTTTTGGTTGCCTTGTGTTTCCATACTTATGCGATTATACTTCTCACAAATTAGCCCCTTGCAGTCGTCCATGTGTTTTTCTTGGCTATAGTATGTCTCATAATAGCTTTCGTTGTCTTAATCGTTCCACTAATCACGTCTTTATTTCCAGACATGCTATTTTTGATGAACTTAATTATCCTTTTAAGGGAACTCCTTGCCTAACTCTCCCATTAGTGCATTTCTTGAGCCTACTACAATCCCAATGGCCGCATTACCGACTCAGCCTGATCCCATACCACGTCTTTGTGGATCTTGCTTAACTGAACCATCTACTAGTTTTGTGCCTCTTTCTGGTTTGTCGGCCCCCAATGCTGAGCCTACTATCCCTACGGTGCATGAGCCTTCACATGCCTCAACTCTCATGCCCAATGTTGACCCAGATCCTATCACCAACGTATCCCCCCCTCCAACCTCGGACCGTCCTCCACAAATTGGCACTCATCCAATGCAAACTCGAGCTAAATCAGGAATCTTTAGCCTGTCCACCGATCCCATGTGTGCACAGTTCCTCACTCCGGCCTGCTCTATTCTCTTCTCACTATGCGTGAGCCCAAAGACTTCAAGTCCACTACCAAACATCTTGGTTGGATTGTTGCCATGGATGAAGAAATTCAGGCCCTTCATAGGAATCATACATGGGATCTGGTACCTCAACCACCCGACAAAAATGTGGTCGGCTCCAAATGGGTTTTTTCGCATAAATTATCTATCCGATGGCACTGTGGATCTTCTTAAGGCTCGTCTTGTTGCAAATGGCTACACACAACAACCGGGCCTCGACTTCACTGATACTTTTAGTCATGTTGTCAAGGCCTCCACAGTCAGAGTTGTTTTATCCCTGGCCGTTTCTAATAATTGGCCTCTTCAGCAACTTGACGTAAAAAATGCATTCCTTAATGGTCTTTTGCAGGAAGAGGTTTATATGGATCAACCGTCTGGATATGTTGATTCTAAATACCACACACATGTTTGTTGTCTTCATCGGGCTCTCTATGGTCTCAAGCAAGCTCCACGTGCTTGGTTCCATCGCTTTAGCTATTTTCTCTTGGCTATTGGCTTCATTTGCAGTCATGCTGACTCATCTTTATTTGTTCTCTCCAAGGGTGCTGACTTAATCTATTTATTACTCTATGTTGATGACATTGTCGTGACTGGCAGCAAATTGGCACTCCTCGATGGATTTATTGGCAAGCTGACTCGTGAATTTGCCACCAAGGACCTTAGCTCTTTGAACTATTTTTTGGGCTTGGAAGCTCATCGCACTTCTACTGGTCTTTTTCTTAGCCAAGCCAAGTACGCCCATGAGATCTTACAGCGTGCGTAGTTAGTTGACTCCAAACCGGTGGGTACTCCCATGGTGGTCGCTCAGCACCTTTCCATAGCTGGCCTAGATTTTGATGATCCATCCCTTTACCGGTCGCTTGTAGGTGCCCTTTAATATCTCATAATCACTCATCCGGATATTGCTTATGTTGTAAGTGCTGTCAGTCAATTCATGCATAAGCCGTCTATTTCTCATTTTTAGGCTGTTAAAAGGATACTATGCTACGTTAAGGGGACTCTTCGGTTTGGTTTATCTTTCACTCCATCTTCTTCCAGAGAACTCCTTGCCTATTCAGATGCCGATTGGGCTGGGTGTCCCGATATGTCTCGCTCAATTTCTGGTTATGCCGTTTATTTCGATGGTAATCTAGTGTCCTGGAGTTCCAAGAAGCAACCAACAGTTTCCCAGTCCAACTGTGAATCTAAATATCGAGCATTGGCTCTCACTGCTGCTGAGGTTAAGTGGCTGCGGCATCTTCTTCGGGATCTTCATGTGTCTCCTCCATCTCCTCCGATCATGCTCTATGATAATCAAAGTTTCATTTTTCTCGCTGTCAATCCAGTCTCTAATAAGCGTTCTAAGCACATTGATTTGGATTATCATTTTGTGAGAGAACTGGTAGCCTCTGGATAACTCAAGATCTGTTATGTCCCCACACACTCACAAATTGCCGACATGCTCACCACAAGTCTCGGCCGACCTGCTTTCATCTAGCCTAATGCAAAAGTTGGAGTAGAGTTTCCAGCTAGATCGGCCCTGTTTTTCTTCCTACAGAGTTGCACCAGCTCCTGCACAACTTCGTCAATCTCTTCACCACCATTATTTCTTATTTTCCCCTTTAATTCTTTTGCCTTTCGCCTCACACCCTCTCCAGATTTCTCCACAACCAACTGTCTGACCACTTTTGACACGGCCTCCTCTCTTTCAAGCCTCCCATTCATATCTCTCTTGACTTCCACACCCACACCCACTTCCTCCACCAGCCTAGCATTCAATGGCTGATCAAGGTGCATGGGTATGCCTATCATTGGAAACCCAAGCTTCATGCTCTCCAGCATAGAACTCCATCCACAGTGACTCACAAAGCCACCAATATTGCTAGGATGCTCTAAAATCTTTCTTTGTGGTGCCCATCCCTCCACAACCATTCCTCATCTCCAGCCCTATCAAGAAAACCTTTTGAAAGTTCCATTTCAAGTGTAGTGTCTTTGGCACCTGCGGGGAATCTGACTACCCATATGAAAGGTGTCCTGCTAAGTTCAATCCCAAAAGTTATTTCTTCTTTTTCCACCTTGGACAGAAAATACTCACTGCCGAATGAAACAAACACAGCCGATGATCATTTTTGGTTGTTCAAACATTCCATGACTCTCGTTTTCTCATATTCATGGACAAGGTCTTTAACAAGTGGACCGACCGGCACAATCTTCTTTCCCGTCAGAATCGAGAGATAGTCAATGTATTTTGCTTCAATCTCTCTGAAAGTTTTTATCAAAATGATTTTACAAGATTGTTCAAAGCATTCTTGTGCTCGATTATTTGCAGAAGATTCGAGCAAATTCGTGAACTTACGAAACTCATCGTCCCGAAGACGAATATCTGGAAAGGGAAATCCGACACTAGGGTTCATAGTATGGTGCATAGCAAAAGATGCCACTGTAGCATTAGTAGGTAAGAACACGACGGCCAGAATGTTTTGCGACACTAGAGATGATGCCCAATGTGGAAGAAAATCATAAACAAGCAAATCAAGGCTCGAATTCTTTAGGATGGTGGAGAAGTTTGGGGAGGCATGTCAAAGGCGTTCTTGAGGGTTAACATGAGATGAGGTGGCAGGCCATTTAATTTGTTGTGTGGTAGTGTGGAGGAAGCTCTGGCAACGATGGAAGATGGAGTTCCACAAGTTCTACTGAAAGTGGATAATTTTCACTGAGCTTTTCTATGATGGCATGGAGGTTTATAGGTGTAGAACAGAAATAAACATGAAAATTTCTCTCTGCAAGCTTCTTTGCAAGCTCTAGGAATGGTGATATGTGGCCATGAGCTATCAATGGAAGCATTAGGACACTGGTTCGAGTATAGCTAGCATCCATGATTTCTGAATTTCCTCTTCTTGGGTAAACGATTCTTGGTTTATTTTTGTGGACCACAAACAGATTATAATCATGAAGAAGATGAGATCAGTGCTGACTGCTGAGTCAGAAGTGTTAGGAACTAGGAAGAGTTTGAACAGAAACGTGGCCAAAGACAAGGGACTACAAAGGGAAAGGTGAGGACATGGAAAGTGAACCAAATGTCTCGTACGTGTCAGCACTAACGTAAGTATAACGCAAGTCATGTCTTCTTTTGCTCGAATGACTTATCTCATATTCTCAAAAATTATTATTACGAGTCTATAACCCGCGCAATGCGCGGATCGCTATTTATACTAAATTTTATAACTTTAAATAGTTACTATAAGCTGATAAATATATATCAAATATATATAAAATGGAGCATGCATATAAAAATGAGTTCACTTTACCAATAAATATTTCATGGTCAATTTTCAATATTAAAAATATAATAAATATATATATGGTTGTTTAATTTGGAGCACTATAAAATAGATACAATTACTATGAGACACGATTGTTCAATTAATATTTTTTCTGAATTCCAATTTAGTAGTTAAGTTGTAGGTTCTGGGTTCCAATTGGTCCACCCCAGTGTATAGCCCATAACTACATTAATTTGAATTTTATGTAATTGAGTTTGGATAAATGAATGTCTTTGATATATTAAATTAGTGAAAATGGTGCTCAAAGATTTTATCCTACATGTTCATCAGTGCATATAATGAAAGTTCCTCGGTTTTCCTTTATGTTCATCATTGCTAATTATTAAATACTCGGTAAGCATCTACCGACCCCCACTACTTCACTTCTCATTCGTATCTCTTCACTTCTCTCTCTTTTTCTCCCTGCTCAGACCTCTCTCTCTCTCTCTCTCTCACGCAGAATCGAGAACCCTAGCCTCCGTGTCTCTATTTCAAGCTACGACCACCGTCTCTCTCTCTGCCATGTCTATCTCGCCATCCTTCACTTCTCTCTCTTTTCTCTCTACTCAGACCTCTCTCTCTCTCTCTCTCACGCAAAATCGGGACCCCTAGCCTCCGTGTCTCTCTATTTCAAGCTTCAGCCACCGTCTCTCTCTCTGTCGTGTCTATCTCGCCGATGACCTTTCGGTAACATATATTATCTCATATGGTTCTAAAATTTTCGTCGGTCCTTTCTGTTAAGGTTGAAAATTGGTATGATTTCTGTGTATTGGTTGTGGCGTTACAAGTTTCAGAGGGGATTGAAGCGGAAGTCAATGGCCCTGATTAAGAAGCTTCGCAAAGCGGTAATTTTTCTTCATCGTTGTTGGAAGTGGTCACATTTTGCGCGTTTTGTTTGTTTATGTAAGTCGATTGACATAAATTATCTTAGTTTATGAATGTGCGGTATCTACATGATTAAATGAGCTTCTTTAGAAGTATGATTGAGGTGATTTTTCAGGTCTAACTATGTGAATTTAGTTGAATTTTTTGGTTTGATTGAGTTTATTGAGTTGATTTCTACGTTAGCAGTACGACCGTGGCAAGAACTGATTTTTGACTATCGTGCAATGTTTCTTTAGCCATGCCAATTAAATTTGATATGATTAACTATATCTATTATCTTTGTTAGACTGAGTATATTCATATGCTTGTGCGATTAAATATCCAATAGAAGCTATTTTTTCTTTGGCCACTATCAACTTTAAATAATCTAATTGCCATTAAAAGCATAGGTTTTTTTATGGCATTTATGTCTCTTTGTCCATTATTTGGTGTCATGAGGAAGCTCTGGTGTTTTGCAACAAAACAAAATAAGTGCTGATATCTCTCTATTTTTTTTATAAGTAAATAAGTGCTGATATCTTTCAATTCATGAATGATTCTATATCTCATAATAAGTAGCTGTAACTAATAGAATAAAATATAGTTTTCTGAAATCAATCACATCACTGTGGTATTTGTTAATTACTTATATATTCTGTTGATTATGAGGCATGTCATGCATTTGGGCTAGGTTGGGTAAAACCATTATTGAGTTTTTGGGATTTGGGTTTTGGTAGATGCTAGAGACCTTAATTTATTTCCTCCAGGTTCATTAAAGCAATGTCTAATGCGATGCGCTATGTGATTAAATAATGGTGTTCTGGACTTGGATGTGAGTATGCTTGTTTGTTTTGGCTGTGGATACGTCACACGTCTCTTAGAAAGGATTTTCTTAGTATTTGATAGTGTTAATTTTAACATATTTTGCACGTAAAGGTGGATTCATTGCTTTTGTGCCTGCTATTTATGCTTTATTTGTTTCTATTTTAAAATTTAGTAATTGGATGGTGTCATTTTGTTATATTGTTACTTAAGCCTTTTGGAATATATAATGAAGAGAGACATGTGGTAAGCTTGTTTGTATATGATGAATAGAGTTCATCATTTAATAATCCATCTTGGGATAACCTTGGTAATTATTTATATGATTTTTGAAGGTAAGTTTTGATATAAAACAGAGAAGGTTAATTGTATTATGTTTTGATATAAAACTGGGACAATCATAGAATACTTAGCTAGGATCTCATATTATATGAAAGATACACCTGCCAAGACTCAAAAACTCTAGTGGCTGAATAGGCTACATTTTCGTGGGTTTGCTATTCGTGGGTTTATGGGTGTTTGGATGGTTGGAAAACAAAATCTTACTCCCTTGCATGAGATTAGTTTGTGAGTTTGCTATTCGTGGGTTTATGGGTGTTTGGATGGTTGAATAAGTTATATATTGTTTGCTTGTTTGTGCTTGATGGTCTATACTCTCCTATTCTTTGTTTATGATATGCTATTCTCAGTTTGTTCTCTGTTATTCATGGGTCTCTGTGTAAAAAATTGTTCTCTATTGTGTAGAACAATGTTCTCAGTAAAGTGAATGATGTTGGTTGTCTGAATGATGGTCTATACTCTCCTATTCTTTTTAAGTAATGATGTTGATTCATTTCCTGTTTCTTTTATTTTGAAACTCATTATCTGAATCCTCTAGGATACGGCTTCAGTGTATACGGCTTAGGACCAACATTTTCTTTTAATGAGCTCTTTTAGTGCACTGTTCCCCTTTTATTTCATGGGGTATATTGTTTCTTATGGATTATTTATGAGCTATCTAATCCAATTTTATTTAGACTATTAGAATTGCATTGGGTGATTGTGGTGAAACTGAGATGGTTGTACCCGATGTGCTGTTTTGCCATATGAAAAGCCTCTTCCCGTTGTAACATCCCAAACTGTGCATATGGATTTTCTTGTAAAGACACAGTTTGCTCTCAAGTCTTAGAAATTATATTGTATATCAATCTTCACTTAATAAGGATTTTTCTATTTTTACTTTTGAGACTTTCATGAGAGGAATTAGGCAATGGTTTAGTCTAATATCAGATGAATAGAAATCTTAAAACATATATCTTTGTATTTTATTGTGTTTTAATAAATATGATTTCGAGTTATTACTTGATATGTTATATGTTCTGTTGATTATAAGGCATGTCATGCATATGATCTAGGTTGGGTAAAACTATTATTGGATTTTGCGACAAATAACTTACTTCCCTTAGGTAATGTGAGTATATACTGCCTGTGTTATCTAAAGGAAGAAGAAATGAACCAAGCCAAAGCAATCACACACACTAGTATAAAGTATGTCCATATATTCTTGCACTTGTATTTTGTGGATTTGGGTTTGATTGAATTCTGAACTTTTTTCACTAAAACCATGGCGGCTCTCCTTTGATGAGAGATATTAGTGCTGGGTTCATTGGGTTTTTCTTAAATTTTGATTTGAATCTATTTTTGGAATTTGGGTTTTGGTAGATACTAGAGACCTTAATTAATTTCCTCCAGGTTTACTATCTCTCTCTCTCTCTCTCTCTCTCTCTCTCTCTCTCTCTCTCACACACACACACACACACACTGCTATAAAGTATGTCTATATGTTTGTACACATGTATGTCTTGGATCTGGGTTTGATTGAATTCTGAACTTTTTCCACTAAAACCGTGGCAGCTTTGCTTCGATAATCTATTTTTGGAATTTGGGTTTTCGTAGAGCTAGAGACCTTAATTTGTTTCTCAATATTAAATTGTGTTTATACAGATTCATAACATATTGCATAGATTGTGTTTACACTGACACAATTTTGAATTCATTTTTTAGGACTATGAACAAACATGTGTAATGCATAGATAGAATATATATCATGAACACACAAAGGCAGTTGGACTCACCTTTTTAATTTTCCTTTAAACTTCAGCACATCCACAACCGTGAGAATAGTTGAAAGCAGAAACAATAGCGGCGTGGCCTCACTTTATTTGAGATATAGAGACAGCAAATAAGAAAGTGAAAGAAATAACTTTTCTTTGGTGGTGAGAAGAAAACTTTCTAAAGACTTCCTGAATGCAAAAAACTCTTCTTTTATTTGGCGTGGCCTCACTTTTCTTAAATGCAGAAAACTTCCTAAAGACTTTGGTGCTTGCCATTCGGTTCCTTTTTGAATTGCATGCACCGCTTGACACTTTGTAAAGAAAGTAAAATAATATTGAAGAGAATACAAGTGTAAATTTAAGATAGAAAAAACATGTAAAATAATATTGGCCATTTTTAATATTGTCAACACCATTACATGTATTAAAATTTAAGTTATTCTTCATCACAGGTTAAAACTTTGCAAACCGACTGCCAACTTACACGCTTAAGCCAAATATTGCAGGAACTATGTAAACCGATTGCACTTAAGCTGAATATTGCGGGACTGTGTAAACCGATTGCACTTAAGCCAAATATTGCGGAAAGATTGCCATGTCATCCATTAAAACTTGGCTATTATATTATTAAATAGATTAGTATTATTATTCTTATTACGAGAAATGCTTTAATTTTAGATGTTGTTTAGATAGTGAGTTGAGATAAAATAAGTTAAGATGACAATTAAAAGTTTAATAAAATATTGTTAGAATATTATTTTTTAATATTATTATTTTTATTTTGAAAATTGAAAAATTTTAATTGTTTATTTTATATTTTGTGTGAAAATTTAGAAAATTTGTAATTATGAGATAAGATGAGATGAACCACTTTTACTATCCAAACGAGGCCAATAGATTATATAAAATTAAATTCACAAAATAAATTGATTTAATTTGCACTACAACATATACTACTTTTTGCCAAGATGAGCTATGGTAAAAAAAAATATGTGTGACGGTTAAAACATTTTTTCTTCGTGGCAAATATGATCTCTGGTGGAAAATAACATCATTTTCCATGAAAATAGGTTGTGGCAAAAAGTGTTTACCCAAGACTTCTCTTCGTGGAAAAAGTTGTCTTTGGTATTTCTGATAAAATATTTTCATGGGAAATATATATTTTCCACAAAGTATTCCGTCGGAAATACTTATTTAGGAAGAAAGGTTATCGCGGGAAATAATTACTTCTGGAAAAAAAAATGTATTTGTCACGAGTTGTATTTGTGGCAAATGCTAAGAGATTTTAGAGAAAAAAAATGTAAAATAAAAAAATGAGATTGAACAAAAAATAATCAAAACAAATAGTCTAATATAGGCTAAAATAAATATATCCAAACCTATAGTTACAATTCATGACTCCACAAAACCACACAACTTTATCTAAACTACACAACCACAAAACTTTATAAGTTACAATTCATGGCTCCACAAAACCACAACCATACAATCCATTCAAGTTTTATAAAATCAACATACAATCCATTCAAAGCACTCATTTGTTTTTACAAGCTTCATCCATACCCAATATATTTAATATACAAAAATTTGTCTATTAAACTAACATCATCATCATTCTTTACAAACTCACTACAACTTGATCTTTTTGTGAGCAACTTAAGGAGAAAGGAACTAAAACTATAGTTTAATCAATCCACACTAAAGCTAGTGAAAGAAGGGGAATAACCCCACAAATAATAAGAATGCACCAAAATAAAACCACATCAGTCACGAGACTAATCATATGAAGTCTGTCAATGGCAACTAGAAAATATACCATAAGCACTTGATTGTCAATAAAATATCACTGGCTAATTCTATAACAAGTTAATGTATGGACATAAAGAAACAGAGCATGGTTAGTTTAATCAAGATCTGCACACACACACAAAAGCAAATAAACAAATGACACATTGTAAGATAAGCAAAGGAACAGTTGAAAATACTGATGCAATCTGAAGTTACAAAAGTCATACCTTTACTTTCTGCTAAGATAAGCAATAAAAATAGAGATGCTAGCAGCAGACTGGGACCATTGTCCGCAAAAACATTTAAATATTCCACCCCTGCAACAGTTGAAACTTTCATAATCACTATAAAAATACTTTGTAACTCTCACACTCTTCCGATAAAGAAAATGAATGGGGATTTAGTCAATAAAAAAAATTGGGATATTTCTCAAAAAAAAAAAAAAAATATTATTCTAACTTTTGGAAAAACTAAATGGCACTTTCAATGGATTATCTTCCATGAAATGAACTTATAATAAGGCCATAGTTAGGGTTTTTACCTTGGTTCTTAGTTCCTTCTCAAGATGTAAAATGGAGGACCAAATAATGCTCTAGGCGTGTAGAGGAAAGAATACAAGTGGTTGCACTGAAAAACCCTAAACTGAAACATCAATGGGTAACCTTCCTTGAAGAAATCGGAAACCAATTCAAAATCACAATAGAAAGTGAATCAAAATGATCTTACCTTCAAGTTTTTCCCTTTGGAAAGATGAGAACAAGACCTTAAATCAAACTTGAAAGGAAACTAAAATGGGTAGAGGGATGAGGGCATTGCACGGCTTGCGAGGAAGAAAACCATTTGCGTAGTTGCTATGGGCTTGGAGGAAGAGATATGCAAGAGCTGGGATGGAGCGACAGTTGGTGACTGGAGGAGCCATAGGCGGCTGAGGGTGGCAATAGCCATGGCTGGAGATGGCGGAGGTGCACGAATCTGCTCGGATCCTAGAGAGAGAGAGAGAGAGAGAGAGAGTCCGTGAGAGGGCGAGGGGCTGAGGGGGAAAACCCCAGGTGGCTTGACTGCAAGGGGAGCCTTTCGCGGTGGCGTAGTGGGGAGGAGAGACTCGGCAGTTGCAAGGAGAGAGAGAGAGAGAGAGAGAGAGAGAGAGAGAGAGAGAGTATTGCAAGGGTTGGGGGGGGGAAAAAGGAAGAAGGGATTTAAAGTTTTATTACTATTTGCGACGATAAATACTCGCCGCAAAAAGCTATTAATCTCGTCGCAACATACTATTAACCCAAGAGTGGGGGGATGTTTCTGCTAAGATTATTTTCGGCGATACAAAGTCAACGCAAATAATTAATAACCTTGTCGCAAAAATTATTTATCCACGAAAGTAAAATAATTTTGGTAAATTTATTTTCAGCGACCCACTATCATAGAAAAAAAAATGTTTATTTCGTGGCAAAAAGTTTTTTTCCACAAAGTTTACTTGCCAACCACATTTCGTGGCAAAAAGCTTGTCTGTTTTCCCAAAGACTGTTTTTGTGTTATCAACATACTCTTTGCCACGATCATATATCGTGGGAAAAGAATTCGTGAGAAAAGTCTATATTTGTTGTAATGTTGGCATGTTAGATTGTATAATTATTTTATTATAAAATAGATTTAACGCATCAAATAAAAGTAAATCAATTTATAAAGTATATTTTTATAAAATCTCTTTATAACTATAATACTATTCTTTTTTTATACTATTCAGCAATGGTCAATAATTCTCACTTTTCTAAATTAGATGACACGAAATAATAATAATAATAATAATAATAAAATACATTTTTAAAGTATGAAAATCTTACAAATTCTATTTAAAAAAGTGGAGTTCATTATAAATAAATAAAAAATGTAAGTCCCAGATTTCTTATATATTTTTTAAAAAAAGAATGAGTTTGAAATTTGTATATTCTAATATGAATCATTTTCCGGAAAACATAAAAAAATTAAGTCTATTGGACCATTGAGGGAAAAGAGTCTTTTGACTTTTTAACTCGTTTATTTTTTGAGATGAGATGAGTTGAGATTAAAGTTAAAAGTTGAATAAAATATTATTAGAATATATTTTTTTAATACTATTTTTATTTTGAGATTTAAAAAAGTTAAATTATTTATTTATGTTGTGTGAAAATTTTAAAAAGTTATAATAATTAGATGATATAAGATGAGTTGTGAAAACAAACGAGACATTCTGCATAAAATTTGTAAATTACTATATTTAAGTGAGAGTTCCATATAAAAGCTTGTTACATTTATTACTGTAAAATAGAGTTTTGGAGTTTTAACAATGTTACATGTCACCTTAAAAACCAATATTAAATATTTAATAAATATTTATATATTATTTTTTTCCATCTAAATTTTCAAAATTTAAATTTGTAGAGGTAATGATCCAATGAATAATATACAAATCTTGATCAATGTTTTGAATACCGTTTCAATGACCTTTTCGATCGAGGCATTAAAACGAGATATTTCGGTATCGATATCGTTTCGGATACAGTTTCGGAATATATATGAATAAATTATATATATAAATTATATTCCAAAATAATAGGTTATATATGAATAAATTATATATAAATATATATAAATTTTAAATAGCTTGGTCTAAATTGGAAGTCAAAAAATGAGCCTGAGGTTTAAAGAAATGAAAAAAAAAGGATAAAGGCTGAAATATGTATATCGACTGAAATCTAAAATATCTGCTGATACCGGCTGATACAGTCAAAATTATGATTGGTACGAAACTATATCCTTCTCTTCTGGCCTGTAGAGCATATTTCAGCCGTATCAGTTGGTACAAAACGAAATTCAAAACCTTGATCTTCATCCAATGAACGATAGTCGTCGGGCACCACTTATATATATGGAAAATGCTTAATCCATAGATAAAGGCCACTGAAAACAGCCATCGATTCTTTTTTTTTATTAGTTTTTACTTAGTGATTAAAGAAGTATTTTTAAATATTATTGTGATTTTTTAAATTATATCTTTAAAAATATTTTAAAAAATGTATGAAAAGAAAAAAGAAAAAAAAACACATTTACTCTCTTCTTCGGTGGCCTTCATCTGACGTAGCAGCGTCCATCATGACCATTCAGTGCATGTTCACCACCTCGGCACCTGACGTCCGTATATATGCAAAGTCAAACAATAACTCGTCCCTCAATACCAAAGTTCCTTCAAACTGAATAAGATGAAGATGTCAAGGAAACTAAGATCAATGTCCAATATTGTGTATGCATGTCATATATTATATATATGCACAAATTAAAGTTACATGAATATTACTGTCCTCTCGGCTTTGCACAAAATAATATGCAAATCAGTGTGCTTCCAATTTATTTAAAGTTACATGAATATTACTGTTTCGGCTCGCTGTTTATTCTAATTTTATATTTTTGTTGTTATCATATTTAGTGCGTAAATTTTAATAATTTAATATAATATATTAGATTAAAATATTCTTTTTATTATAAAATAAATATAAGAATAACGACCCCTGAAACTGTGGACTAGTGCGCATTCAAAGTCCAATGAAAGGTCACTTTGAATGCAACTTTGTGTTGGACTATTTGCACAGGAAAATTTTTACACAATTTTTTATTATTCACATAATTTTTATATATTATATTTTTTTAATTTTTTTATTTAAATAATAAATAGAAGAATTGAATCAATTTAAAAAGAAAAAATTTAAAAAATATTTTTAAAAAATATTTAAATATTTAAAAAACAATTGAACAGCCGTCCATCGTTGTCAACTCCGAATGCACCCCCACATTCAATGAATCAATTCGATTGGCAATCAAAAGCTGTCCTTTCCCAGCTCTGTTTCTTTCAAACTGTTTCATGCAGTCTTGTATGTACGTACGACATAAACTAACAATTAGGAGATAATGAGCAAAGAATAAAACTAGTTTGTCCACTTATTTTCACATCTTTTTTTGACCGCTGGTTCCTTTTTTTTTTTTTTTTTNTAAAAAAATGTAAAAAATAAAATAAAAAAAAAAATTTTGTACTAGACGGTAAGCCCAGCGGTAACTCTGAGGCGGCAGACTAGCCGCACTCTATGAGCAAAATTAGGGACATCTTTTTTATATTTTCACAAAGTGTAGGTTTGGCTAACGAGGTTACTCTCAATCATTTTTATTATTATTTTTTATTTTAATATTATTTTTTATCTATTATTTATTACTTTTTATTACTATTAAATATTCTATTATTATTTTTTCGTTACATTTTATTATTATTCACAAATATTTTCAAATATTCTCGAAGCATGCAGTCTAGTTAACATAAACTTACAGCTTTTAAAATGGAGATTTGGAGTTTGAAATCCTCCTCCTTTATATGTTAAGGAAAAAACATACAAAAGCGTGTAAATTAAACATCAATATGCACCACCATTAATCATCAGAATAATATGACTGTAAATCTGTAATAGATTGGTACACACGAGTTTTACTCTCATGATACGTACTGTTAGAGCATACACCAAGCTAGAACGGTACTGGCCCTAACTATATTTTACACATTTTTTATTCCATTTCCAGATAACTGGACCAGCTCCTGAGCAACTCCATCCATTTTCTCCTCTACTTTCTTTCTTATATTATCTCTCATTTCTCTTTCCTTCTTCCTTACACTCTCTCCAATATTCCCAATCACCACTTCTCTGATAGCTGTTGCAACCTCTTCTCTCTCAAGCTTTCCATCTCTGTCTCTCTTAACCTCCACACCTACACCAGCTTCCTCCACTACTTTAGCGTTCACTGGTTGATCAAGTTGCATGGGAATGGCAACAATTGGCACTCCAAAATCTATGCTTTCCATCACAGAACTCCATCCACAGTGACTAACAAAACCACCGATGCTAGGATGCATCAGTATCTTTGCTTGAGGTGCCCAACCTTCAACCACCATTCCTTTCTCTCCTACCCTTTGCAGAAACCCCTCTGGTAATGCCTCTTCGAGCTCAACTTTCTCTTCCTCGGGAAACCTGACTACCCATATGAAGTTCACGTTACTGAGCTCGAGACCATACGCTATCTCTTCCATTTCTTCCTTTGACAGAAAATACTCAGTTCCAAACGAAACAAACACTGCTGAAGACTGTTTTCTCTTGTCCAGCCACTCGAGGGTTTTGGCTTTCTCATGATCTTCACGGACGGGATCTTGAACGAGTGGACCAACTGGTACAATCTTCTTTTGCATTAAATGGGAGAGGAAATTTATGTACTTCCCCTCGAGTTCTTCGAAAGTCTTCATCATTACGAAACCAGAAGATCGCTCGAAACATTTAAGAGCCCGATCTTTGTCACTAATGTGGGGATGATCATCACTCGGAGAATGATCTTCAGGCAAATCGACGAACCTTGTTGTCATACACTCATCAAGATGGATCTCTGGGAAAGGAAATTCATCACCTGGTTTCTTCATGGCATGGAGCACAAAAGAAGTCATGGCCGCTCCGGTACTTAAGAAGTTGATAGCCGGGATATTCTGGGCGGCAGCTATCGCCGGGGCCCAAGGCTGAAGAAAATCATAGATAAGCAGATCGGGGCTGAGGGTCTTCAGGATGTTGGAGAAGCGAGGGCCAGCCATGTCAAATGCCCTTTTGAGGGTGGCATTGAGGTGGGGCGGGAGGCCTTTTGTTGTGTGGTATTGAGGAGGAAGCTCCGGCAGGGATGGAAGATGGAGCTCAACGAGCTGAATCGAGCGAGAGTACTTCCCAGATAGTTTTGGCTTGATGGAACTGAGGTTGACGGGCGTGGAACAGAAGTAAATGTGAAAGTTTCTCTTAGCAAGCTTCTTGGAAAGCTCCAGGAATGGTGAAATGTGGCCGTGAGCCAACCATGGCAGCATCACAACTCTGATTCTCTTTCCTGCAGTATCCATATCTGCCCTCTCAACTCTGTTTCTCTCTTTCTGATCTCTTGCTTTCAAGTTTCAGCTAGTTTGGTGCACAGTTTGTGTAATTTGATGCTTTGATTTTGACGTAGTGGGCCGGGTTTTTATACTGAAGAGGAGTGTGTTGAGGTGGCAGATCAAGGACATACGTGGCAGCTTGTGAAGAAGGAACACGTGTCAGAGAATAAGAGCCTAGAAAGAGGACAGAGCGCGGAAGCAGGACAAGAAGGCTCGTGTATTTTTTGAACACGAAATCGGAAATAAAACTATATATGATTGGATTGTTTTCCTTGGACTCGAAGTGAATTACGTGTACGTTAAGTCAGTTGAAGTCAGTTGATTTCCACATGCATGCGTTTCCACTTGTTTTTGACGTGAATGGACGACACGTTTACAAATACTCAAATACTATGGTTGGTATACTGCCACGTTAGCACATTCATAGGAAGAGAAATTCTTAGTATACAAATATTATTTGTATTGTATTATAAAGTGTTATCGCTACAATAATTTTGAGTTTTTAGGACTATTTTTCTTTGGAACAAAATGAAAGTCGTTTCAAAATGTAAGATTTAAGGATGAAATTTTGATTTCGTTCAAAAAATATTCTGAAACATGCTTCTTGTTTGAAAGTGTTCGAATGGTATACTTAGGGACGATAAATTTCGTTCCTAGTGAAATAATCATTCGCGGTACTTGTGAAAAAAATTGGCGGGTTAAGCTCGAGAAACTAATTTACCGTTCGAATGTCCATTAACACCGTTAAAACATTTAAATCACCAATTTTTGAACGGTCAATTAACGTTCGAAGGGTGACACTAATTTAATAAACATTTAATCAATTAAAGAAATAATAATAGTAATCAACAATTAATTTATAAAAGAAAAATATAATGCATAATTAATTAAACTTAGAAAACGTCAAATATTATCCATAACAAAAATAAAATAAAATACAAATAAAAGATATAAAATAATAAGTCCCCAACTCTTTGACGACATCCTCAATTGTATTTATTTTTGCCTCTATCTAGGCCAATCAAGTAGATATTGTCTCTTGTGTCCAAGACACACGATCAATGACACCCATGAACTCTGTACGCAAGCCTCCAAAGGCAATCTGGATCTCCATACGCACTATATCAGCAATTGAGTAACAGTGCGTGATGCCTCGAGCTACCTGGATGTTTGACCGGCCGATACTACATGATCAATCGGGTGTGCATCTCTGGTCTGAGTATTGATCGGCTTTGTAATAGGAACACGAAGATGAAGTCTCCCAACCGACAACAGGAATCGTGTGATCAGGAGGCCGAATGGCAAAATATCTGTCATAACGTTTGAAACCCCTGATCGCATCCTAGTGAATATAAAACCCACTAGGTCGAAAGGCATCATACGAGCAACATGTATCATAAATCTCGTCGTATCCATGCTAACCTCCGTCTTGTGCTACTGATGGTCAACGTTGCGGGCGGTGATTAAGTTCATAATCATGAAAAAATCTGATAAATGAACTTGTTTGATGCTCTTCATCCCATCATAAGGAGGAGCATCTGGACCAACTACCTCACCTCAGCATTCGAGAGGCCATCCAGTCCATTAGGATCAGTGCCCTCGTCCTCACTTGTCTCCTCATCAACTGTAGACTCCCTAGGCACCACATTTAGATATGCAGTTTCCAAACGTGCAATACTGATAAAATCGACAAGTATGTCTGCCGAGAACGGGAATGAAATACCTCGTATGCTGATAATATATTTACCATCAGCATCCAAACTTGAGCACCAAGCCTTCTATAAAAGTCGGTGACAAGATCAATATATGCCACGAACTAGAATGCCTCGTCCCTGTGGTCCAAAATTTGTGACCAACCGCGCACCATGAAGACCGATGTCAAGGAGCAACCCTTGAAGAGAAGATCCTGAAAATCGTCGATCTTCACTTGACGCTCCAGTAAAACTTTACGGCCTAACAATATATCAACCGTACTATTAGAAGAACCTAGTTCCCCTGGTCTGGCACGCTTTAACCTCCCCCTAGTAGACATTTCAACCTGAAATTTAAATATTAAAATTAAAAAGATTAGTTACAAAATATAATATACAAAACAATCATAAAATTATATAATTAATGAAACAATGTAAATATATTTTTTGTATTTACTCGTTCGAACGCTACCAATAGCGTTCAAATGGTTTTGTATATAGGCAGTCGAACGATATAGACACATTCCCAATAATGACTTTTGGGTTATAACCGTTCGAACGTTGACAAAGAGTTCGAACGGTTGTCAGCGTTTGAACGGTATTGTATATAAGCAGTTGAACTGTTGAGATACTATTCCAAGAAAGTCTTTTGTGTTCTATTCGTTCAACCGAGTAAAAAACGTTCGAACGATATAGGCATTCGAACGGTTGAGACACCGTTCCCAAGAAAGTCTTTTGGGTTCTAATCATTCAAATGGTATAAACACGTTCGAATGGTGTTGTACAATTGCCTTGAGATAGAGACTCACTTGAAATAAATTCAAATTAATTGTTAATTAATATTATAATTGACTTTAAAAAATTATACGAATATACTTATTGTTGGTAATGCTTAATTTCAGTGATCATATTAACATGCTCAAAGAATTGGGAGTAAATGATATAGACCAGAAACATGAACAGGAGTTTCCAAAATGGTTCAAACAACGGGTAATGACATTAATACAAATGCAATTTTACACTAAATTAAAAAATAGATTGGATTACTTATTTTTGAATGTTTATGTTTTATTTAATATGTAGATTGTACAAATACATGCTAGTAATCCGAACAATATATTAGACGAACTGTATGTCCTGACGCGTGGCCCTCAAGACGAGCTACTCGATATTCTACATGTATTTCTCAAGGAAGTAGGTATCACACAATTGATCGAAAACTTTATTGGAAAACACAAAATAGTGGTATCCTTGTCGAAGGGAGTCATGACGGAGACAACGTTGATTTCTATAGAGTTATTGTAGATATAATTAGAATGAGATATATGGGGGAGCTTGTGGTTTATATATTTAAGTGTAATTGATGGGATTTAAGCAATCCTCAAAGGAAAAAACGCAGTGATGAAAATTTTCTACATATTAATACATCAAAAAAATGGTATGAAGATGACCATTTTATTTGGCTTCCCAAGCATCTCAAGTATTCTATTTAAACTATCTTGAGTTAGAAAATCAATGAAAAGTAGTACAAAAGTTTTCTCTTAGAAATATATATGATGTTATCCCTGAGGCGGAAAGACAAGATGAAGAAGGAGATAATCCCTTTATTCAAGAAGCATACTAAGAGAGTCAACTTGCCTTTAACTTATTTGTGAATTTGAGCCAGTATGAGATGATCTAATTAAATAGGGAACATATAGAGGCTGAAATAATTGATGTGATAGTTGATCAAAGTGTTGAGTCATCTGAAGTATTTACAGATAATAAGAGCGAATCTATAGATGAACTTTATACAGATGATTAACTGATTTTGTGTTCACATTACACAGTACCTCGAAATTATACCACCAAAGAGGAAGGAAGTTCGCATCACATCTCCACCTGTTCCTAACTCTCTGTCTAACTCACCATTAAAGATTGACTCTACGGAATAAGATAAACAGCTAATACTCATTTTTTCAATTAAGATCATTGATAATTGATACAAGATAAATAACTAATATTATTTTATCAAGATAACAGTACAATCTCGTCACAAACGAGACACTACTAGAGGCGTGACGTTGGAGAATTAATATCGTAAAGTGAGTAATATTAAAATTAATATTCCTGACGAACATACTGGAGGTAAGGAACAACAAGCAGCTTGGCTTGCATCGCTGTGGGTGCTCTTACACGAAATTATGACATTTGGCTAAAATTTCATTGCATAAAGTCTCACAAGATGTGAAAGAGCTTATAAAGAAGCGTTGTTTAGTACGTAATATTTAAATAATAAATTTATATTGACATTGTTTAATATTCTAAATGATAACATTTTTGTGTATATACTTTTTTAAGAATGACTACGAACTAAATTTTGGTCGGAGAGAGAAGCGTAAGACTGTCAATGAGCTGATGTATAATGCAATCCGCAAGTATAAGGTGAGGTGTCACAAGCATTACAAGAAATAAAAGAACAAGAAAGATGCACGTCAGCATCCTTTTCAGGATGTCCGACCTACAGATTGAAAAATAATTTGCGACATGTTTGGGGATCCATCGTATAAAATAAATTAAATGGATTCTTTATGTGTCCTATTTATAATTTTCACTTACTAATATTTACAACTTCTATGCAGGAGCAAAATTCTATAAACAAAACAAATAGATCGAAGTTGAAGATTCATCATTTTGGACTCAAGATCTTTCCATCGCCTCTCTCTAAAATTGGTAATGTATTTTTTTTTTATTCCATATAATTTTTTTTTGGAGGTACTAATTTTAATATTGACTTTATATCTTAATAATGTCTCTTGTAGCAAAAGTCAGACACCAATTATGATTTGACAAAATTATATGTTGCATCACATACTAATAGTAATGGAGAGTGGACTCATCCCGATGCTCATGAGAATTATGTAAGTATTATGATTTTTTTTAATTAACCATATTTAACTTATTGTGTCGATATTAATTTTTTATGTTGTGTGTAGGACAAAATGGTTGCCTTCTGTGCTCAAACTGCATCATATCAGAATTTTTCAACAAGTGATATTGAAAATTTTATATAAGTTCTGGGTCAATGTTCAGGATATTTGAGGAGTTTGGGTCGCTGTGTAGAGCCTTCAGGTTCTTCATCAACATCAAGTACTACTGTCATTACGTTAGAGAATGTGAATTCTAGAATCGAAGAATTGATTGCAAAACGATATGAATTAGAGGCTCAATTGACGAAACAAGCAGACATAATAATGCGCGTAAAACAACAAGAAGAGTTCAAGAGAGAGATGCTACTCCAAATGCAGACGCTTATGCAACAATTCAGGCTTCCAAACAATTGATTTTCGTGTTTTGCATAAATTTTAGGATTTATAAAATTCTGTACTGATAACATTATTAGTATTATTACTATTTTTTTATTTAGTTCTGACTTATTAGATTAGTTTTATTTATATTGAACAATTTGTAATGTATTTTTGAAATATTATCTATTTGATTTTAAATTAGTATTCTCCATGAAAATACTAACCGTACGAACGATCATCAAATGTTCGAACATATATACATCGGACACAACCGTTCGAACATCACAAGTCGGAGTTTGAACGGTCAACAAACGTTGCGAACCATTCGAACTCTTTCGAACATGCAACTCACTCTTTCCATCCAAAACATGTTCGAACGTCTTATTCAATTCTTAAAATTAATATATTTTACTTTTGATCATCAATTTGTTTATTTGAACATTTCCTCGTGTCTATTTGGTCGAACGGACTAATATTGATCGACCACCCATGAAGTACTCGTTCAAACAGACCTATTGTTCAAACGATTTTTATGGGTATTCGAACAACTTCCTGAGACGAAATTCAATCATCCCAGAATAAAAATTCCGTTCGAACATGATTGAACGGTCCAAGAAAATTTCATCCCAAAAGATATTTTTTGGAACGAAATTGTGATTTTCGTCCCAAAATACCTTTTAGGACAATGATATTGGGACGACCTTGAGACGCTTTATTTTCATCCCAAAATATATTTTGGGATGAAAATTCTATCTTTTGGAATGAAACTTTTCATCCTGAAAGACCTTATTTGTTGTAGTGTATGATGATTTTATATGATATATTAGATCCATTTTATAATAAAAATAATTTTACAATCTAATATATCATGGAACCAGTCCGAGATATATTAGATGTATCCCTAAAATTTACAAAACTTATTTTCACTAGTATGAGCTCCGCTACTCATCATTCCACACACTACACACCACAATCATACATGATTTTTTATTTTTTATTTTAAAAATAAAAAAATATATGGTGTGTGGTGTGTAGAGTGTTAAATGGTGAGTAAAATTTTTCATTCACTATTTTCATCTGTGCCCCAATCATTTTAATTCCTTAATTCCTCTCGTGCTTTAAATCTTAATGGTTTTCTTATGTACATCTGATTAGGGATGTAAAATTTAACCGAAAAACGGGCCTGGACCGACCCGAATCGATGGAACCAGTCCGATTTTGGGCTGGTCCGGAATCGGTTCCCTTAGTTGCAAAATTGGTCAATACCGGTCCTAATTTGGTTCTATGCTTTTTATAACCGGATAGGGCCCGTTCACTATATTGTATATTTTAAATTAATTTTTTTTATATTATATATAATTTTTAAATATAATATGTGAGATCCCTAATTTTTTGCATTTTTACCTATTATTATTGGTCTTTTATTTTGATTATAATTGTATTATTGGTAGCATTTATTTTGTTAGCATTATTGATATAAATGATTTTTATTATGTTGTTTTGTTTTCTTTCTATTTTAATTCTTTTGAAAATGGGCTTGTGTGTTGTTAGTTATAGTGTTTTATTTTTGGGTTGTGTGTGTGTATTTTATAGTGGGTCGTGGGTGTATGTGTTAGGAGAGCCCTAGCCCAGCCCCTGTGAAGTTGTCTAGCCCCTCCCCTTATCCGGAACGGCGCCGTTTTGGGAACCCCGTAGGGTTCCATCTTTTTCTCCTTGGCACCGCAACCTCCTCCTTCTTCTTTTCTTCTTCTTCCTTCTTCCCGTTTCTCCTCCTTCCACCTGCTGCCAATGTCGCCCTTCATCTCCAATCAGAACATGGCAACACCAAAAATCACTTTCCTTCATCACCGACCACCACCTCCTTCTTTCACCTCGAGCCTCCACGACCGATTTCTTTGTTTATAATTTGTATCCATGCCGCCGCTCCACACGTCCATACCGCATCCATTTCCTCTGCCACGGCTTGCACCACCAGCTTCTCCTCCTCTACCCATGAGCCACGCAGCTGTTCTCGCACCACCCTTTGAGCCAATCACACTGAGGTGTCAATGGCCATTTCGGTCTATAAATAGGATCAAGACCCACATTTCTCAAATCATTCCAAAATTTGATCATCTCGCTTCTAAGTGTTTAATTTATTGTTCTGTAAATTTTGGTTGTAAGTCCGAGAGTTTTAGAATAGTTTTTGCTGTGCACCGCCATGTGCTCCGCCACAACCCACCAAAGCAAAACTCCATACTTCACCCATTTAGACAGAAATTTCCTTGTGAGAAACATACCAAAACCGCCACTATTTTGCCCTTGAAACACCGCTACTACCACTGTGCCGCCACCTTGGACAACACCTCCACATGCGCGATCTTCTAGAAATTGCCCAATTACGTTATAAGTAATTCTCCAAAACGCAACCCATGAGGTTTAGAATAGCGTTATTATAATTGACATTATTTACAGTCTATTGGTTTGAGATGGGCCTTGAGCTGCTGAAGTGTTAGGATTAAATTGTAGTTGATGTTGAATGTGGGTCTTGGGCCGGATTGGAGGATGAAATTACGAGTGTAGTTGTTTGTGAAACTGTGAATATTGTGACTGTTGTGATGTATGTTATGCCCTGTCATCCAATATACTGTCTGTCATGCATATGTATTTTTATCGTAATTGTGCTAATTATATTAACTGTGTTGTGTTATGTCATGTTGTGTAAATTGAAAATTGGGTTTGGTGTACTAGGGATATCATGTGGGTGCGTGTGTATCACGACCCCAAGCCGAGATGAGATATTATCTTGATGGAGCTCTTTTGATCACTCGGGCGCGAAATAAATTGACGTGACATCTCCTAAGTTGTCGCCTAGCGACGACGGGAACGGACGAGACGGTAACGCTCTCATACCAATTCTGTGGCCTTTCGCTGGAGAGGTTAGAGGATGCTTGGCCATGTACGTGCCGGGCGCAGAACTAAGCATCGCTCGTTGCCAAGTCTCATGCACGGACGTTACCCGTAGTGTGACGATGAGAGCCAGGTTATGTGAATGGCCCATAAGGGAGACTATGATGCATGCATAAGAAAATAATGGATATATTTAGGCCAATGAGATTTTTGGCGTGAGTGATTAAAAGTGTATTTTTGAAAAAAGATGTGGATTTGTTCCTTCATATTTAACCATATGTAGACGTGTTGGTTGTATTAATGTGTTCTAAATCTGTTGAATGTTGTTTTGGTTGATTTCTTGCTGACATGTCATAATCTCATTGTGGTGTTTTACCATGCAGTTCTGTCTTATGGAATTGTAGACTTTGAAGTAGAGACTAATTATGAGCCTGAAGGACCGGCTCCGCCGGATGCATGATTTGCTGCATGTTGTTTCCACGATATGGGATTTGTTTCCCTTATGTTATGTTGTTTTCTTTAAATTATCTGTCAGATGACTATATAATTCTTGTACAGAATATTTTACTGTTTTTTAACTTTCTGGTACTTAATAAGAATGCCCTTTTTATTTCTCCACTGTGATTATTATGTTGTACATTTATTGCATGTTGTACACACTCTGAACATTTGTCGTTCGGGTGCATGATCCGCGTGATCATCATCCCGGTATCATAAACTCCACTAAAATAACACGTGGGGGTCGAGGGCACCACATAATATATATAATAATATAAATTATAATTATATATAAGATAATGTTATTATAATTTATAACATAAAATTTTAATTTTAATCTTAAACATAAACATTTATTTAATCATATGCTTTAAACATAACATATATATATTCATAACATTTTATGGCCTAATAAATTCTCAACAAATTCCTTTTGATAAATACATAATATTTTAGTAATACTAATATACATTAGTATATTAATTACATTTCGCTTTAATTAATTTGTATACATTAGTATACTAATGTGTATTAGTATATTAATTACATTTTATGCCATAATACTAATACTATTAAAATCGAAAAACTAAACCGAACTGGACTAGAATCGATAAAACCGGAGGTATTGATTTAGGAGGGTAACGGTGCGTAATTGATTTTCGAAAATGCAAAACTGGTGCATATTGGTTTGGTCCTAAATTTTGTCCAAAACTAGACCGGATTGGTTACACCCCTACATCTGATTATGGTACTCGAATGATTAAAAACTTTCTTTCTATATGGTGTGCATACAAAAAGGAAGAGCCAAAAAAGAAGAAGAATAAGAACTACGCATGCAGTCCTACGAAAGTCCAAAAAAAAAACATAAAATGTAACTTTCCATGCTATATATTTACGAAATAATAATGATTTTAATAAGTTTGGTGAAGTTATTTTTAAAAAAAAGTAGACCTCACTTATTCTTTAGGTTGCATTTGGATATTGAGCTGCTCAGCTGAGTTAAATTCTTTATAAATAGTATTGAGTTGAGTAGTGGAGAGAGTTATGTGGGACCCATCTAAACAGAGTTTAAAGTGTGTTTGGATGCTAAGATGAGTTTAGTACTTTTTATGAAAAATTGAAAAAGGCTGTGGGTCTCAAATATAAAGATATTTTAAGTTGAAAAAGGTTGTGGGTCCCACGTGTAAGAAAGTTTTGAGTTGGGATGAGTTTAGTAATTTGAGAGTTGGGTGTTTGGATGGTAGACTCAGTTTAAAATTAGACTGAACTCAGTTGAGTTTGAAAGCTAAACGCAGCTAAGTGTGGTCTACCTTTCTACAAATGACTTGTGCAAAAGTTTAAAATTTAGACCGTCTCTAAGAATCAAGATTACTCTTTATTAAATTTTCTAGCAGCTATAGAAATATAATTATCTATTAAAGTTAGAAGAGTGCTACAGTCACAAATAGATTACACAAAAGTAATCCTACAAACTGTATAGTTTCATGTGATCCATCAGATCTACTTTACAATTAAAATAACTCTATAATCTGACAAACCACATCAATTTGTGAGATTATTTTTATATAATCATTTTATAGCTAGAGTATTTCTCTTTAAAGTTATACTGTCATCCCTTCCGTTCTTTTAGCACCCTTTATTTGTCATGCAAGGAGTAGACTCCCCATTTTATTTTTCTTGGACAAAACTTGAAATTACCTTCCTTTTTTCCTTATTTTAATTCACATAAAGGGCAAGTCAACTTCAGTGAACTTCAGTGAACTTTTGATGCACAGTGAAGCGTGAAGTAGATCTTATCTACACTATAATATTTTGATCCCACCAAAACTTCACCTAATTAAGTACTTAATTATTATGTCTATATAACTATAGTATTACATTGATTTTCTCTTTTGCATCCTTTTGTTGGTAAAGATAAAAAAGAGGCCCACATCCGTTAAAGAAAAAAAAATTGAACCTCGATATTTGAAAAAATATATAAAAATAATTAATAAATCTTAATAAATAAATATATATAATGTTATTTTTTATTCTAAATTTTATCATTGTTAATTTATGGATAATCATATTTTAAATGACTTCATATTTAATCATTTAAATAAAGAATATTTTAAATATGATATATTGATTGAAAATAATAAAATTCAGAATCAGTATCATAACTTCTCGAATAATAAATGCAATTGTCAACTAAAGCAATTTCAAGAATTTTTTTTTTTTAATTTTTGTCTTTTTAGTAATAGAAATGTCGAGGTGAAATTAGTTTTGAGTTTTGACCAACTAGAAAATAAAGATAAAAATCACAGAAAAGAACCAGAATTAAAGAAATTAGTAAAGATAAAAACAAAAGATAGCAGAATAGAAGGACAGAAATCAAGGCAAAGCTTCCCTATTGGACCTAAAGAATCATTGCCTCTTGGCCCAGTTTTCTTCGAATGGTCGTGAAATGAACCTTCCTCTGTTCATTCCCAATGGACCAAACTCTCTATCTCTCTCTTCTCTCTCTGCAAGTGAAAGTAAAAGTCCTCGCGGTTGTGGTTCATGGAGTTTTCCTTCTGAGGTAGGGCCAAACCTCCCCAAATTCTCACATTTCTCTGCTTTTTATGTGAATCACACATTTGTGGCCTGTTCAATTCATTATTTTTATGCTAGACAAGCGCTGCTTTTCAAAGTGATTTTGTGTCTTTATTTGTTGCAGAAGTAGATTTTGAAGTTGGGATTTTTTGTTTGCGGGCTTATCTTTCTGCTAACGCTTAATTCTGACCAAGACCAGCAAGATCAGAGGTAATGACCATCTGGGTATTTCCGTTTCTTTGATTTTGGTGCTTTTGCTTAGGGTTTTAATTGTTTGTGGTGATTTCGGATTATGGATTTTCTGCTGTATATACTTTTGTTTGGTAACTGTTACTTGTTGGGAGAATTTGCATTAGGTTCTGTCGGATACCCTTTTGTTTGATTTCCGAGAGAGGTCCGGAGAAGTTAAGAAATAGAATATAATTGAAACGTAACAATCAACCGGAATTTTTTTGTGGTTTAGTTGCTTATGAATCGTATATCCTTTAGAGTTTCTGGATTTATAGTTTAACTCACACCACGGTGCTTATTCAAAAAAACTTACACATTGACTGATTACTGAAGAAATGCAGGGAAACAAAAAAGTAAATTTTTTCTATCATATTTATTTTAAAAATTAGCTTGTAAATCAACTGATTCAACGCTACTGACTGGCTTGATTGAGTTGGAATTCTTCATTTGAAATTTAATTCCATTCTTGTACATCCGTCTTTTTTAGTTTTGGTTAATGTATCAGAAAATGTTTCCATTTAAATATTAACAATTTGGGGATTCAGCTTCTATCTCGGAAGTGAGGGTAAGTGAAATTTTCAATTAAGGTCTGGTATGAATTTCTCAGATCACGGTGCTACAATATTTAGCGATCTTCCTATCCGACTTTGCTTTAATTTATGGTGCTCATGAAATAGACTTTGCTTTAATTTTTTCCAACAACTGTGGCTACAGTATCATGTCTCGATTTATGGTGAAATGAATCCCTATACACTCCCTGTAAGTGTTTTTAGGGGGTATGTAAAACAATATCAGTGATAAGTTTTGCAAACTCCTTGGTAGATCATCAAATAAAGTGGAAATTCTCCAACCATGGTCCTAGAATATAGAGCTTTTTCTTAGCTGGTAAAGTACTCATCGCTTATTTTAATTTAACGACTGTGGTTCCAGCTCCATGTCTAGATTTATGGTGGAATCCGTATCCACTCCCCATAAGTGTAGTTCTTTTTTTAAATATAAGTAATTTATAAGTGTTTTGGTATTTTTTACCTATCAAAAAATCTTTTTACCTATCAAAAAGTTTTTTGGTATTTTTTTGTTAGTTCAAAAATATTGTTTAGATAAAAAAAAGTCATGCAATACCAGTAAGAAGGACTGTTAAACTCCTTGGCAGACTGTTGGATAAAGTGAAAATTAGTTTGATTCGAAATTATTCAGAAATTAAAGAACTAAGATGAATTATGGTTTTGTTCAGTATCCTAGGTGACATCGGGTTCTAGTGATTGATATGCATGTATAGATGTATAGGCGCACAATTCAACGCTTGCTTACCCATTTTAAGCTGAAAGTAAATGGTAATTATGTAATTATGTGTACTTATAAAAAAAATTAGTTAATTATGTGGGAGCTTTATATTATGTAAATAGGTTTTGGGATTATTTTTTTGTCTTTTATTTGATTGGGCGGGCCTTGTTTATCAGGAAAAATTCTGGCATGGAGGACTCACCTGCAATGACTATTGAATTCCTTCGGGCAAGGTTACTGTCCGAAAGATCTGTCTCAAAAAGTGCAAGACAGAGAGCTGATGAGCTGGCAAAAAGGGTATGGTTAAATGTATTTTCTGAATTCTGTGGAGTTAACCTTTTCTAGTTGACTGAGTGAAGAAATCTCTCCCCCTCTTCAATCCTTTAGTAATTTTGAAGATGTTGGTTATGTATATTAATTAGGTAGCAGAATTGGAGGAACGGCTAAAGATTGTGTCTCTTCAAAGAAAGAGGGCTGAGAAGGCAACAGCAGATGTTCTTGCCATTTTGGAGAATCAAGGGATAAGTGATGTTTCGGAAGACTTTGATTTGAGCTCGGACCAAGAAACCCCACATGAATCCGAAGCGGGTCATAAATCTACAAAAGAAGATGAGAGCTCAATTAATTCAAAAGGCAGTAGAAATAAATCAGAAGAACTTTCAGGTTCTGACATTGATTCTTCTCCAGTACGCGGTAGAAGTTTGTCTTGGAAAGGCCGCAATGATTCATCACGTTCTCTTCAGAAGTACAAGGAATCTTCTCTTAAACGAAGGAACCGTTTTAATTCCACAGGTTCTTCTTCCCCAAAACATTGTACTGGTAAATCATGCCGCCAGATAAGACGCAGAGAGGCAAAGTTAGTTCATTTTCCTTGGTTCTTTTTTCTTGTTAAATCCCAATCAATGGTATGACATCCCCATTTTCTTTTTCCCCCATTGTATCAATCTGAGAAATACAATCGTGGAGTTGATTTTATTCTGGTTTTTCTCTTATTTGAAAATGATTGTATGGATTTATGAGCATGTACTTCTGCAAAAACTTGGATACAGCCCTAACAATGCCTCTATAACACTTGATTATCTCAACTTCATCAATCTCATAAAGTTTCTATTTGATATGCACGGACTGTAATATATGACGAGGACAACTATAGAGGAAAAAAGTAGGAAAGAAAAAGGAGGTTATAACAATACTACCTTTTTCTGGTGAAAATGATGTTAATTAGAATTAAAGTATTTCTTGTCCAGTAGAAGATGGTTGTTTAGTTCACTAGTTTTTTTTTCTTCCACCTGGTGGTCAGATTCTGCTTCAACTTTCTTGCTTCATGTTAAGTATTGTGTAGATACACTATATTTTTCTTATTCCTATTAAGTTCTCAACACTTTTCTACCAGAATAAACTAATGGTTGTTTTTCTTGCTCTCCTAGATCTATTGTTGAGGAGTTCAAGACAGAGCCTGTCAAGGTTGGTTCTGAAGAAAATGGAGCGGCCACCTCTTTGGAGGATTTTCCAATTTGCTCAAATAATGTGCTGAATGAAGGTTCTGAAATCCAGGAGAAAGGTTTACGAGATAGTCCATTTCCAGGTAGCTTAGAAAATCATAAAAAAGTAGGAAATAATGACTTTGATTATAATGAATATGGAAAAGACAAAGACATGGAAAAAGCCCTAGAAGATCAGGCACAACTTATTGGCCGATATGAAGCAATGGAAAAGGCACAAAGAGACTGGGAAGAGAAGTTCAGAGAAAATAATACTAGTCCACCGGTATGCCACATTACAGCCGTTTTAACCATTTAAATGATTCTGCTTTCAATTCATAAGTTACACATGCATACAGTCAGTCTTGAATAACAACCACTCCCTTCATCTCATCTTTTCAGTGGAGGAAGTGCTTTTCTGTTAGAGCTTATGGGGAGGTTTGCTTGAACTTGGTAGCATGTCACTAGCATTCAACCAAAAATATTTAGCCCTTAGAAAAACTAATTTTACTGCTGGTTGATTTTATGTGTCATCATCCCTATTTTATATATGCATATGAGGTACTTACCTAAGCCATAATCCTGGACAAATAGGGCCATCAGTCTCCACTCTGCAGAAGCTAACTAATTTGTCTTAATAGACGCTACTTTTCCATTTGCATTATTTGGACCTCAGTGCATGGGTGTCCAAGTCTTTATTAGGCATTAGCTCCATAAGTTTTTCATTTTACCTCTGCCTCAAGATGAATAAGGTGCAAGCATCCCTCCCCTTGTGATCTACTACTGTTTTGCTATATGCAAGATTCATTTCTGATTTCTTTCTCCCAGTTTGAGTATAGTTTTTGTTTGTGAATCCAGTTTGTACGTGGTCAGTTCCTCAATTACCTCTTTTTTCCCCGTTTATTTGAAATCTTCTTCCACTGGATTCTAACTTCCTCATAAATTATTTAGGATTCATGTGATCCTGGGAATCACTCAGATGTCACTGAGGAAAGAGATGAGGTCAAGGGACAAGCTACATACCTTGCCTCGACACTTGCCTCCTATGCCCCAGAGGCAAAGTCAGAGGATACAGATGTTTGCTTCTCTAAAGAACTGTCCAACACTCAGCCCAATGGTGTTCTGCCACCTTCATGTGTTGATATCGGAGGTACACCGGCTCAGAATAGCAGTAGTAGTTTTGCTTCTGAATGCGAGGCCCAAGAGTTTGCATTCCCTATGGCTATGGGGACGCAAAATCAAGAGAGGCTCGAAGCCTATAAACCTTCACATAGCTCCCATCATGTGCCACTTTCCAATGGATCCCCTGGAAGCCACTCAGCACATCTGTCTTCATCTGATTCTAAAGGAGATGCTTCAGTGAGCCGAAATGACCTCTATGCAATGGTGCCACATAAACCATCTGAGGGTTTGGGTAGTGTGCTGGAGGCTCTCAAACAAGCAAGGGCGTCACTACAACATAAAATGACTCGAGTGCCTTCAGTTGAAGGCGCATCTGCTCGTAAAGCTGTTGGACCTTCTGTCCCTGCCACGAGCACAGGGGACTGGATGGAGATTCCTCATGTTGGATGTGCTGGGCTCTTTAGGGTGCCAACAGATTTTTCAGTTGAAACCAGTAGGCAAGTCAACTTCCTTGGTTCAGGCTCTAGTACTGCCAACTATTACCCCGATAAGGGAGCTGCAGTAACTGCAGATGGTCGATCTATCCCCCGTCTCTACTTGGAGAATGGATCTGGTTTCTCTACCTCTGATCGGTATCTCACCAGCCGATATGCAGAGACCTTGTCAACAGTTTCCACTGAGAGGCCTCAGTTTGATCCTAACCTGGATAGGATTCAATCATCTTCCAGCAGATACAGCAATGTTTCCTATCCTACCCATCCTTCCTACCCAACCTATCGATCATCTGAATTGCAACCATGGATGCCCTCTAATGAAGGATTTCCGCAAACCTTTCCTAGTAGGGTGGCTGGGGTACCTCCCGCAGATAAGTTGTTTCATGACGATCATATTAGACCGAATATGTATAGATAGTAGGACAAAGATTGAAGTTCTGTTATGTTATTAAGATTACAACTTCACCAAGAAGATTATACCATACAGGTTTTGTAGTGTAATATGGTGTTGTAATGATATGTGCCTTAATATCTGTACTCCCTTTGGTTTTGTGAGTAGACTTGAGTCACGGTTTGTAAAGCGGTGGGACCTTCCATTTTCTTGTTTGTCTTTCAAATATCTTTTCATTTTCCTCCTAGATTTCTCCTGCTCAGAAAATTTGTATTTAGGTTTATCACAAGCAACTGAAAAACTCATGGCCTTGAGCATATATAAAATCATAATCTTGCTGAGAGTTGGCTTTCGAAGGACTAATTAACCTCCATGTATATGATGATATGAAGTCAAATATTGTTAGATCCATAGCCGTGCCAGTGATTATTTTGCTCAGTCAAATGCTGAAAGTTTTTAGAAGTTCTACTTTCTTCTCATTGCTAATTTACCAGTTCAAGATTATGGTTTCATCCTTTAGAAATGATCTTTACATATATCTATGTGGAATTTGACCATGGAAATTTGAAAAAGTTATAATGATAAGATGAGATGAGATAAAACGTTTCAATACCCAAACTCTAGGAGCTCTTCCGAAAGGACTTAGAGCCTTAGATAGATCTAGGTCAATTAGCTGTAATAGTAGCAAGGCTCACATATTTTCATGAAAAACTAATATTCGGAAAATGTTATGTACTATGCTCATTCTACCGTGGCGATGTTATCTACGAACTCTTGAATCTATTATTTTAAAAGATAGTTGATGGGCAATGCCAAATCATCATAACGCGATGAAAAAAATAATAAAAATATGGTATATAACATAATCTCTTTTTTGTTACAATCGAATATAAAAGAATGGTCAAGTAATTTGATGAATGGGGTTCGGGTGGCTCTACCTGTGGTGAAGAAGTCATCCACCCTTTAACCCTAAACAAGGGGTCCCTTATGTTAATTCAACTTGGTTGTGCAATGAGCCCACTTATACTTTGAAATACTCCTATTTTTTTTAAGTCAACTTGGCTATGCACAAAACCACACTTGACTTTGTAAAACTGTTATTTTATCTCAACTTGGTTTTGCTCAAAGTAAAAGACCCTCATGATTGAGATCTAGAGGTGTGATAGATTTTCCTAATTTAAACCCAAAGGCAAGGCCTTCATTGTTACAACTTGGCGAAAACGGTCATCACAACTTCAGTAACGTGTAGAACCAGTCATGGCTTGAAAAGTCCACTCCTAGCCTCGACTCTTCAACAAGATAAATATTACGGATTCCCATGACCTTGTCCAAGGTCTCTCTCTCTCTCTCTCTCTCTCTCTCTCTCTCTCTCTCTCTATATATATATATATTATATCTCGTACAGAACAAGTACTTTCAAGCGTTTTCTTTCTTTTCTTTATTCTCTCAAAACTGAAAACTCCTTTTTGACGTTCTCTTTTCTTAACTCCTTCTGCTAAAAGCCCTTTACACGGCTAGCTCGGCAACATTTGCTGATATCTAGCTGAACAAAACTCTCTGAAGAGCATCATGTCCATGACAGATTGTCCTGAGATGCAGATGCCTGAAGGGTATCCAGCAGCTCATGATGGAATGGAAGCTGACTCCACAATCACTTCAGAATCAAGCACCCGGAATTGGCACTTCTTCGGGTCATCCAACGATGTCTCGCTGTTGGAAAGCGGTCTTCTGCAGAGAAACATGGACGACATGAGCGACAATTATCATGCATTTCAAGTAAAGCTTGGAAAACAAGCGATTGATCCCAAGTTGGTGTCGGTGATGGAGTATCTCAGGGAACTCTATCTTCAAAGTCAAGAAGTTTTCGTGAAGATCTTTCCGGGGCTCCTTCATGAGCACGAAATGGTGAAGTTGCTTGAGAAATATGAGACAGTGGCGTCCCCAGTACTCCCGAAAAGTACAGATGCAATGAAAGTGCCGACGCTGCAAAGGAGTTTGAGCATCGGCTCCCCAAGACCACTGGTTAAAGGAGGAGATCAGGAATCGCCATTAAAGCTGGGGTATTTCAAGGTCCGGACTGTGTACACCAATGGAGCCAGCCCACGTGGAGATGTTCAAGGCAGTCAGGTTCACAAATAGTCAAATAGTGCTGAGAATTATTAAGTTTGGACTTTGGTGGCTCTAATTAAAGCATTGTAAGAAAAAAACATCCATACATGTGTCCACCCATGTGTCCACCTCTTTATATTATGTCAAATTATTTTAATTTTCTGAATAATTAAAAAGCAAGTTGTATCAGATATTCATGAGAAATATTAAAATATATACATATGGTGCAATAAATAAATACCACCTCGTTGTTTCAATTTTGTAGGGCCTTATTTATTAGGAAAAATATTGATAAAAATTACGGTTTGCAGCATACATTTTGCACATATCATGTGGCTTCATCCAAACCGTCTATTTTTTAAAGTGAGGAAAAATGAGAAGAGGAGAAGAAGCTACGTAATGAATGCAAAGTATACACTCACAATAGTGACTTCTCTCTAACATTACTCTATTTATTATATCGGTGAATTCAGAAAACCATTATTTACTTATCATATATATTAATCAATTAAGAACGCAACTACTTCCATAAATCGTTTTTTATTTTTTTGAAAAATTGATGGATTAAAATAAAAATAAAAATAAAAATTTCCTTTTCATGTTTATCAATAAAGAAAGGCGCATGCAACTAGCACTCAAATCGTTTAATGATGCTCTTTTTAAATAATAAAATATAAAAATTATCTGTCGTTTATTTTTACAATACATCTCATCTGATTTAATTATTATAAATTTTTTAAATTTTTATATAAAATAAAATAAACAATTCAAATTTTTTAAATTTTAAAATAAAAATAATATTAAAAATATATATTCTAATAATATTTTATTCAATTTTTAACTTTTATCTTAATTTATTTATCAACAATGTATAAATGTTCAGAAAACGTACACCACCTTCAGCCTACCCAAATTATCACAAAAAATGATACGGGCACGTAATAAAAATTTGAGAAATGATATGACTTGTAATTTACTAATTTTGCAGTTTAGGGTATGTAAATTTTGTGCCTTTATTTAAAAAATAAATAAAAATATATAAGATTTATATAAAATAATAATAATAATAATAATCTTTTAATGGTCAACCGTACCATTTTCCAAGTTAGGCAGTACGTAGGGACAACGTACGGGTTGGGTCGAGACTGTCGAGTAATGAGAACGTCACGAAGACTTACAAACTCTGGAACATATATCTATTCAGACTATTCTATAATAAAAGAGTATTACTATATATCAGCCTACACACCACACATCAAATTATTTTTTATTTTTTTTATTTCTTTTCAATTTTTTTTTATTCTAGTCTTCTTGAAACATTTATATTTTTTTATTCACCATTCATATAATACACATTTAATAAGAGAAACAAATAAAAAAAATTATGATGTGTGGTGTGTAGTGTAGACTGATGCAAAAATTAATTCGTAATAAAAGCGGCAATAGCCTCATTAACAGTAGATTTTTTTGAGTTCACACTGAACTTATAACAGATTTTGGTTTATTGAGCTTTTGTGGAACAAATTAACAACTTAGGATTTTTTTATATTTCTTTTTTGATTTAAAAATAAAATTATTTTTCATATATAATTTTATTTGAAAAAATTAAAAATTATCTTCATATTATTGTTCACATTAATTCATAAAAATAAATCATAGTCATTAGACTAATAATATTTTCATTTTAAAAAATGTAATTATTATAATTTTAAGGTTCCAATTTATGCATCTATTTNTAATTATGTTAGAGTTCACAATTAGGTCTAAAAAATCATAAAAAATAGAAGTTAAAAACATTAAAAATAATTAAATAATCATTTAAAAGCATATAAAGTTACCTTATTCAAGCCGATAGTTCTCGGCTTCAACGCCAACAGCTTCTAGTCCAATGAGTGTTTCATATATCCAATTCTGTGTGCAAACGAGGGCCTCCACGGTTGACGGTGACAATGAACTCCGATAAGCATCCAACACGCGATTTCTAGTGCTAAACGCCGACTCTAAGACAACAGCAGTGACAGGAATGGCTAGTACATCTTGAACTATACGGAAAAGGACTAGATACTTGGTGGAATTAACATTCCACCAAGTTAATAACTGAAATACACCACTAGGTGCCTCTACAGCTTCCATAAAATATCCTTCAACCTCAGATGTACACTGCATAATATTCCTCATTACCATAAATTGATGATACTGCTGCATAATACGATTGCTTATAACCCCTACGGATGGGTCAATATCATCTAAGAAAGCTATCGACCCCGTCGGCCTCTAATGTGAGGAGCTACCAGTTGTGGATGAAAGTTGACAACTATTGCAATAGTGACTATATAGGTCATCGATATCACTTTTTAGCACTCTAATGAACTCTGCAGCCTTCACTACCCCGAGGACGTAATTTACCTAAAATTCTAGAACGACCAACTTATATCGGGGGTCAAAGATCACAGCCACAAATAGTAATCTATTTATTTTCTCAATATTCCTCAAATATTTATCATATTTGGTATTCATCCTCGTAGCCATAGTAGATAACAATCTCCTAAAGTCAGCACAACTGTTTTGCAAGTGGAAGTAAAGCTCTGAGAGCTCGTAGAAGTACAAGTTCGTAGTCTTATATTTAGATCCAGATATCCGCATGGTTATGTCATAAAGAATTTTAAAAAATTGAACAAAATACCTCACACTAGTCCAATCACGTGCGTCCGGCGCACCAAGCCCCTATCCTACTGGCTCCAACAAAGCATACCTCAAACCCCCATCCTCGACCTCCATTCGCTCGAACGATCTTTGGTACTTTTGTGCCACATCCAACATCATATATGTAGAGTTCTATCGAGTCAGAACGTCCAAGCACAACATACTAGAACATCAAATCTAAAGATCTTCTGCTATTGCCTTAAACTTGGCAAGCTTTTAAGAGAAACCCCTCACATATCACACAGTGTTGTGGACTCGGGTAATAGATTCATCCACTTCTTTTAATCTCTCAACAACTATGAGGTTGATGATATGAGCACACCATCTAACATGAATAAACTCGTGAGCCCAAATGACATCATCTTTCACCGTTGTGTTCCATTTGAACCAATCAATTGTTGTTTCATTGGAACTGACATTGTCAATTGTAATGCACAACACTTTTCGAATTCTCCAGTCCTTTATACAATCATTCATTTTTGTCCTAATGGATGTACCTTTATGATCCACAATTTCTTTAAAGCCAATAATTCTTTTATGTAAAATTCACTCACTATCAATGTAGTGTGCTGTGATACACATGTAGCAGATGTTTTGTATGGACGTCCATGTGTCAGTTATAAATGACACTCTCTGGCCAGTGGTAATAAACATCTTCCTCATCTCTACCTTGTCCTTTGCATGCCTCTTCATTCAATCTTGTATCACCGTATACTGTGATAGAATGAGAAATCGTAGCTCAACAAATTTTAGAAATTTTCGGAAGCCTCTTTTGTCAACTGTAGTAAATGGTATCTCAACAGTAAGTATCATCTCTGTAAGCATGTCCCTCAACATCTTCTCACTGTATTGAGGGATGACCAATTTCTCAGCCTGTGTACCATCAGTGGCCGTAGAAGTTTCGTAACTAAGGTTGGTCTGATCAGTGGCCGTCAATCCCTTTGCAATCTTATATCGTTGGCAACCACTTAGATGTGCTATTCACACACGGGTTCCTTGCTTCTTCGAATGGCATCCACAAAGTTGCCCATAGTGGTGGCATCTTGCTTGCGGGTTTGCAATATCACCAGAAATTTTGGTGAAATGATCCCATGTCCACGACCTTTTTTTAGAAGGTCGTAGTGGTTGATCAGGCTCAATGGGCATCTCTTCCTCTTCGTTGAACATATCTTCATCCTCATCCTCTATATCTATTAGGAGTGGGAATCGACTACTCGTACAAAATGCAGTTGCTTTAGATGTGGCTCTAGGGGTGGAAGTACCCACTAATGTAGGAGCTGTAGCATTGACATCCACCATATTCCCTTGTAGACGATCGTCTTTACTAGGTCTAGGATCTATATCACAATCAAAGAAGCAAAAAATTAGTTTAAAAAATAACTAGGCTATATTAAAAGGCATCAACTCATTTAAGATGAAGAAAAATAAATTAGAAGTTAAACATAAACAAACATACATGAAAAGAGTGATAATTAATATATGAATGGGCAAGTTATGACATAATCATCTCACAAACATACAGTACATTAAATGTTATAAGAATCTTTTAAGTAATTCCAAATTAGAATCATGCATGAAGGTAATCATTTCAATTGAATTATTTATTCTAATATAAAATTCTTGACCTCTCCAAAATTATAATACTGACTTGGCCCCTGATGTAAGTTGTTTTTATTTTTCGTGTTAGGTTACATATATATTTGATAGTATGTTTGAATTTACAAAGTTTTTAAAATATATTTTCAATGGTATTTATGAAAATGGTTTTGTTGAATCTGTTTTTAAGGTTTCTGTTAAAGTTATTTTATCATGAAAATCGAAGGCAAGTGATTAGATGGAAACATTTTGAGGGATGAAAATTTGCTTTGGTGTTTAAGCCTTGTTTGAATTCACAACCCTCCTCAACTCATCTAAACTCATCCCATCTTGATCATTACAACTTTTTTAAATTCTTACACAAAATATAATAATTTTTTTTAAATCTCAAAAAAATATTCCTAAATTCTCACACCAAAACAATCTTACTTTTTCAAATCTCAAAAGAATATTCTCAAATTCTCACACCAAAATATAATAAATAATTTTACCTTTTCAAATTCTAAAAAAATCTTCTCTAATTCCCACAAAAAAAAAAACAACCAACTTTTTTAAATTTTAAAATAATAATAATATTAAAAAATAATATTCATAAAATATCTTATTCTACTATTCACAAATCATTTTAATTCATCTCAATTCTTCTCCCAATCCAAACAGCCTTAAAAGTTGCAATCGAAGGTTTAAAATTTGCTTTCTCTAAAGTAAAATTTCCTAATGATTTAGACCTAGTGGTGTAATAGATTTTCCTAATTTAAGCCCATAAGGCAATGCCTTCACTGTCACAACTTGGCTCAAACAGTGCAACACAACTCTGTAACGTGTAGAACCAGTCATGGCTTGAAAAGTCGACGCGTAGCCTCGACTCTTCAGCAAGATAAATATTACAGATTCCCGTGACCTTGTCCAAGCAATCTCTCTCTCTCTCTCTCTCTCTCTCTCTCTCTATATATATATATCTCGTACAGAACAAGTACTTTCAAAGCGTTTTCTTTCTTTTCTTCGTTCTCTCAAAACTGAAAACTCCTTTTTGACGTTCTATTTTCTTAACTCTTTCCGCTAAAAGCCCTTTACACGGCTAGCTCGACAGCATTTGCTGAACTCTAGCTGAACAAAATTCTCTGAAGAGCATCATGTCCATGACAGATTGTCCTGACATGCAGATGCCTGAAGGGTATCCAGCAGATCATGATGGAATGGAAGCTGACTCCATAATCACTTCAGAATCAAGCACCCGGAATTGGCACTTCTTCGGCACATCCAACGATGTCTCGCTGTTGGAAAGCGGTCTTCTGCAGAGAAACATGGACGACATGAGCGACAATTATCATGTATTTCAAGAAAAGCTTGGAAAACAAGCGATTGATCCCAAGTTGGTGCCGGTGATGGAGTATTTCAGGGAACTCTATGTTCAAAGTCAAGAAGTTTTCGTGAAGATCTTTCTGGGGCTCCTTCATGAGCACGAAATGGTGAAGTTGCTTGCGAAATACGAGAGAGTGGTGTCCCCAGTACTCCTGAAAAGTACAGATGCAATGAAAGTGCCGACGCTGCAAAGGAGTTTGAGCATCGGCTCTCCAAGACCACTGGTTAAAGGAGGAGATCAGGAATCGCCATTAAAGCTGGGGTATTTCAAGGTCCGGACTGTGTACACCAATGGAGCCAGCCCACGAGGAGATGTTCAAGGCAGTCAGGTTCACAAATAGTCAAATGGTGCTGAGAATTATTAAGTTTGGACTTTGGTGGCTCTAATTAAAGCATTGTAACAAAAAAACATCCATACATGTGTCCACCTCTTTATATTATGTCAAATTATTTCAATTTTCTGAATAATTAAAAAGCAAGTTGTATCAGATATTGATGAGAAATATTATAATATATATATATGGTGCAATAAATAAATACCACCTCGTTGTTTCAATTTTGTAGGGCCTTATTTATTATATCGGTGAATTCAGAAAATCATTATTTACTTATCATATATATTAATCAATTAAGGACGCAATTACTTCCATAAATCGCTTTTTATTTTTTAAAAAAATTGACGGATTAATATATCGAGAGCGAATTAAAAAAAAAAAAAAA
>QEOT01006813.1:68566-143646 GCA_003123785.1 Pterocarya stenoptera
TATATATATATATCTCGTACAGAACAAGTACTTTCAAAGCGTTTTCTTTCTTTTCTTCGTTCTCTCAAAACTGAAAACTCCTTTTTGACGTTCTATTTTCTTAACTCTTTCCGCTAAAAGCCCTTTACACGGCTAGCTCGACAGCATTTGCTGAACTCTAGCTGAACAAAATTCTCTGAAGAGCATCATGTCCATGACAGATTGTCCTGACATGCAGATGCCTGAAGGGTATCCAGCAGATCATGATGGAATGGAAGCTGACTCCATAATCACTTCAGAATCAAGCACCCGGAATTGGCACTTCTTCGGCACATCCAACGATGTCTCGCTGTTGGAAAGCGGTCTTCTGCAGAGAAACATGGACGACATGAGCGACAATTATCATGTATTTCAAGAAAAGCTTGGAAAACAAGCGATTGATCCCAAGTTGGTGCCGGTGATGGAGTATTTCAGGGAACTCTATGTTCAAAGTCAAGAAGTTTTCGTGAAGATCTTTCTGGGGCTCCTTCATGAGCACGAAATGGTGAAGTTGCTTGCGAAATACGAGAGAGTGGTGTCCCCAGTACTCCTGAAAAGTACAGATGCAATGAAAGTGCTGACGCTGCAAAGGAGTTTGAGCATCGGCTCTCCAAGACCACTGGTTAAAGGAGGAGATCAGGAATCGCCATTAAAAGCTGGGGTATTTCAAGGTCCGGACTGTGTACACCAATGGAGCCAGCCCACGAGGAGATGTTCAAGGCAGTCAGGTTCACAAATAGTCAAATGGTGCTGAGAATTATTAAGTTTGGACTTTGGTGGCTCTAATTAAAGCATTGTAACAAAAAACATCCATACATATGTCCACCTCTTTATATTATGTCAAATTATTTCAATTTTCTGAATAATTAAAAAGCAAGTTGTATAAGATATTGATGAGAAATATTATAATATATATATATGGTGCAATAAATAAATACCACCTCGTTGTTTCAATTTTGTAGGGCCTTATTTATTATATCGGTGAATTCAGAAAATCATTATTTACTTATCATATATATTAATCAATTAAGGACGCAATTACTTCCATAAATCGCTTTTTATTTTTTTAAAAAATTGACGGATTAATATATCGAGAGCGAATTTAAAAAAAAAAAAAACATTATTTCCTTTTCATGTTTATCAATAAAGAACGCATGCATGCAACTAGCACTCAAATCGTTTTAATGATGCTCTTTTTAAATAATAAAATATAAAAATTGTCTAGTCTTTTATTTTCACAATACATCTCATCTTATTTAATTATTATAATTTTTTAAAATTTTAGTACAAAATAAAATAAATAATTCAATTTTTTTAAAATTTAAAATAATAATATTAAAAATATATATTTTAATAATATTTTATTCAATTTTTAACTTTTATCCCAACTTATCTATTAACAACATGGAAGCACATCTTGCCAACTCGTTCTCGAATTAAGAATTTTGTCCAGATTGATTTTGATAGTTTTGACTGTCCAGTTTGTAACACTAGTGAAGAAACTCAATCTCATCTTTTCTTAAATTGCAACTTCACCATAATCTTGTGGCTTCATTCCCCTTGGCCTTTAAACATTTCTTCTTGTGCTCAGGATGATACTAGAATGTGGGTCAAGTGTATTCTTGATCCTTCTAGAATGTTAGGTATTCCCATAGAGTAAGAGTATCACTTTCAAATTTTTGCAATTGTGGCTATGGATAGAATATGGTTCCTTAGAAACAAGGTCCTTCATGAGGATATTAAACCTGATTTATTAGTTTTTATATCTTCCACTAAAAAATTTTTCAAAGATCATTGTGATGCATGGGGTAATTTACATTTAAATTCTAGCAAACCTTGGGGACCCATGGCTGTAGATCATTGTCTAGTCACTTTTGATGTTGCGGTTAGACAAAGTGGAAGCACAACAACAACAATTGGTTGGACATCTTCTGGATCCATAATTTTTGTGGTTACAAAGCACATCAGCAGCCAAAATGCTTTTGGGAATAGAAGAAGCCAAAGAAGTCAACATTGGAAAAATTATGATTGCAAGAGACTCTCTTAATACCCTTCAAGCAGTAAAGAATTCAAATTATATTCCTGACTGGACAATACAACCAATTATTCATGATATCAGGCTTGCTCTTAAAGGGTTTGACAGATGGGAACTTCGAAAAATACATCGAGATGAGAATTGATGCGCACATTCCATTGCGCAGTGGGCTGCCTCCAAAAATATTTTTGAAAAAATTTTACTTATTATCATTCCACCTTCTCTGCTAAACTTTCATAGTGGGAAAGACCCACTTATTGTATTGTAATTTTGTCTTTGTTTGTCTCTGTCTGTATTTGTTTGTATTTGTCTGCTTGTTTGTATTTTGCTACTTAATGTAGCTGACCTTCTTTAATATCAATATGCTTTTTAAAAAAAAAAAAAAGGTATAAATGTTCAGAAAATGTACACCACCTTTAGCCTCCCCAAATTATCACAAAAAATGATACGGGCACGTAATAAAAAATTGAGAAATGATATGATTTGTAATTTTGTTTAGAGTGTGTAAATTTTGTGCCTATATTTTCAAAAAAATATAAGATTTATATAAAATAATAATAATAATAATCTTTTAATGGTCAACCGTACCACTTTCCAAATTAGGCAGTACGAGGCGGGGAGAAAGTGTGGGTTGGATCGAGTAATGAGAACGTCACGAAGGCTTACAAACTCTGGAACATATATCTATTCAGACTATTCTATGATATAATAAATATAGCCTCATGAACAGTAGATTTTTTTAGTTCACGCTATCCTCATTTATACAACTAAATTAATTTTTGTCCTCTAATTAATTTATCATTAAAAATATAATTAAATTTTCTATTATCATTCCATGTAGTTTTGGTGAGTGTTAAATAAGTAGAAATGACTTTCGAAATTCAAGATTCTAATATTAGTTAGAATATAATAATAATAATAATAAATTAATAATGAACTTACAGATTTTGGTTTATTGAACTTTTGTGGAACAAATTAACCACTTAGGATTTTTTTCTATTTCTTTTTTGATTTAAAAATAAAATTATTTTTCGTATATAATATTATTTGAAAAAAATAAAAATTATCTTCATATTATTGTTCACATTAATTCATAACAATAAATCATAGTCATTAGACTAATAATATTTTCAGTTTAAAAAATGTAATTATTATTTTTAGGTTCCAATTTATGCATCTATTTATAATTGGTCTTTAATTTATCATATTCACTATTTTCTTTTTGTGGTAAAGCATCTCATATTAATCTATTTGTAATGCATTTTTTAAATTGTTATTAAAATAATTAATAACACTTTTTATCCTTAAAAAATTATTTTGGTAAGAACATACTTTTATTTTCTAAGATCGATATTGAAATTCCAAATTTTAAATGAATAATAATATTATATTTAAGCCCAAAAATGAAAATATTATCTTCAAATTTTAAAAATAATATTGTATTATTATAGGATATCGTTTTAAAATTATTAATAATTTATCTTCATATTATTTTCATAACATAACGAATTATACTGAATAACACTTTTAAACTAATATTATTTTCATTTGAAAAAAAAATATTTTTTAAAATCTCAAATGAATAGTCTATTATTACATTTTATCATTCCAATAACAATTATATCTAGTGGTTTTCTTAAACAATTAAAAATAATAATATTTTATTTTTTTCATTTATGAGAACAATATTATTATTGTTATTATTATTATTATTATTATTATTATTATTATTATTATTATTATCTACATGGTTTAATGCATGTCCTATTATGATTTCAATATAATGAGTTCTAAACATTTAATTTGTTATATGTTCAATAATTTTACATTTTCTGTTTCCTTCATTTTTTTCAAGTATAATTTTAATCATTTGTAAAAAAAATTTGAATAGATTTATGATTATTTTTACATTTATCATACTTGTTATTCTAATTGATATGCATCTTAATATTCATATTTTCGACAGAGAATATCATGTACCTTGCACGTAAGCTCTTAATATATGTGTGTTTATATAAACACACGATTATATGTTTGGTAATTCACACACACACGATTATATCCAAAAATGCTTGGGTGCCCTCCAAGTGCATTCTTTTTATAAATTTTTTTAAAATGTTTTAAAAAGTTACAATTAATGAATTTGTGTGTGTGTTTTTTTTTTAACATTCATAAAATATAAAAAATCAAAATATATTAGGAAGCATACTTGGAAGGACAACCTAGCTAACAATATCACTGATCTCTCTCTCTCTCTCTCCCTCTCTCTCTATATATATATATATACATACACTACAAGAAATAAGATTTTTTCCAAAGATTTTTTCGCTGGAAGAAGGGTATCTGTTGTTTTAATCATTTGCGGCGATTAAAAACTCGCTGCAAAAACCACTATTGCAAATTGCAGCAATTAAAAGGCTGCTGTAAAAAGTTTTTTAATGTTCCAGCGATTTTTTTCATTGCCAAAAGTAAATAATCACTGCAAAAGACTATTGCTTATTAGCAGCGAAAATATTCGTCGCAAAAAGTAAAAAAATCGCCGCAAAAACTAAATTCTAAAATTTTATGTAAAAAGATTGCAACGATGTAAAAATCGCCGCAATTAACAACTTTTTGCAGCGATTTTATTTCCAACGAAAATAAAATCGCTGCAAAAAACCTTATTTCTTGTAGTGATATATAAAGATTCAATATTCTATCTGTAGTAGTACTGGATCCAATAATATATGCTGTTGTCTTTATTAGAATTTTCAGTAAGCAGTGCTATTCTGCCACCTAGTCTTACAGCCAGTTGCATTTGTATTTTTTTTAATTTAATTTTTCTATTCACGTACATATTTTTAATATATTTAAAAAATAAAAAAATATATCAATAAATTTAAAATCACTTTTTTAATGATTAAATAAAATAAAAAAAAATTATCAAATGGTACATTTGAACAATACCATTGCCGCGGCAAAATAGCTTTTCTCCAATATAATATGTCGGGATCGGACAGGAAGTAATTGTTCAAGAAGATGTTAATTTCCGGCCGGAGGACTTCACGATGTGTACGGAATTAATCTGAGAAAAGTAATGGTAATCATGGAGTAGTACTGCTGATACATCAATTAGTTTATAAAAAGAGAAATTATCTTCGTCATTCTTGTTTACCATACAATGCTTTTTATTTATTAAATATATGGTATATAAATATCAAGTGAAAAAATTTAATTAATTTTAGAAGAATAAAATTAAAACTTTATAAAAAAAATTAAAAAATATATGATATATAATATAGGAGTAATAAATGATAAAATTATATTTAAAAAAATAGTTGAATAAAAAGCTAGAGTCCTCGACGAACGAGCAGCTTGAAGCCATGCATGCAAATTAATTAGGACTCTGCTCCAAGTACGCTTCAAGCTACGCACTCGCACGCATGCATGCAGTAGTCTGATCTTGATGCAGGCGGTGTTCATTTATTTTTATTTTTTAAATAAGGCGGTGTTCATGATCGCGAACGATCGAGTATATGTACGTACTGGATACGGCATAGTATAAAGTTGAAGTTCTAAACAATAATTTTTTATCTTATATTTTTTTATACTGCAGTCCACCTTTTTATAAAAAAAATTATATAAAATTTATTTATTTATTATTCATAAGTATCATTATTCTTCTTCTACAGATTTAATTACTATAATAATAATTATTATTATAATAATAATAATAATAATAATGTAAACGCATCCTAATGATCTAGCTAGCTAGGTGCTAACATTTTTAAGTACTTTTACAAAGTTTTGGCTAATTTTTCATATGGGCGCAGTACCTGATGAATTGGATGGTGACGTCCTTACCCATTAACCTAAGATATTTTGCCATCAATATTAATGGTAGACTACTAACCACCCTGGCTGGCTTCTTTTTGGGTCAAAGTATATAAAATTTAATTGTATTAATCCTATATAATTAATTAATTATCATGAAAAGCAGCCAATGCAAGAAGAAGAATGTGAACTTTAAGGATGTCTATGCCATTTATCCTCCACTTGCAACCCAATGAAACCCAATATATACCTTGTAAAAGTGTGTTATTATTTTAAGAATTTTGTTTTTTATTAGTCACTATTTACTGTCTTATATTTTACACTCTACATCTTATGAAAAATACTCTAATATTATCGGAAAAAAAAATTATAAATATAGATTATATGAATGAATAGTAATTGATGCATAGTCTTCTTCTTATCAAAATAACAAAAAAAAAAAAAACTATTAAAGTTGACTTCAGTTTTTTAAAATCACGATAATTATAAATGGTGAATTTAAATATTTGATTAATTAAGATGTTGGTGTACATTGCTTGTGTAATGATTTGATTTGCCAATTGATTTCAAATAAATTTATTATTATTATTATTATTATTATTAATAAAAAAGTACAAATTGTTTGTTGCTTTCAGCTTTTGGGCCTTTTCCTCTTTGTTGGGGAATGAGATAGCTATGGCTAATTCGCTTCTATCTCAAACGTCATCATTCACTTTTTTCTAGCACTCAAACCCCACTTCAATTATCTCACGCCGCATTACACTTTTCTATCGCCCTGATAAGCTTGACACAACTAATGAAATGTATAGAAGCTCAATCTCCATTTGCAGCCTTAATAATTATGATAGATCTTGAGGCTTGAAAAGGAAATATTGTACTTCCATCATGAGGATGATTGACTTTGATCCTCCTATATATATAGCTATTAATTTTGATATGATGGGCTTTGAGGAATATTGTCCCCCCTTTTTCTTGCTAGACATTCACTTGGACCACATAAATATTAAGAAAAAATTTAGTTACAAGTGATTCTAGATATTACTACACATATTTATTCAATATGATTAGTTAAAAAGTAAATTTTATTAAAAATAATGTTAATTTAAATTTAAAATATGAAGGCAACATCATTAATGCACAAATCGGTACATAAATTTGCTTGACATAGCAAAACTCAAATATTAATACATCTCTTGTGGATATATATTTATTTTTCTCTTTTAAGTCTCTATTTATTTTTTATAGGTGTGTATTTTGCAAGAATTTTGTTCTTCTAATTTGTAGTATTTCTTAGGCATGTGGATTAATGGATTTAGAGCATAAATGACTTTTAAAAAAATAAGTAAATTGTTTGACAATGAAGTATATAAGTGTTTACTATTAGGAAAATACTATAAATACTTACAATTTTACGCATATCGTCATGCGTATTGATGCGTCAGCTATTGAAATGGTAAAGATTTTGAAATTTGAGATTCGGAATAAGAAAGAAAAAAAACTGATAAAATGAGATCGCCCCTCAATAAATATAAGTGTACGTAAAAGTTGTACATGCTTGTAGAGCTCCTCTTTATATTATATAGTATCAAAGCTGTGGCTAATGTTTCTAACACTCATATTGCAGAAGGCAGCAAATTAATTATTTTAAGTACAGTTTGTCTTTTGGGCTTTTTCCTCTTTGTTGGGGGAATTACATATGCCTTCCCCAAGTTCCCAGCTTCTATCTCAAATGTCACTCACTTTTTTCCATCCCTCAAAACTCACTTTTCCACTTGATAAACTTGAAGCAACTGTCCCGTTTGCAAGTAGAAATTGTCCCATTTCATCTCAATTCTTATCATTATAATTTTTAAAAATTTTATACAAAATATAATAAATAATTCAATTTTTTTAAATATCAAAACAATAATAATATTAAAAAATAATATTATAATAATATTTTATTTAACTTTTAACTTTCATCTCAAATTATCTTATCTCATCTCACTATCTAAACAGGACCACGTACGAGAGCTTCATGCAGGTTTGCAGCCTTAAAAATGTTGAAATATTGTTGGGCTTGAAAAGGAAATATAGTAAGTAGTGATTCAGGATGATTGAGTTTCTTGCTAGATAATGCTATTTTGATGCGTTTACTCTTTCATGTCTATCTCTTCCATTATAGATATCAAAGGAATTTTGATCCGAAAACTCCTCCTTTGACCTTTTTTTATTTTATTATTACTTTTTAGTTTGAGTTTGTTTTGTTTGAAAACACTATAATTTTATTTTCTCCATATCGTTTTAAATTTGAAAAAAAAAACTATTTATCATTATTTTTGTCATCATCTTCTCAATATCTTGATGGAACATACCATCTAAAGTTTTACTACACATAAGTCCGTATATTTAGCATACCACTTATAATAGAACCCATTATACGTACATTTAAAAATATTAAATTTGAATAATGAGTTGAAATGAGATGAGTTGAGATAAAAATTAAAATTTAAATAAAAAATTATTATAATATTATTATTTTAAAATTTAAAAAAATTATAACAATGAGACAGCATAAAATAAGATAAAATACTTCTGTTGTACAAACAAATTAATGTGAAGTTCTGAACTAGCTCCTTAAAAAGAGTAATACAAAAAGGTGTGATTAACAAGGAAAATCATAAAATAAATTAAATAACTATATAAACAAATGTTTCTTTCTATATTACAGTGGATTTGGATCTGAGTGTAGTCTCTCTCCCTCTCTCTCTGCGTCTCTCTTGCTCTCACAGGTCATCCATATGGGCTTTCTTGCTCCCTGGCTCTGCCCAGTCCCATCGAGGCTTCCCTCTTCTCCATGGTTTCTATACTCTCTGCCACAATGAAACAGTCACCTCCTTAGCACTTCCTTCCCAAATACTCGCTTCAAAGGAAAATTTTGACCAATGATAGCTCTGACTGGTCATTGTTGGTCAGAGATGGTGCTTTGTAGAATTCTGATCTGGGTTTGTGTGTGATAGAAACTCCATCGTCACGGTGCGAAGTTCTGTACTCCTTCTAGTCTTTCTTAGACTGGAATTACATTTCTCTATGGGGAAAATAATTGAGATCGTGATAGCTCTGTAATTGTGAAAATTAGTTTGAAGATTTGATTTTTTTTTTTCCTTTATTGGCGAAAATATGATATCTTCGGGTATAAATTTGGTGATGACGGTGATTGGGTTCGCGGTGAGCACCATGTTCATCATGTTCGTGTGCACGCGCCTTGTTTGCGCTCGGATTCAGTTGAATGCTTCCAGGCGCTCCTTTCCTATCGCTTCCAGATCCGATCTCAGTATTGTAAGTCATCTCTTTTGTCTTGTTTGTTTATATGATGTATATGTAGATTTTGTGAATTAACTATTTCGGCCGTCTTTGGTTGCACAAGTTAGGAGTTTATTTGGCATATTCCCATGTTGGTGAAATCCGAAATCAATTAGTTCAGGAAAAATTTATAATCTATTATACATTTCCTCTCCTATCATTTGCTTCTGTACTTTGAGAGACGGTTGACGTGGTTTCCCCGTAACCACCGGGGTTCTGGGTCTAGTTTTCTTTAGACTTCATAGAAATTTCGTAGTCAATCTTATATCCTTTGATATCTTGGTGTTTTGACCTCATACAGGTCTCATATTTGTGTGTTTTGAGAACAGTTCACTACTATTCATTATATCATCATTATTTTTCACATAATTTTCACTCCTTTTTATTACTATTTACTATTATTTAATATTTTTTCATTACTTTTTCACTACTATTGGTTGTTGAATCAAACGCAACTCATCTCACTATCCAAACGCAACCTTAGTTTGGTTGTTGAACCAAACTCAACCCATCTCAAACCAATTATTGATGAAACCCACTACTGTTTCAATTTTCCATAAAAAAGTTAAACTCATATCAACCTATTTTATACATTTCAATTTAAAAAATTAAACGCATCTCAATCTAAAAAAGTATTCATCTCAATGGGATGTACAAAATACTACTATTCACAACTCAACTCAACTACCCCACTTTATATGGTTACACAGACCAAACCATCTCATCTCATATAATTATGACTATTTTTCCAAACTCTTACACAAAATATAATAAACAATTCAACTTTTTCAAATCTCAAAACAAAAATTATATTAAAAATTTATATTTTAGCAATATTTTATTCAACTTTAACTTTCATCTCATCTCATCTCATTTGTATAACCAAACGAGGCCTATTGTAGTTTGGATTTTTGAGTTTCTATATGTGACAGATCCAAAAGAGAAAAATAAAAGAGTTTCTTTATTTGAGATAAATAAATTGCAACTCCAGTTTGTGTCATTTTATTTATAGCAGTGCAATTATGTTCAACATGATGCTCTGCTTTGTCCATGCGCTTACCATTTTTAGTTTTTTTCCATGGCACAGCTTGAGCGGGGCTTACATGGTCTTGAACCTGTAGTTGTAGCAAATTTTCCTACGAAGAAGTACAGTGATGAATTTTTCTCCGTTGCAGAAGATGCTCAGTATGCTCTTTCTCTCTTTGTTGAATTCCTTGTTGTACTGGTTTTTTGTTTTTTCTTAAATCCCATTCTGAATAGGTCATTATTCTGCATTCAATATGATGTTTGCGTGCCTAGGACTTGCAGAGTCTGTATTTTTTTGCTATTGTTCCTACTTGAAAGCACATAACACTTTGAGTGTGAACAATATACAACGTAGTGTAGGCATTATTTCCTTTTTCTGGTTTAATGTAGCTTTACAGAGAGTAATGTGGAGTTTGAGTGGGTTCTGAGATAATAGTCTTTGCCGATCGCATACATATGTCAATATTAATTTGTAGCTATTTGGCAAATGTTGGAAAATGCTCACGAAAAGAAAAAAAAAAAAAGTTTCTTGTAAGGTGGCTTCAAAAGTGCGTTCTTTTATCAATATTGTAAATTAAGGAGATGGAAGGTGAGATGAAGTCTCAGAGATAGGGGACAGAGCAATCAATTAGAAGTATGATTTAGAAGATGATACTAAATTGAGGAAAATGACAAACAGTTGTTGCAGTAAAGTGAATGTAATATAAGGGTGAATGGAATATGGATGCTTAGATATTGGTTTTTGGTGTAAATTCTTTCAAAATCAAATTTTTGAAAGAATTTGGTTTGATAGAAACCACACATTTTACAGGAGGATGGCTATTCCAATTGCAAGAACTGTCCCTTGCGTGCAATTTTTGTCAATGGTTTTTGATAACAAGTATACTGGTTTTGGTTTAATAACATTTGCACGATCATTTTGTGTCAACTTATAGAGTAATGTAGTGAAGCTGTCAAATGTAAGGAATTTCCCTTGGGTTGCAAATAAGACACCTTTTGCAAAAGTTGATTATTTCAGACTTGTGGTTCTGTTTTTACAATGATTTGTTGATTTCATTGAGTTTCTGTATACAAGTTTGTTCTCATAATGATTTGTTGGTTTCATTGAGTTTCTGTATATTGATGATTGATCTTTTTTTTGTATGCGGAAAATATTCTGTTTCATTTGGGATCCTATTTCCTCTGTGTGGAGGGTCTGCTGGATATTCAATGATGGGTGTTTGAATGAATGGTTAGGTTAGGCGAAAAGATATGGATGGAATTTTTGTGTGAAAGTGTCATAAGGGGGGGTCTATGGAAATTCTCCTTTTAGCTCATAAAGATTAGAGTTATTGGACTGTTTAGGCATCTTTTTTTATCACCATGATTGGGATCTATATGACATTATCGAAAGCTACATCATTGTATGCTGGTGGAGCACTATAGATAATTTAACCATGTAGATCAATACTTCAACTCTTCCTCTCCTATCTTTTGTGCTATTTTATTGATAGAAAATGTCTTCTGGTCATCGATGGGCAGAGTATACCCCATTGCTATTATTAAATTGGTATTGGTCCTCAAATATTCCCTGGTATATCAATGCATCAGGGGTCTGCTTCTAGTTTTGATTCAATGAATCTTGACCTACAGAGAACATGAAATCCAAGTTGCAAAGAAGAAATGTTAGAGAACTGTGCTCCTTGAAGTTTATTTACGTTCAATAGCCTGTTTGCCTGAATGGGGGAAGCTTAAGAACTACCAGATGAGATTAGCTATTAGGAACATGGCTTTCTGACCCTCTTTATCTTGTTTTTCCTATGGTCAGTCCAGCCTCGAAACCTTTTCTTGGTCTGAAGGCAATCCCTTTGTGAACTCATCAAATGGTTATGAAAGATCTCATAGTATTATTGTAACCAGTTATTTTTTTGAAAATTTCCTTTCTTCTTTCATCCTTTGTAATTGTTCTGTTCTTTCTTACTTATAAAAAAAAATTGTTCTGTTCTTTCTTTTCTCTCTCTGTTTTTAATTAACAAAATAGAAAATAGTTGAAGGTTAATTTTTTGGTAACTTGCACCATAGTCATGGATTTTTATCTTTTCCTCTGATTTCCTGTAATATATCCTACTAATGAAATCCGAAATGTAATGTGGCAGATGCACAGTTTGCCTTGCAGAATTCCGTGGTGAAGATATTTTGCGGATCCTTCCCTACTGTGGGCACTCCTTCCATGTGACTTGCATAGACATATGGCTGCAGCAACATTCGACCTGTCCTGTTTGTCGGATATCGTTGCGTGAGTTTACCGAGAGAAAACGCATAATGCAACCCTTGTTCAGTTCAGTTTTTCGATCTCCTTACAGTGTGGAGTCCTTGAACTCTGATTCATATCACTGTATGGCGACTAGTAACAGATTCCCACTGAGCACCCATGGCAATCATGGGATGGACCCCATTCAAGAGGATCATTGTACGCCGGAGGTTGATAGAGCAGAAGCTGGGGAGCATGTCTCCCCGTTAAGCGATGGTAATCAGGCAATGAAAGACTCGAAAACCAAGCATGTCGAAAGCCCATCAAATCACTAAACTCTGTGATCTATTTCTGGGAATCTAAGCTGCACTCATGAGCAGGACGTATTATTCAGAAAATGCCCAAAGAATCGGAATTGAATCCATTGGAAACTGTAATAAGTAGATTATTTTCTCGTGGCTTAATGTGTATATTGCAAAGATGATTTGGTTCTCCTTTCTCACTTCTCCCTTTGACAGTGGCTAGCAATGGCAGTTTTGTAAGTTCGGTTGTATAACTAGAATTAGCTCAAGGTTACTCTGGAGGTGGCAGATATTTAGGCACTGTTTGGATGTTGAGCTGAGTTGGATGAGTTGAATTCTGTGTGAATAGTAGTGAGTTGAGATGATGGAGTGAGTTTTGTAAAGTCCACATAAGATGAGTTTAGATGTGTTTGAATGATAAAATGAGTTTAGATGTATTTATGAAAAGTTGAAAAAGGTCGTGGGTTCCACGTATAAAGAGGTGTTGAGTTGAAAGAGGTTGTGGGTTTCACATATAAAGAGGTCTTGAGTTAAAATGAGTTTAGTCATTTGGGAATTAAGATTATGTTTGGAAGATGAGATGAGAATTTTGTGTTTTGTTTTAAAGTTTAAAATATTATTTTTTAGTTTTGAGATTTGAAAAAATTGAATTAGAATTTGAAAAAGTTATATTGGGATTTGAAAAAGTTGAATTATTTATTATATTTTGTATGGGGATTTGAAAAAGTGTAAAAATGAGATGAGATGAAGATGAAAATTTTGAGTGAGATATCTTTTCCAAACATAACCTTAAATGTTTGGATGTTAGATTCAGCTTAAAATTAGACTAAACTGAATTGATCTCAGTTAAGTCCAAGTTTCAAACGGGGTAATCTCTCTCTCTCTCTCATGGAAATAATGCAAGTATAGCATTGCTATCTCTATCATGGGTTATTGTTGCTGGATAGAGCTCACATGGGTGGTCCAGCCAGGTCCAGCCACTCCTTTGACAGCTCAAAATATCACCGAAAGCTTGATCGGCCTGAGCTTTGCTTTTAATTATTGATAATGATCAAAAATACATCTTTCATTGATAGGAATAACCCAGAAAGAAGAAACTCCTTTGTTGATTGTTTTACTCAAATTTCTTGCGTCTAGTTTGCAAATGCGTACTTGCTTGTAGTTATAATAGGCATACACAATCATATCAATCAAAGAATGCAATCGTTTCTTCCAAATTTCATGATTGTTTGAGAATATGAAAATATGTCCCTTTGCCTGGTTCTTTCTTAAGGAGTACTTAAGTAGCTTTATTAATCCATAACCCAGTTAGATATGCGTTTAGCTAGTACAATTTCACTCAATTCTCTCTCGTGGCCCTCCTAGAAACTCGCTCGTTCTGCTGATATTCTCTCAATCAGGACTAAAAGAGACATTATTAGGTACATCAGTGAGCAAAGGCACACCTTTGATACAAAACTTGCTATTAGATAAGGTGAAGTATTTCTCCGATGTTCCCTCTCGGTGAACGCTAGAGATTGAATTAAAGGGATGTTGGGGGCACCATGGGCAGATGATTTCGGAGGAAAACATAGAAAACAGAGGAAAATTATCTCGATGAACAGAGTTTGAAAGAAGAAAAACCTTGAGAAAATCAAGTTTTAAAGTTGAAGACAGAGACTCGAAACCGACTTTTTATTTCCAAACACTAATGTCTTCGATCTTGTAGCATAATCTTCATGCACCTAAAACTAGAATGCGCAATATTTAATACACTTCAACTCATATGAAAACTATGGAAAGAGAGAAAGAGAGATCACGTTGAAGATCACTTAGAGTGACAATAATGGTTGCATAGAAAAAAATATGACTGCGCAAGTAGGATAGAGGAATCGATGGTGAGGAACGGACAAAGGAATCTAGGACTTGAGAGGAACGGACAGAGGAATAGAGAGTGAAGTGAGGAAAAGAGTAAAGTCGAAGATAGAGGGAGGGGGAACGGAGTGTGAAGCAACACGTGGTAAGTATCATAAATTCATGGCGTGGCACCCTCCCATTGGGGGTGTAAAACGCCCAAAGTTACCATATCCGATTTTAAGATAAACTCGTATTAAATAGACATCAAAGTTGATGTACCTAAGAAATAAAGATTTTGTTCAGTTTAACTACCTAGAGTATTTACAACAAATTATGTCACGAATTGTCATCCCTATATATTATGAGAAGAAATGTTTTAGCTATAAAAAAATTTTACAAAAGTAAAATCACAAACTGACGTGATTTAATATAATATGTTATATTTTTAAATTATTTTTATTATAAAATATATCTAACATATCATTAAAATCATATCAATTTATAAATTTATTTTTATAAAATTTATTTATGGTTGTAACACTTATAAAGATTCAAAACCATTGAAAAAAAACAGATCAATATGCATGTGATTGATCCTAAATCATTGGCCATTGGTTTTGATTAATGTTGTGGCCAGATCAAATTGTCCAAAGTTAATCGTGAAGAAATAATACGATATTATTAATAATATTTTAATTTTATAATATTTAATTTAATTTAAATTTAATAAAATATTTTAATTTAAATAATTTTATTATTATTTACTTGAAATAATTTCACTGTTATTTACCTATATTCCTTTTTTGCACAGAGAAACAAGCACCTTCCCAGGACGTCATACTGATGTACGTACGCTGGACGGGCTGAAGAAGTCTTGAAGCAAGAGAGGCGCAAAAAGATGTGACAGAAATAATGATACCAGAAGCATGAGAGAAACAATAAGCCACGCGGTGAGGGAGGGAGAGAACACACAACAAAATGATTTTTTTTTTTTTTTTTTTTTTTTTTTTTAATGATGTTGTGAATTTTTAAATAAAATATATTTAAGAGTATAAAAAGATGAATGTTGAGAATTTTTTTTTCTCTTATCGGGACCTGTAGCCTGTAGCACACTCTCAGTGGGTGTAGCACTGCTCCAAACAAATAGAGACGACAGGAAGTAACGAGAAAATTAATTTTTTTTTATTATTATTTTAATCCATTCAAAATCTATCACAAAAAACTTAAAAACATTGAGTTATTTGGAATCAGAGAGCAACTCATCTCATATATTTATTATAATTTTTTTAATTTTTACATAAAATATAATAAATAATTTAAATTTCTCAAATTTTAAAATAAAAATAATATTTTAAAAATATTTTATTCAACTTTCATTTAATCTAATCTCATCTCATCTCAACTCACTATCCAAACATCTCCTAAAACTCTTACTAATATACTTATAAAAAGATAAAACCAACCAAATAAAATTTCAAACATAATTCTAGTAACACTTAGCTCGCCCGAATCTTCACGATAATGGTTGAGAAACTTTTGTGTATGGAAACTTTCGAGGATACGGTGCACAAGATCGATGTTTACTCTGCAAGGGTGAGTCTGAAGGGTTTTACCTAGCTTGGAGAGGTTCCCAGACATAAAATTTAAAAAAAAAAAAAAAAAAAAAAATCTAAATGGGATAGGTGGATTCTTTTAAAATTTAAGTGAAACGATTGAGATGAATTTTGAATAAGATTCACCTAATTTATACCCACACATCTTCCATATTAATAAATCAAGATGCTTATTCTAAAATTCTAATTCTAATTAACCCTCAAACCCTAGTGTTATTTTTTTTTCTTCCCCTCATTTTTGCACCTTTTGTCTTTTTCAAAAATATTGTATGGCATTTACGCTCTCCACAACTGTATCTAACATTACTCTTTTTTCTTTCTTTCTTTTTAAAAAATGGGCTGCATCCATAAAGTTATTCGAATATGATAAGCTAACTAATATCAATGGGCTGTTATCAACTTATCATATTTAAACGAGGAAGATTTGTAGGAGATCGATCATGATAATCCAAACAAAAAATATCAGAGAAATACAAACAAAAAAATATAAGGGAGGAAAAACAAGACCTTGAAATTAAGCTCCACTATTAATGATTAAACAGGTGCATAACTCCTCTAAGAATTGCTGATATTCATTCTATTTTTAGTCACACATGTAGATCATAAAACATATATATTTAAGTAGCTGCCCATATTATAAGTGGTAGGCAAGTGAAACTACTTAAAATGACTCACCAATAAACATTTCAAATTTCTATTATATAATGAAAAATTATTTTCATCAGCTACTATTCACCATTCCGCACCCCACATCTTATGAAAAATACCTTCACACTCTATGAAAAAGTTATATATAGGTATGGAGCGTGAGTGAATAGTAACTGATGATGCATAACATTCCTCTTATAAAATACATGTTAGCCAATATATACACATCCAATGTCAACGACACATATCATGTTTATACTCCAATATTCCAAAAAGTACTTCTCCATCCTAAATAATATTGTGAGATCTCACTGATCACCACATTCTCGATCTCGTGCACAATTACATAACTAGAGTATTACAATCCCCCATTTTAAATCACAATGTCCTCGTCGGGCCAAATATCATAGGTGGCAATATGGCTAGTCCTGCAAATGATCTAGTTGGAATTAATTGGCTCTGATACCATTTGTAATGACTAAGAAAATTGAAACTCCAAACTCGTGTCTCCTTGCTTACCCAATAGGAGGTTTAACGACTTAATACCTACGAGACTTATAATATTCAAAGTTACAATTGAAACTCATTAGAATCATTGTAAAGGTTTAAACTTATCCCTTCCAAATAATGGAAAGGAAATTGATCAAAGCAATCAGACAATCAGGTATTAGTTCCAAAATCACGAGACTTTCAGAAAATGAAAAGCAAACCTATCTGCCAAGCCACAGAATTCCACATATAATTGATCTTTACCTTCTGAAAAAGTTACAACGAGGTGTACTTTCGAGAAGAGCTGAATTAATAGTTAATCTTTCTTTGCTTGAGCTAAACTTAATGCTGCCTTTTCCCCTTGCTATTAATGCTTCTTACACCATATTTCTGCCACACTTTTTCTCCTCCATGGTAAAAGCCGTGATCAGGATGGACATCGGCCCCTACACTGGATGAACTTGAAGCTGGAAGATCAGTACCCTCCTTCATCAGTTGAAGTACTCCCATGCTCTCAGGCGGCTTTTGTCTGCAAGTTTCTTGGTCAAGATACGAATTAGGTTGCTGCTGATCAAAATATCCTCCAGCTCTGGTTCTCAAATCCAAATCCTGATGATGATCTTCACGCTTCTCGTTACAGTACTCCATCGTCTTGTTATAAAAGATGCTGATGTTTTCCCATTTTTCTTTACAGTCGACAGCACTTCGGTCAAAGTCTAAGGAACCCATTTTTGCTGCTATCTCCTCCCAAAGACTTTCCTCCAAATACCTGCTAGCTTCTTGGAATCTCAGTTCCAGACTGGTTCTCAGCTGTATTAAACTTGAAACTTCCATTTCAGTCCATCTGCTATTGTTTACAGTTCTAAAGGGAATTTCCTTCCTTCTTTCATCCTGGGTTTCCTTGTGACTTTGAGCTTCTACAGCCGCCATTAAGTCAGCAGATAGCGATACTTGGAGTTCTTTTCCTATACATTTCTTTAAAGCTTCCATTATTGCTGCATCTCGAGCTTCAATCCACGCTCTCTTCTGTGTACAGATATCATGTACTTCCTGATCAAACTGGACTGCCTCCTGCTTTCTCCATTCTTCCTCTTTAGACAACCTCTCCTGCTCTCTACGCTCTATATTCTTCAACATCCTGTCCATCCAAGCCTCTTGTGCATCCATCATCTTACTCATTTGTGCGTCTACCAACTCCTCAAGCTTTGCTTTCCAGCTCTTCTTGTTCCTTGTGAAACCTTGTCTCTCATTTTTCACTTTCTTCTCCTCCTTGGACTGATTCATCATGAAGGCAATAGCGGAAAGATCATCATCATTATTTTCTGAAGATGAAGTCTCGAATTCAGACGAGTTAGAGAAACTAAGGCTCTTGCATTGCATTTGGTTCTGAAGAACTTCTCGGTTGGTCACGTTATTTGGGTTCTGATCATGACAAGGCAGGCTGCTATTCCTAGCGAGATGGGTATGATCTGAAACTGAGGCATGATTATTGCATTTGCTTCCTTCTCCATATATTGCTTCTAGCTGCCGGAAGAACCTATAATGCTTCCCACCTTGCCTTCCAGCCTTACCTTCCTTAGTTTTCTTATAGTACTTGTACAAGTTCTCGAATTTCTCTTTACATTTCTTCCCACTTCTCTCGTATCCTTCTTCAGCCATTAGCCTGCAACAAAACAAAACACCACAACAAATTTGGGGAGGATTTTAACACATGATGTTTTTTTTTTTCTTTGAAGAATTAAGATACCATGAAAAAAATTACTAACTCATCCAAGGACAAACTAATATCTTATTGGTTAATAGGTTTGCCCACGTTTCCTCATTGAGCATTATTTTATTTTATTTTTTCTAAAAAAAAAAGAAGAGCATTATTTATTCAATAATCGAGTAGCGTTAAAATAATCAAAACATTCCTCTAAATCTTAATATATTATGTTTCTTTCAGATTACGTAGATTAAATCCATTGCCCTAATTGTGCAAAGAGGTTCCTGCACTAACAAATAAAGGAAAAATGGGTTGAGAGAGAGAGAGAGAGAGAGAGAGAGATTATTGGGCTAGCACGAGTATGACTTGGGCATACGCGAGTCGGCGGCCGAAATTCTTGAACAAAACCAGAAAAGATAAAGAGAAAAAGAACGCCCGAATGATCTCTCAGTTACTGTTATTTTCAGGTACTAAACTATGAATCGATACAATAATCAGTTCCAAAGCTTGTCACCTTTTTGCAAGTTCATAGAACAAGGAATAGAAAGGTCATGTGGATAAAGGGAAAAAGCAGTTATCTTCACTGTCAAGAAAAGCAGATAGGGTTTCTTGATTGCTTCAGTACCCAGTTCTATCGAGGAGAAAAAAAAAAGTGACGCATAAATCAAAAACTAAGAAGAAAAAATAAGGAAAAAAGGGGGAAAATGAATTATTTATGGTGCAGTTTGAGGAAATATACCTAGAAACTTCATCCCACAGTGGTCCTTTCTGATTAGTCTCTTTGAACTTGGAATCAAGACGAGATCTGATCTCAAGAAGGGTGAGAGTTTCTTGCCTTGGCCATCTAGTACCATTTCCACCATCATATGCTCCCATCCATCCAGAACTCTCCATCTGAACTGAACCAGAGAGTGTAGCAGCTAAACTGGCTGTGGAGGCTGTTGTGGGAGAGACAGTACTAGTCATGGAATCGTGACTAAACCCAACCAGCCCACGAGGGAAAGCCTCAGTACCAACCATGATGGCCTCGTACTGGAGTTGTGTCGGCGCCACATTCTTCTGGAGAAAGAATGGCTCGCCGGTTGGTTGTGTAACGCCGGGAATACGAGTTCTTCCGGCCATGAAATGCCGGAAATCAAGCAGGCCATGATACTGGTCATCCATCTCTAATTTTCTCTGGGTTTGAGAGAGAGAGAGAGAGAGAGAGATATCTGTCCTGACTCCTGTCCAGTCCAGTCCTACGCTGCACAAAGGCGAGCTTTTTCTTGGAGGGGAGGGGAGGGGGGGACAGGATCCGAGTCTACCGCTTCATTTATCTCTCTTTCGTCACTATTTAATCACTATATGTACCACAAACTCATTCCCCAGCTCTGTGTATCTGTTTTGGCAAAAAAAAAAAAAAAAAAGAAGGGCAAAATACAGGCAAACATACATAGACAATGCTAGGTGCCCATTAGATTGCATATTCATTTTAAATATTCTTAATTATTAAAAAAGTACATATTTACTAATAATTATTTCTTTAATTATTAAAATAAAATAAAAAAATATGAGTGAAAACATTTGAGAATCACATTAATATTTTCTAACATATATATATTAATGTTAGAAAATATTGATCTAAGACCACTTAAGAATTCGTTTGTAAGTATATTAAAATTTATTTTTAAATATATGAAATAAGTTAATTTAAATTTAATATTTTACAAAAATAAATAATAAATTCCACCAATAATTAGCTCAGATAGGTTTTGATAGACTTCCAACCAATACAGACTTTTTTTTATTTTTTTAAGAACCAAACACAGACTTAGATACGTAAAAAAGAGGAAGAAAAGACCCAACAAGACAAATGGCGATTCACCATACGAGGATGACGATACTGATCCCATTTCAGGTTTCTTTAGATGACGCGTGGACACTGTGGATGATTGAGTCTTTTTGACCGGAACTTATCAACTATCTACGTACTAGGCACTAGCAATGGCTCGTCTGACGTCTCCTTATAAAATATTAATATCTATTATGAATTATATGAGAATAATATTTACAAGTTAATAAATTTGATTTTTTATTTATTTATTGGAAGTGGCTCGATCTTTCTTACGTATTTTATTCGATTGTGATACATATGGTTGAAATAATGTAGTCATCATCAATGTAATTTATAAAGTTTTAATCATTAGCCAACTTAGATATATAATTAGATTGAAAACACCATTATATTTTATGAAAAAATTATAAATATTGAGTGTAAGAATAAATAGTAGCTGATGGATAATGAATCTAAATTATAAAATATTACTTTATAAAATATTGGTGCATTAACGATTATAATCAGGATTTATTATCCTATATATGCATATATATATATATTAAATTCATGAATTAAAAAAAGAATACAATTAGGTCTAATGAGGTTGGTAAAGTAGTGTAATTATCCATAAGTTGACAATATGGGCACGACAAATTAAAGCATATTGACTTGTGATTATGAGTTCCCTATTCTTTTAAATGGAGGGATACGCAAAACGTCTTTTCACTGTCCCACTACTTTAGTGAGGCTATTATAAAGATCACTATTATAAATTATGAGAATACTACGAACAGTTCTTATTTGTAGATTGTAATACAAGTATATATAATTTTATTTTTAAAATTTTTTAAAATTATAAAAATATTCCTCTTAAAATTATATTTTTTTTCACTTAATACAAGGTCTGCAATTCCTTATTGAGGACTGCAAATAGAATAGGATTTAAACCAAATTTTGTGTAATTAAATATCACTGTATATATATACTTTGTTTAATTAATTGAATATTAATGTATTAACCCTTTTTCTCCAATATTGTTAGTGATTCATTTGTAGATATCTTTAAAGGAATAGAGATATTTTATTCGCAAAGAAATTATTTTACAAAATCAAATTTGATGTGATATATCATATTATAAAATAATTATGTGGTTATAATAATTCTCTCCATTATTATCAAACTCGTAGCATTTTTCTTTTAAATACTCTTTTTTTTATAACTAAAAAAACTGAAGTAAAAAAAAAGAAAAAGAAATCATTAATACAGCATAGATCCTTTTCAAGATTGATTATTTTCAAAATTAATTAAAGACTAAGTTCTTACTAATGCTTGAAAGTATCATGCATGTATGCATTTTCAAAATTTGATTTTGCCTAATTATTTAAAATAAATATACGCGTTTTTAAAAATAACATATTGAAATTAATAATTAGTGGCAGTACTACTACTTTAGAAAGGGCTAGAGAGGGAAACTGATATGCGTACGGTTTAAGCTAGATTTTGGTGCAATAGTTAATATGCCAAATGCATGCATCTATGCCACACAAAAAAGTTAGAATAATTTAAGCATATAAAAAGGAGATGAAAAGTCTTTTTTTTTTTTTTTCTTTTTAAAAGGGCATCAAACTAAAACTTTTGTCAAAAAGTTTCTGCAGATAATTGAAAGTCTGAAAGTGCATTTTAAATGCATGTTTACTAAATAATAAACATAAAACTTTATAACAAAATTCTACAATTAAAAATACTATAATAAAAAGCTCTATTTCTTACATTAAAAAGAATTGGTGCTAATTAGCCATTATTTTTATCTTATGAAAGAGAACTGCTATAGATACAAAAAAGATTACATAAAATAAATCCATAAACTTATGTAACTTCATAGAATCTGTTAGATTTACTTTATAATAAAATTAATTTTATAATTTGACATACTACATCAAGCCACATTAATTTGTAAGTTTACTTTGATGTAATCTTTATAGATAAAGTATTTTTCCTTCTAAAATATATATATATATATATATTAATGCTGCAAATCGATCGAGATAACATTTCCAATATTTTCCATCCAAGATTACGCGTATAACGCATGTTGCCGTCCATAAAAATTTAAACTCACGAGACCACATATATATATATATATATATCCATGCACTCATCCGCCAAATATATATGATCACGAGAGGCTAAGAACTTTTCCTCTAAACAAAGAAATTAAACTCTCGAGTGTCGACCCTATTTTTTTCCTCCCCGAAGCGCCAGCCCTTTGTGTTTTGAACTGTTGAACATATATGTATACTACAGTTGAAAGTTGAAAACAAACTGATGCTCTTAAAACCCATGCACCAAGCTAGCTAGCTAGCAGTTTCTGCAGATCATCATCAGAAAGCTGAGATCAGGGTGGTCCCATGCATGCATGTCGTATAAGTACGTACATTTCTTGTGCAGATGAACTTATAATTAAATCCCCATGCATGCACCCATCCCGGCCAGATTGAAATGAAAGAATCTCAGTCCCCTCGATCGACTCCTCTTCCCCCCGCAGCTGAGACCAACTCAGTTCTGATTACTTACATCAGACGTTGCTCCCCCAACCTAGCTACCTGCACTTGCATCTCAGCCCACTCACGGGTCTCCATCCATTGGCCTATCCAAAAAAACATTTCCTATAAATTGATGTAATTTCTTATGATTATCTAAAATTATTTTTATTATAAAATAAATCTAACTGATTTCAAAAATCATGTTTCTTAAAAACTGGAAATACAAAAAGGTTTGAAATGATGAGACAGTGGGAAATCGAAAACAAAACCATGGAAGAAAGGTTGTGTGGCTTTGTCTTTGCCTAAAAGGGAAAGAGTGGACCCTTTCACACCAGCTGTATATCACAACGCCCTTTCTTTTCAATCCCTTTTCTTTTTGTACGGACGGCTTGATGGGGTTTCGGACCCTGATTGGAGATGGACCATATGCATGGGTTGGGAAAATTGAAATAAAGAAGTTGATTTTACGTCTGTAAAGTTATAAAATGAATCGCTTTAATATTGAAGAAGTGCTGTAGTCCTCGATAAATTTTATAAAAATAAATTTATAAATTCACACGACTTTATATGATCTGTTAGAATTATTTTATAATCTAACGTATTATATACCGTTTAGATTCATATATGAGTTGAATAAAATATTATTTTTAATATTATTATTATTTTAAGATTTAAAAAAGTTGAATTGTTTATTATATTTTATGTAGAAATTTAAAAAATTTATAATGATGAGATGAGTTGATGTGAGTTTCGAATCTAAATAAAGACAAATTATATCAATTTATAAATTTACTTTTATAATTTTTTTAAAAATTATTATTTATACAAATGATTTCTCTTTTCTTAATTGACAAACAGAGAAAGCTATTATGATTTCTTTTGAAGCCATGATTCCATAATCTTCTGTTGAAAAAGGCATTGTTTTTTGACAAAATTGTCTCCCGGTCCCTTATAATTTTCCGAATGAATATTAATCTATTTGAAGTTGTCAGTCACATTTGCTCATATTCTTTGAATTTGAACCTATATGCAGGACTCTGTACATTCCTTTGCCGACAGTAATGAAAGTAGTACTTGTAACGCTTTTTTTTTTTTTTTTTTTATCTTCTTTCCCCCCTCTGACAATTGCTGTATTGCATGCTTGGTAATTTATACAATGATCTCTAGAAAATGTCATGTTATTTTATAAACAAAAATTATTTCCAACAGAGAGTTCTGAACTTTCTTGAACAGTTTTTACTCAAGGAAAAAAATATATTCATACTCATTTTTCTCGACATCCTCTCACCATTTCATAATATTGTAGTATTAGATGATTGGTTCACAAGTAAAATATAATAAATAATTTATAATCATCTAATACCACATCATAAAGTGATGAAAATTAGTATGATGAGTAGCATTACTCTTACTTGAGAACTTGATGAACGATTGGCTTTGGTGAGTCCATTGATACTGGAATGTCGCAAATTTTCGTCGTGTCTTTTCTTAAGTTTATCTCTCACATTTACTTACCCAAAAAATTATAGCAAAAAAAAGCACTGATTTTAGTAACAATCTATCACATTTACAAACACAATTTACTCTAGCTTCTATTAGCTATGGAACGATTCAACGATGTCGATGATTTTTATTTTTCTAAAAAAATATGACCCCTGTTGTTATTTAGAAAGAGGACTGGGCCACCAACTTTACAGAGAAGGAATGAAGCCCATATGGGCCTGAGAGAAAATCCATTTGTTGGAGCAACTAAAAGGCTGTAATGAGTAGAATAGTACTACCATATATGACACTATTGACAGTTGAAAATTTCTCTCTCCTATTATTTAAAAATCATTGGTTATCTACAAATAGATTAATATTTATTCATTAGTGGTAAATATTGTTAACAAGTTGTCTCTTAATTATTAGTCACTATTAAAAAATTTCTCACTCCGTTCTAATGAAGAAAACAATCCCTATTTAGTTTGAAAATTTTTTCTCACTCTTATGGTCTCTAGTATTTTGATTACTATGATTATCAACAATCAAATTTTCTCTTAATTATTTCTAAATAAAAATATTAATCTTTATTTTAGATTCAATTTTTTGATTAATTTTTTTTATAATATTGCTACTTGATCGAGTAAAACTTATCATTCAATTGAGCTTCTTGACGTGACATCACCATATGATGCCACGTGATTTATTATAAAGAAAAAACAAATAAACATAAAGTAGTAAAAGAAACTCAAGATCATTTCTGTTTTCGTATTTTTGTGTTTTCAGACACCTTTTTATTTTGAATATATATTTTATCAAATAAACTACATTGCACCACATGATGGTCCCACGTCAAGAGGGCTGACTGTAAATTTGTTGGCAATATGTCTACGTTGGTCCAAATCCAGATCGGCTCAATAATTAGAACTTGCCCTTAGGAGGAGAACAACAATTGAAAATGGCTGGTAATACCCCGTAGGTTGAGGAGCAAAAGGAGGAATCCGCATGAGAATGGGCTTGTGTCTGATTAGCTAGTTGGTGAGGCAACAACTTATCAAGGCGACGATCAGTAGCTAACTTAAAAAGGGCACTCAACCTATGAGAATTGTTCATGATATTTCAAAAAAGGTGGGAGTTTTTATGGAACTTTCATCTAATCAACGGATGAAATTAAATTAATGAAATAAAAAAGTTAATCATATATTTCATTATAGTTTTATTATTCTGAGTATAATTTCTAATTTGATTCTTTTGAATTCCATATTCGAAGTTACAATCGGATCTATTCATTAAAAATGAGATATGAGCGATAAGCTTTCTGGCCTAGTCCCAATAGTCTATTTGTGAATATGATATATTCTAAATAAGTAATGTTGCATACAATCATATGATGTGAAAGTACGGTATACTTCTTTTAAAAAAAATAAATTTTATAATTGAAAATTTTATTTTTTCACATGGATAATATATTTATTTAATTTAAAGGAGTAAACGACATTTATACCATTCCACATTTTTAAATAATTGTATAAATTTAATAACTCGCCTACTAAATTGTGAATCGTAGGCAAATATGTAAATTTGCCTGCAATAGTATAGTTTCGCGTTCTGCCCCATTACGAGTGTTTTGACACCTTCCGTTTCCTCGACATGTTAGGCCCAACCTCTACCTCACACCCACCGCGATTGATATACCCAGCGCCTCCAATTCGCTCAACTCTTAGCCCGCTCCGACTTTCCTCACAAAAAAATCTCAGCTCCATCTCCTTGCGTCCCAGAATCCAATCCCGAATCTCAAGAAAACTCCCAAGATTCCCAATATTGTTTGCAGAGAACAACGATGGGTTGTTGAACAAAGATGCCAAAGAAAGTGAAGAAGAAAAAGAGCAAGGAATTGGGTCCGGCGACGGCGGCGATAATTTGGGGAAAGATAAACGGCGCATATTCGATATCAGTTGGGGTGATCTGCTAAACCCAGATCCAGATAACCTCTTGGCATTAGCATTGACGGGTCTGCTCGCGTGGGCAAGTGTTCAAGTGCTTTGGCAACTCTTCTTTATCTCTTTGGCTATTCTTCTGGCTGCTCTCAAATACTCCTTCATTGCTGCTCTTCTCCTTTTCATTCTTATTACCCTTCTGTGAGTCGTTTTTGGTTGGGGAATTAGAATTCTCTCTACTTTCTACCTTCTCTCGTGTATGTTAATTTGATTTAATTCCCAATCGTAGTGTTTTTTATTTTATTTTATTTTGGGGATCACCCCGGCTTGTATATATGAAAATTGTTGTTCAGGAATAGGATATGGGGAGTCTTTTTTTTCTTTTTTCTTTTCATAAGTTATAACTGGGAATAAAAACTTCCCACCCAATTAAACCTTTTGAAGCCAAAACGATATGATCAATCGCCAAAACATCTTATAAAATTTCCATTTTTATTACTTTTCTCATAAGTTTCAAAAGTTTTTTTTGTATTAATTTACATCCAATGGTTGCGTTTGGGTAATTAGGTGATCTCATAATAGTAACAAAAAAATAATAATAAAATAATAAATAATAATAAAAATAGTAAAAAGTAAGCAACAATGGTAATAAAATAATAAATAGTGAACACTCCACTGCGCAGCAAACGGATAAAAAGAGGTAAATTGAGAAGCACTATTGCATTGATTGAATGTCAAGAATAATGTTAGACATAGTCACTTTGAAAAATAATAAGACCCACCATTTAAAATGAGTCATAGATTTGCTAATCTTTTTTTAAAAAATAAGGTCCGAAACTTACATACTTAAAACTATACAAATGATTTATTCATACATATGGTCATTATTCCAAATATATGTGTGTTTGCCTCTTGCAATATAGAAGAATTCTCTATATCTGTTTTTTTCATAAGATGTGAAGATGTCTTTCATAGAGTGTGGGGTATGGAATAATAAATAGTGACTGATGAGAAGAATTTTTCTGCAATATAATAGACGTCCGTTCCCACCATAACAGAGACTACGGGCAGTGTTCGGAACGGAGGTCAGTTCAACTGTCTTTTGTCTTTTCATGTAATGCCTTCTGCATTCTCTTCAATTATTTCCCGAGGGTAAATTTCTAGGATGGTGGAAGTGGATAACTATAATCATGAAGATGATGAAGTACGGTTTCAAAAAAGGAATCTGATTTCAGATTACTGACATCCAAACTTACCAGCTTTGTATAGATTCAAACTACAGGTGAAATTCAATAGTTTCTCCTGTACAAATTACTCCCGTCTCAAAAAATAAACAGTTTCATAAGGTTTAAAAGTCTAATAAGTCGGCAAAAGATTTAAAAATTCAGGGAATAGTAAAGTACCATACATGGCAGATGAGATTTTTAAGCAATAAAATTTGACAACAGAAGTGGACATAAATGTTGGAAACTGTTTTGGCAGTCCGGTGCTTCCAACAATCTTGTTCAAAACCATGTGCAGCTAGGTTTTACTTACACCAGAAACTACAAAACTCAGTCACAGTGGTGAAAACACATTTTATCATAGCCATGGGTGGGAGTCTAGAGCTCTCCTGAATGAACATTCTTCGGGGTAACCATCTGTCTCATGGAGTATCATGTGTAAATCACCTGAGGGTAACCAATACATGCAAGGTAGAAAGTAGGATTGTTTTTCTCCTTTTTGAAGTAGACATTGTCGTCAGTAGTAGATCTATTTTCCTCTCGAGAGCTTCTAAGGGCAGGAGCTCTGAATGATTCACAATGAGAACTCTGGCTACTATCAGTCACAGCATCAAAAAGGATGGCACACATGCATAAACCCATATTCGTACTGGCTCTCAACCCCTCTAGATAAATCATGGAATGCGTCCACAAACTCGCTGAGGTTTGGAATTTATGAGGTACTGCAGCAAAAATTTCATGACTTGCAAGAATGAGGAGCGTTTCCAACTTTCCAGGGCTCACTGCAGTACCATCAAGAAAATCATCATAGGACCAGGGTTCCAGAGACACGAGTCCCACTCAATTTTCAAAAACTCAATCTTTTCTACATGAAAAACTCAAAATGAGATGTAAGGAACTTCAGTTACCTGAAAAACATTGGAAGATCATTTGGCCCCATACAGCAATTGCCTTTGTGGTTCTACATTATATTCATTTAATCAAAAACCAGAATTCACTTTCTATCTTTTCTTCCCTTTTGGTTTTATTGTATATACTCATTATCAATCCGCCAGCCCTACCAAGGCTTACTAACATGGTAAGTCAACGTTTTGTGGGGCAAATGCCTGATTTGAGATTTGTCGTCAAATCCCATCAGGATTTGCAAGGCATAAAACTATAGCCTGGACATTATAGTTCTTTATCCCCCCCTTCAAACCGAGTTGGTTCCCATCAGGAGGGCATGAGCTCTTCACTGATTTTAAGTTTTTGCTTTGAGTTGAAATCCCTTTGAACTCATGCTTTGAAACATGCTTTGGAATCATTCTCTCCCGAAACCATTCTTTGGAACATGCTTTAACTTTCAATATGATCTTTGATAATTATATTCTTCAACTTCCATAGACCTTTGGGCCTCAAATCTTCCTTATGGAATTCATGTATGCTCCCGAAGTAACCAACCGCAGTCTGTTGAGAAATGAATTCTCACAATCACTAATGCAAGAGATGGTAGGTGACTTTGTGGCAACTAGAACAAAATTCTCTTCATTTCCTACGTCTATTTCGTACAGCTCGTGAAAAACCTCACGAAATTCATTTATCAACTTCTCATAGAATGACCGACTTGGAGCAATGACATTTATGGTGAGAATCCCAAAATCACAGAGAAGCATTTTAGCAGCCAAAACAGCATGCTTCTGAACAAATTCCAAAGGTGGAGATATTGTACCATCGTTAGCATCACTAGAATCCAAATCAACCATAACGATATCGAATTTGTTGCTGAGATCATTGCCATCCCGCAAATTACTACCATTCTCGGCCTCATGAACGCCAAGATAACCCAAATTGTGCCCATTTGCATTATATGCAATCTTCTCCATAACATTTGTTGCATCTCCAACAATAAGCTGGATAGACTCGCTATCATCCAAACCAAAATACTGCCGTGCAACCCTCAAAACCTCTGCGTCAGCCTCCACCCCGACGACATCAAAACCCAATTGAGTTTTGAGGAAAGCAAGCAAAGCCCCACCGCCCACACCAACGCACAAAGCTTTCGGCCTAAACCCATTTTGATTCCGTTCCTCAATACAAGAACTGATCAAGGAAATGCTCGCCACCATTGGAGCCAGGTAAGGATGCACCAAAACCTCAATATGAGGCCTGAACTCAACCTCCCCAATCCCCAAACGATCTGAACCAGCACCCGCCCCGGGAACAAGACGTATCTCCGTTTGAACCAAATTCGGCATCCTTTTGAACCTCAATCGTCTCCGAAATTCCCTCTTTACACACTCGCCCACGTCAGTACCACTCTCAATTTCCACATCCTCGACCAACATTTCTCCAGCAAAAGACCCAACACAACGTTCCACTACCACGCGACAAATCACGTTATCTTCATAGCTCAAAATGGGAATCTCAGGAATCCCATTTTCAAACAAAGATTTAGGAGACAATGCGAGCAAAAGAGGTTTCAAGCTCACCTCGAGGCCGTTGGAATCGTGATTGATCGCACGGTGGTAAATAATCGGCGAACAATGACCGTTGATGGGCCGGTTTCCGATGAGGATTAAGCGGGAAATTCCGGAAGAGCCGAGGAGTAGCTGGAGGTGACCGGACTCTGTGGAGAAGATCCAGTCAGATTCGCGGTGCTCGGGGACGAACATGGCCGCGACTCGGGGTGAATCGGCGGGTTGGATCGGTGCGTCTAGGACAGCCACTCGGAGGAGGGAGTCAGGCTCCGAGGGGTGCGGGAAGGTGAAGGCGATGAAGCGAGATGGAATTAAGGTTTCGAAGGTGGCTGGATCGAGAGCCATGGAGTTCGTCCTTGCTTCCGATCAGATGTTTCGAAGGCACGCCGCACGTCCGAACGGAATGGGAAAGGGCCAATTTTTATTAGATAATTGTTTAAAAATATAAACTTAATAATAACACTCACCTTATGCTCTTGAATATTTTTTAATTCATATAAAGGTTTTATATGATTTTACCATGAATTACACTTTTTTAATTTATAAATACTCCAATAAATTGGGTTTTAGCATCTTTCCTCCCATTTTCTTCTAATGTTTTTATTATTCTTATGTGTAACTTCACTTAAAAAAGAAAAAAAATCAAACATCACTGCTTCTATTCATCAAGTGTTAACAATACATAACTTGTCTTGGGAGTATAAAACTGAGATGGCCTTTAGGGCCATCGTCTATCCTCACTACTTCCTCATTTACATTGTATGCAAATTTAACTAAAAAATGTGCTACCTTATTAGCTTCTCTACTTGTGTATGTAACTGACCACAATGGTCTATGTGCTAACAGACCTCAAATGTCTTCTATTAGTTGGCCACTCTACTCCCAATGCTCTTCTTCACAATTAATAGCCTTAATAACCCCCATAACATCCCCTTCGAATACAACCTCCCCAATGTTGAGTTTTGAACACAGCTTCAATGCTCTCTACAGAGTTATTGTTTCTACAACAACAGGAGAGTTAACATGTGTTTTTGACACGTAAAGAGAAACAAGAACTTCCCCCTTTGCATCTCTTATAATCACTCCCTCTCCCATCTTCAACTTTTTCTTATCAAAATATGCATCCCAATTCACTTTCACAACTCCTTCTCTTGGGGCCTTCCACTTAGTAATCTCTCTTCCTCCTCTGATAATGGCTATTATGTTGCTAACTTGAGTACTCTGATACTCCTCTATGCGATATCTAGCTTGAGTAAAGATGACATTTGGACTAGAAAAGCCCTTCTCGAAAACAAATTTGTTCCTCCTCAACCCTATATTTTGTAACACAGTAACTGCTAGAACAAGCTCCTCTTCATTCAGCCCCTCTACCATTTTCCTCCATACTATCCCAACTTCCACTTTACCAAATACCCACTTTTGAACTGGACTCCCCTTCTCAGCCCAAACATCCACAGTAACAGGACAACTCCATAAAGCATAACAAATGGTCTATTCTTCTATCTCACAGATGGGGCTTGTAGGATTGTCTATTACCTTTCTTTTAACGAAATTTCCTTTTGGTGGTGAGCAATTATTTATTACTTTCCAAACAAGCATTTTGATAACCCCTGGGACATTTAGCCTTCATAGCTCTCTCCATCTTTCCCCACTTGCAGACCCATACGAGGACTCCCTACTCCTCCATCTCTTCCTACCCAACTCAAAATGATATGCAAATTTTACACTAAAAACACCTTTCTCTGATGGTGCCCAAATCTACCTATTATTCAATCATGTTGGACTAATTGGTATACTACAAATTAGACCAGCCTCTTCTTCATTGAATACCTCATTCACTAACTCCTCCTTCCATATTCCACAACCCTTTTTAATCAACCAATCCACTCGAGCATCTGCTTCCAGCACCTTCCTTGGGGATTGTATTTTGTCAGAAAGCAACTTTGGGATCCACCTATCCTCCCACACTTTTATGTTCTTCCAATTTCCAACTCTCCACACCAATCCATCTTTCAAAAGTTTTAGAGAACCTCATAATCTCCTCCAAATCAATGAAGGGTTAATCCCAAGCTTTACTTCTAGCACACTAGTTTGCACGTGATGTTTATCTTTCAAAACTCTCGCAGCAAAGGAATTAGGATTGGTTAAAGCTCTCCAGCACTGTTTTGCTAGTAGAACTTTATTGAAACTCTCTAGCTCTCTGAAACCTAGCCTCCCATAGGATTTTGACTCCCCCATTCTACTCCAACTAATCCACTTAATCTTCTTGTCATTGTCCCTATGGCCCCACTAGAATTTAGACTATAAAACAGCAAGCTCAGTACACAACTTTTTTGTTGGAGAGAACACATTCAAGTGATAAGATGGTATAGCTTGAATTACTGCATTCAGTAGTACCTCCTTTCTAATAGGTGAGAGGAAATGATTCTTCCAACTATTAATTTTAAGCCAAATCCTGTCTTTTATGCCACAAAATGTATTGTACTTGGATCTTCCCACCATTGTAGGAAGACCTAAGTATTTTTCATAATTGTTCAGCACCCTGCCTCCAAACTTCTACACAATTATGTCTCAATCTCCATTTCTACCATTAGAATTGAACATAATAGATGTTTTTTGTTTGTTCAAACATTGCAGAGACGCTTCTCATACACATTAAAGATACCACTGATTTTCTGCCATTCATCCCAACAAGCTCTTCCAAAAATTATGCAATCATATACAAAAATGAGGTGAATAAGTTTTACTCCACCTCTTGCCACTCTTATAACCCTCAACTCACCCCTCTCTTCTACCCCATTAATGAAGTTACTTAACCCTTCAGCACATAACAGAAACAGGTAGAGAGAAAGGGGATCCCCTGCCTTAGCCCTCTTGTAGGCTTTATCACATTTCTTGGCTCACTATTAACAATCACAGCATAGGTAATAGTGGTGACACATTCCATTATTAGGTTTATCCATTTGACCCCAAACCCAGCTTCTCCATTATTATTTTCAGAAAAGACCACTCCAGTCTATCATATGCTTTGGAAATGTCTAACTTTAGAGTCATGCTTCCCTCCCTCCCCTTAAGCCTAGCTTCCATAGTGTGCAAGGTCTCATAAGCCGCAATTATATTATCTGCTATCAACCTTCTCGGTACAAAAGCACTTTGATTCTTGGATATTATAGCATTCAACACCTTCTTTAGTTTATTTGCAATGGTTTTAGCTGTCAATTTATACAGCACATTATGTAGACTTATTGGCCTATAATCCCCCACCTTCCTCGAATCTACAACCTTTGGAATAAAGCCACATAAGTGAAGTTCAAGGACTCTACAAGCTTACCTCCATTTAAGAAACTCAAAGCTGCTTCATGGACCTCCTCACCCACTGTGCTCCAAAAGGTTTGGTAAAAACATGCATTGAACCCATCGGGACCTAGAGATTTGTATGGCCCCATCTGTTTTAGAGCAACCTTCAACTCTTCTCTGGTAAAACTTTTCCCCAATTCCTCCACCATACTACTTATTACCCTTGCCTCCATTGAATGCACACACTCCTCAATCACTTTTCTAGAAGGCTTACCAGACTTATACATTTCCGTAAAATGCCTTTTAAAGGCCTCAGCTATCTCCTCTTGTTCTTCTTTCAGCTTAGACTGAGCATCCACAACAGATAATATTTGGCTTTTCTTTTTCCTTTGACTGGCCCACGCGTGAAATAACTTTGTATTTTTATCGCCTAAGTAATACCAATTTCTTTTTGTCCTTTGCTTCCACTTTATATCCTCCTGCTCTAGCAACTTCCCCACTTCCAATTGTAGCTTGTGTATCTCAATAGAATTTTGTGGCCCTTTCTTCTCTTGTAGCCTTTTAATCCTTTCTATCAACATTTCCATATTTCCATTTCTTTTCTTATCTTTCTTCTTGAATCCATTTACCAACATGCCACTGCACACTCTTTGAAGTTTTTGCACATTCCTCATAGGATCAAGAGTCTTCTATTTTTCAAACCAAACCTTTGCCACTAATCTCTCACATTCCTCCTCCTCCTCCAACTAACTTACCTCAAATATGAACATATACTGCCTTCTTTTCCTCATATTCTTTGCCCTTGTGACAGTTAACAACACTAGTTTGTGATCAGAACATCTAGCAACCAAACCCTCCACCCACACATCTTGGAACATAGCCCTCTACTCTTCATTCACTCCAAATCCGTCAAGCCTTTCTTTAGTGAAAGTATGATCAGAGTGACCATTACTCCATGTGAAAGGATTCCCCACACAGCAAATATCAGGCAATCCATTCAACTCTAAAGCTTTTTGAAACTGAACCATCTGACTTTCTGCTCTCAACCTCCCTCAAACTTTCTCATTTTGAGTCAGGATTTCATTAAAATCCCCTGCCACACACCAAACTAATTGCTCTAATAGCTTAAGTCTTGATAATAACTCCTACAAATTTTTCCTTTTCCCAACCTCTGGATGACCATAAAACCCAGTGAACCCCCAAACTCTACCATCATCTGCATGAACTTTTGCACTCACATGCCATTGGGAATAGCTTATTATCTCCACTTCTTTTTTGTCTTTCTAGAAAAACTCTAATCCCCATTTCCTTGCCACAAGATCCACAACAAAACATCCCTCCATCCTCAATCTATTTTTTAGTCGTTCTACTCTACTGGCCTTTATCATAGTTTCTATTAAGAACACAATTTTGGGAGACTTATCATTAACTACATTGTTAAGGTCCTGAACTGTCTGATGGTTCCCAAGCCCTCGGCAGTTCCAACATAACATATTCATATCTGCTGGCAGGGCTGCCTCACAACCTCCACCAATACATCCACCAACATATGCCCCTCTACTTCCATTTCTGTTCTAAGCTTTTTTTCTCTTCCTACATTGACCCTCTCCCCCTCCATTCCACTATCACAACTTCTTTTTAAACTAGAAACAGGGTTAGGATTCTCACCTGATATTCCTTTTCCACAAGCCCTTATCTTCCATCCCCTTCCCTTCTGTTTGACCACCTGCTTTGAGTTGCCAAAATTCTATTCAGTGTCCTCTTCATGTTGACTTTTATGGATCACCATGGCCCCCTTTGCGTCCCATCATTGATTCTCCTGAGATGAGCTTGAAGTCACTTTGAATAATGGGCCTAATTTTTAGACCCCCTTCAAATTCCACCAGACCATCTTCCCTCACCTCCTGAATTTGAAATACCCATTCTCTTTCCATGCTCTTCCCTCTCCCCATTTCCTCCTTAACCTTCCTACCCCTTATACCCTCCCCCTCCATTTCTCTACTATTAGTTACAACTATACCCTCATCCTTCACAATGTTATCCCTTGCTAGGCCCTCGGATTCAACATTTTTATTTTGTTTTTTGATGTCCTCCTCCCTCCCCTCTTTCTTTCGAATAACAACTGGGGCTCTTAGCCATGAGCCAAATTGATTAGGCCCTCCAAAGTTTTCCTCCCCCTTACATACTAGTTTGTTATGTAAAATGCATCCACAATGGAAGCAAAGTTTTGGTAGTCTCTCATATTTCACAAGTATCCACATTCTCTAGCCTTCAAACATGATTGTTCTTCCTCTAACAAGAACCTTTGTCAATTCATATTCCACTTTCACCCTAAGACATTGACCTCAAGCCAGATAAGGGGTGCTGCCCGCCCCCAGCGGGGCCACCCCTTCCCCGCCCTCCACCCCACATGGGTTGGGGAGGGAATTTTTCCCCCGCACTCCGTCCCCGTCCATGCGGGGGCAGGGTACCCTGTCTGCTGCACGGGGTGAGGGGGTGGACCTCCATTTGTCCGCCCCTCGCCCCCCCACTGGGCCTTTGATCCAGTTAAGTTATATGGGCCCAAAATGGCCCAGAAACATATTCAAACCCAAACCTATTTTTGGGCCATTTTGACCCCAGAATTTAACTACAAAAATAAATATATTGCAAAACTGAAAACAAAAAGTAAATTATATAGATATTGGATATAAACTATTAACTAATAACTATATACTAAGTTTCAACTAATACTATTAAGTATTAACTAATAATCATCACTAGGGCACTAAGCTATTACAATTATACAAATTAAGAGAACTAATAAAATATTACAAACTCATATAAAAATAGTAAATATTACAAATTGTACTACTAACTATTGTAGGAATATTACAATTAATTGTAAATTAACAAAATTATAACATCCCAAATTTGATCAATTTGGGGTGGCAGTGAGTTCATTGAGTTGTGTCAAGATCATAAAACCTGCAATATTGATAAGTTAAAAATAAAAAAAATTAGAATTATAAAGTTATAAATATGAAACAAAAATTTAAAATGCATGAACATTGTGCAAACCATGGCAAATTGGCAATGGTGTGTCCAATACACACAAAGTCATACTGCATCGGAGGTAGTCATAGACCCCGTCTCATATATCACTATAACAATTAAATTTGAAATTAATACCAATTAAATGAAAATAAGAAAATAAAATTCAAGTCTCACGATTACCAGATCCAGACTAATCACCACCCTCATCCTCTAGGTGCACATTTTTTTGCATTGCTCTTCTAGGTGCACCTTTAATTGTGAGATACCATATTTCCTATAATGACATTCATAAATCTTACCACAATGATTACACTTGGCTTGGGGGTTATCGGGGTCACCACCCTCTAATTTGGTGAAATGAGACTAAATTATGAAGCGGGTTTCTTGTTGGGCTTGGGGGCGGGGTAAGGTTCTGTAGGTGTGGGGCCAGAAGTAAGAGTAGGGGTAGGAGTAGCCTGGGTAGGGGAGCTCGCACTAGAATATGCTGGATTTTCTATAAACTCAAGCAAACAACAAATATGAAATTATAGCAAAAATTGGCAACATGCCAAACAATTAACATCCAAGTATAGTTCAAATATTTATTTATATATTTTGGGTTTGATGATTACTAATTACTATTATGCCTTTACACTTTTTGTTGTCACAAATAAACTCACTTTTGTTCATAGAGTAATTATATTACACAATGCATATTACTGATGTAACAAAATTTAATTTATAAGAAAAATTTAAAAATTTAGATTTTGTAAATCAAATCGTATTATAGCAATAATATAAATGATATGTTCTATATATCAGCTTATAAATAAAATAGATCTTATTGAAATAGATTAAGAATATGATGCAGAGCGTTTTCTTAAAAAATAAGTAATCAAAGTTTCAAGATTTTAATAATTAGTTACTAATTCTACAAGAGAAAATATTATATATCATACTCATTTCATAACGTGGCATTATTTTCGTGTTCAATTTAAAAAAAAAAAATCAAGAAATTAACAAAATTTAGTGGAATATACATCATATCTTCTTTTAGAAATTATCTTAATCAGCCAACCCAATTAATGGAAATAAAATGAAAAAATAAAAAATTTGAATCCCAACAGAATGTGGATCGACTGGCCAAACGGAAACCCCAAAAATTTTAATAAAAATGTTCAAACAATTCATATGCACATTCATCATCCATAGTACACAATTCACAATTTCATTCTCCATTGCATAAAAAAAAAGAAAAAAGAAAAACAGATGCAAAAGATTTTGGGAAAACTTGAACAGTAAACTACCTTCGGCGAGCACAACGGGTGACAGCAGCAAGAGACAGAGACTTCAAAGAGCAACTCAAGCTTAGGAGCAGAGGGATTGGGAGAGAGATCGAGAGAGAAGAATGAGAAATCGAATAAGAAGATTTGGGAAAAGGGAAAACTATGAGGGATTTCCTATGTTTAAACACCCTACATCAAACGACGTCGTTTTACACAATGACAAAACGACGTTGTTTTGGTGTATGAGGATGTATATATTTTTTAATATATATATTATAAAAGGCAGGAGCGGGGTGGGGGTGAATCCCATCGGCCCCTGCCCCTGTTGTGGGTGCCAGATGGGGGATGGGCCACCCACCCCCCGCATCTAGCGGACAGGGGGATCCGCCCCCACTACCCACCCCTAAGCCAAACTATCCTCTTGTATATCCACTTCCACCACTCTCTGATTCATCATACTCAACGACAAATTATACATTTGGACCCAAAATTGTTTAGTGAAGAAGTCAAATTGGTTTGATTGAGTACTTACATCAAACACTCTAAGTGCAAATAGATAATTATCAAACAACCATGGACACCCCTTCAGAACTTTATTCCTGTCTCCTAGCGATGCAAATGTAATCACAAAGCAATTCACTCCAATCTCACAGAATTCCATTTGTTTACTAACCCTCCATTTTTTCGCCATCATAGATCTCACTATATTCCTCCCGATAGTCCTCTCAGCATAGATCTTCCCCACCAGACTGCTATCCCCTCTCTTTTTCATTTCTTCCAAATCATATAATACTACCTCGATAGGATCCTCCTCTTCTTCATTCAGTTTCAAATGTTCACAGATTTCTTCAATACCATCCATCTCCATCGCGTCACAACTAACGGACAGACACTCCTTCCTACTCCTAGGGAGTCGAGCAAACTCACTTACTTCACCAGAATCTCCACTCGAAAGGGACGATAGAGAAAAGACTTCTTCCTTGATTAATGACATCTTGTAACTTTAGTTGATTTTGCTATTTACAAGTTTATTTTTGTTGTTGATTTTTTTTTTTTGGTTTTTTATCCTAGTACTGTAATGAAATAATTAAAAGGATAACCATTAAGAGAGAGAGAGAGAGAGAGAGAGAGAGATGATGGACCACATTATCATTTTCAAAATTTCATTGTAAGTATACATACACACGCATAAAATAAAAAAATGTTAGTTTTACACAAATCTTACACAAAAAAAATACATTTTAACATGATTTAATATAATATGTCAGATCTATTTTATAATAAAAAAGATTTTACAATATGATAGATCATATTAAACTATAAGAAAATTCTATACACTATACTACCATTCTACTATGTAAGATGTGATATATTTATCACCATTAAATGATCATTTATTAGATATCTTTTTTATTATTCAATGTTGATAAATGTGTCGCATCGTACATAATGAAATGAAAGTATAGTGTATAGTATTACTTTAAACTATATCAGCATGTAGATTTTTTTGTGTAAGAATTATGTGTAGACAAAATATTTTTCCATAAAATATGCATATGCAACATTTTTTTACACATCCAACCTTTTTTAAATGATATTCTTATAAGCTTTATGATATTATTTCATGAAATAAATATATACGTACAATTTTTTTACACATAAAAACCATTTTCAAATAATATTCGGCAGGAAATTTTTTATGCGCTATTCCCATCCTCCCATGCGTCCATACAAGGAAGAGTTTCACCAAAATTCCGTGCACTCCCCAGTCAACAAAGCAAAAAATTCAATGTGGAGGGAAGAGGAAGAGGCGCCAAACTGCAAACCTCTATAGAAGTGTAAAATCGCCGAGACGCGCACTATCACACTCTTTCTCATCGGCAATCTGCTTCTTCTAAGGTATACAATCAACGATTCTGATGCAGGGCGATCCGAGTTTGATGATGCCGAGCTCGTTAATAGCACTGGACTACTTCGAAAAATCAGATCAGCGCAAATAAAAAGATGAAGGTTCTCGATTCTGATTGGATCGGTGCGAATAGGACAGCCACTTGGAGGAGGGAGTCAGGCTGTGAGGGGTGGGGGAAGGTGAAAGCGAGGAGGCAAGATGGAATTAAGGTTTCGAAGGTGGCTAGATCGAGAGCCATGGAGTTAAGTTGCTCAGCCGTCAGTAATTCTTATTCTGTCCCGGCGTCAGATCTTTTGTACTTTTTGCTGCTCCGAGATCAGGCTTTGCTTCGTCTGCAATCCAAATGTAAGCAAAAAGGTGCGCTTGCTTTTTTTATTTTTTTATTTTATTTTAGTTATTTATTTTAAGTTTCAGGCTTTGATCCGAACTCGAAATCTCAAGACCTAGCCGTAGTTGTTTTCACGATGCTGATTTTGTTTCTTTTCATTGCGTTTGCTTTATCGTCGCTTGGTTGCCCAGAAAACGAAGTAAAATAGAATAGGAAAGGTAATTACGAATTCGCGTCTGGAATCACTTTCGCCAAAAGTTAACAAATCTTGAGAAGAAAAAAAATCATAATAGAGTAGGAAACTTTGACTAGATGCTCTCGCTTCGTGCTTGACCTGTTTGACTAGAGGATCAATCTTATTTGGCCCCAAAATGACGAAAAGAATCTGAGTTTTAAGGTTATGATACTACCTAGTTTCCCGCTTTTTCTCAACAACCAAACAGAGTATCACGGAATATGCTTCTTTTTGACTTATCATGGCATGATTTTGTATGTTTGTGTGATGTTAATTACATACTCAGTAACCTACTACGAGAGTACATTGCGATCAAGTTCTATTTAGATACAAATGTGATTAATTTTTATCATAATTTTTACTTTTATCTTTCGGTGGATAATTTGGGTACTTGTATTCAAGAAATGGATGCTAAATACGAGCAGGAATCTACTAGGAAGGCTTTAGGTACTTTTGACTTCGTCATCCTTTTCAAATATTCGTCTTTAACATTATGGAAAGTATGATGCACAGATGTATCTACAGATTTTGGGGATTTTCGTCTTGAATTACCCGAAGTGCACTTGCGGAAAACTTCTTGTCGAGGGCCTGTGCACCCTTGGAATTAGTTTGGACAATATTGTCGGATACCCGGTGTCAATAAAAAAAAAATATCTACAGATTTTGAGGATGATAACGCCATTAACTTTGTATTGATCATCACATGTGAGTGGGGTATGTTGTAGTCACTGGAATACCCTTCACGTAGGGTTGTACCACTTCATTATTAGGCTAAAAAGGTTTGGTATCCACCCGAGCTACCATTCACGCTGATGTGCGTATGGTTAAAATGACTATCGTCATCTTTGGTGGCCTCTTCAAAGTGGGCTTGAGAATTCGCTGAAATGCCTTTTATTTGATTCATTTGTTGTGTTGCAATACATGCTTTATATGTCCATTTGTACATCCAGTGATGTATCATTTTATTGATTACTAAAAGCGGAGCGTTACATAACTTTTTTCTCTCTGGAGTGGCGCTGGCCAGTTTTTGAAGAATGGCTCTTTACGAGCAAGAATGAAATAATGATCATAATTTCATTTGTTTACAAACTACATTCCTCTTGCCATAGGATCTCACATTTCAACTTTGGGAATTTCTATTCCTCCGATAACAGGTGGTGAATGCGTACCATGTTAGAAGAATTATAATTGAACCTACAACATGTTAGTAAATGATCTCCCATCTCACTTGGCGGTCAGCAACAGTTTTGTTTAGTACCAGCAGACTGGTTTTGTACCTTCTGCTAGTAATCATCTCTGCAACATATCCTGCTTATCTTTTGTTTTCAGATTTGACTTTACCAACTTACTTGCAGGGAAGTGCAACCTGGCCATTAAAGGTCGGGGTGCTCGTGTTTTCTGGTCGAATCCCCTCACACAGACAAATCCTGCAAATAAATAAATAAATGTTAGCGAGCATGACATTTAAAATATTGGTATATTATAAAGATATTTTGGGGAGCGGTTGTTAGCCACTAAGCAACTGCACACATTTCTTGTAGAGAAATCATACATAAATTTGTTCCTTTAGAGTTTGCAAAGTTATTTTTTGATAAGTAGTTATGTTTGCAAAGTTATGTTTAGTAAATTAGAAGCACTCAATGGTTGATAATGAGAAATGTGGCTCAGATTATTTCGTTTTTAATGATAATTTAGAAATCAACTAGGCAAAGCATTATCATATGCTGCAAACAGAAAAGTCTAATTATACATTTTAGCATTGGTAAAGTGAGGGATCTTAACTTCAAACCTTGTAATGGACACATTTGGCTTCCATTGGGTGGTTAATATTCTCTCTTATTCCTTTATTTCATTTTAGGTTTGATTTATCACAGTGTGGATATGGATATGCATAATATTGGTAGACAGGCATGCTGAATGAGTCTAAATTTCAAGCACATGTTCTCGTGTCTCACATACGTGGTGTAAGTTTATGCATGCCCAGTATGTTTTGTAAGTAAACTTGAATGGCAATCTACGTATAGTGCTGTGGAACTATATTTCAAGCACATGTCCTCGTGTCTCACATACGTGGTGTAAGTTTATGCATGCCCAGTATGTTTTGTAAGTAAACTTGAATGGCAATCTACGTATAGTGCTGTGGAACTACCACTATGTATTGCGTTGTTATCAGACGTTTAATTTAGCAGTAAAATATCTCGTCTGCCCACATGGACATGCAAGCACACATACGAATGCATATGCCTACAGCTCAACAAGCTTACAAAATGTCATATGTAACTTATGGGACTTCAAAGGATCCAGTTCTCTAAAATTCATGCTATGAGAAAATCAAACCCCATTCATTTTGAAGTTAAAAATGTGGCTATGTATTGTTCCTTCTTCTTTCTTGTAAAGTGCACCTGACATGAGATGTCCCCTACCAATGCAGATAAAGTAAGGTGGATAATTGAAGTTAATGTTCCATACCTCTCCAAAAGCAGAATTGAATTCCCTCTGTTGATAGGCCTGATAGACAAGGTTTTTCTCCTTTAGCTTCCTTTTTAATTAAATTGGGACAGCTATGCAGTAAATGCATGTTTATAATTCTCTCACCTTTGAATATTGTCGATACAGAAGTTCCAAAGTATACAGTCCGTCTTCGTAGATTCCATATCCATGATCTTGGTACATCAATTGGGTTCAGGCTAGATTCATGGTCCGCAAATACCTGCAAAATGGTATTGTTCATTTGACAATAATGGAATCAATGGCTCTAAGTATTCACTGACATGAATTGGAATGCCATCCTGGTAGTTCTTGTATCCACTTTGGACTCCCAAATTAAGAGAATAAGCATATAGCTATGATAAACTTACCTCGTTAACTTGAAAGTATGTACCATTAAGAGGAAAGCTCCCTCTCATTGCTGTTCTACAGGGTATCTGTATTTTGTGAGGTAAATGTTAGCAACTAAAGGAGTGTTTTCTATGAATCATTGAATAATTCACTCACCAGTAGTGTCCCTCTGACTGTTTGTGCATTGGCTTCTCGGACACTATTGCACGAGTAGCATGTCTTCTCATTGCACAGTTTGTTAGCTTCTTGTGATCCGCAGCTCGTCTCTGGTGGTTGGATTGAATTTGCAGTTTCACCTAGAACAAGTTTGGTAAATATGATTGTAAGCAGATGTCAAACTTGTAATACTATTTCTCCTAATCTGTAGTGGGAATATTGAATACCCTGGACCACCCTGCACTTTGTCTCAAATTCTGGCTATGTTGATGTGTTAATACTTATATGCGTATAAATTGCACCGAGTGATCACGAGAATATATCTTGATTTTTCTATGTACAAGTATAGCAGCTCAAGCTATCTTGTTTTATGTCATACCTGGTGTCCATATGGCAAGAAGGTATGGGCTTGGATCATCTGTTTCTCGGCTGTCCATCTGTAATTTTTTTTATCCGTAAAAAAAATTAATAAGGTAATGACTAATTACAGTTCCTAGTTAAAGGCCACTTTATAATTCAGTGTGTCAAAATTTACTAACCCCTTCCAAGAGTGGATGTGAATCTGGAAGTTCATACCTGCATCATTTCAGGATGGAAGCTGTCAGAGCGCATCAAGCAGAGTTGTATTTTTTTGTTACTTTTTCTTTATTTGAAACATCCAGTCTATCCCGTTAGGGCTAGAGTTTTTTTAATATTTGATCAGAAGCTACAATTTTCTGCAAGTAATATTGAATGATTAGGATATTAGAAAGTTTAATGTGTTTCGTTTCAGGATGGAAGATAATTTATGCTATATTGGACTATTATTTGATCTAGTCAGAAAGTATTTCTGCTCATGAGGATCAATATAAACCATACCCACTCTGGCGCAGCCCAGTTTAGCTGCAGTGGTACTTTGCAAATACCTTGATTATAGTTTTGAGGGGATGTCTACTTACACTTGGTGCTCTGTTCGTAGCCGACTAACATTCTTCAGTTTGGGTGTAGGGATAGAAGCAGCTTCTGGTTTTAAGGCAACCAAAGCCTTGGACATGTCAGCTTCTTGGAGTTCCATCTTCTCTTGCATGTAATTCTGAAGATTCATGGTAAACTCTTCAATGTTCAGTTTGATGATAGGAATCTCATCAGGATCCTCATAGAAAGAGTCCTCAATGTCGCTTTCCGAGATCTCTGTACGTTCATGTTCTGGGGTTGCTGGTTCTTCAATGATTGGTTCACAGTTGCGACTTATATAAGCTGTTTCTTTAAGTAAGTTGTTCTCAGGTGGAGGTAGTGGCATTGGGTTGATAACTACGGCTGGGTTTACGTCATGTGCAATGGGAACAGTAGAGCTCACAATGCTCTTATCTTCTGGGCCTGGCAGCGCAAGCCTTGCGCTGCAGCAAATACGGTTTTAGGTGAGTTTCGTTCAGAGAATATTGAACTCATGCATAGGGTAAGATAAGCTGTAGGTTTTGAGAAGAAAGGACTCGAGGATATATGCCTCCCGTTTATGGGAAGATGAATTGGACGGTTTAAGAAAAATTGATTTTTTGAAACAAGTTATCATTTAAATTGTTTCTCATGCCTGTATGCCTTGGCAATGGCAGAGGTAGACATAGCAACAGGACAGATCAAAATGCAAACCTTGCGAAAGCACTTGCAAAGTGTCTGCACTCTCCTCTCATTGGACATGCATTGCAGTTTGGTTTACTTTTTGTGCAAAAAACCTGCATAGATATTGAAGCATGTGGAAAATTTATATCTCTTAATATGCTAATGAACTATATTCTGCTGAATAAAGCAGCATATGTAAATCTCTGTTGCTATGAACCTTGCCAAATGTGATCAATTGGTAGTGCAGCTCGTACCTGTGGTAGCAATATTTTATTGTCAGTAATAGCTTTACTTAGGAATTCGTTTATCCTATTTTTTTTGTATGAAAAAATACTGTTCAATAAATATTTAATGAAAGTGCTCTGGGGTTACAGTGTTCGTTGATCGAGTTTGCATAATCTTGGCCAAAGATATTTTTGTATTGATTCCAGCACTGGGTATCTGTATAGGATTTTGATTAGCATTGTTTATCATTGAAAAGATTAGTATTCATTAGTTGGAGTATGTACTTACAATTCTAGGAGGTGTAACTGAAGTGACTCAGGCAAGGGTTGGAGAGGGACCCATCCAAGTCGAACTGCTATCCTTCCAACATTTGTGTCAACCTTTACAAAAAAGAAAACGGTAGTATATTTGATTATCTGGTTTTCTTCACCCCTTATAATCTGTCAAGGAAGTAGTTTCTTACTGGAAAAGCTAGATGATGGAGTGTTAACAGCCGCACACACTCCACACTTTTCAACCCAAGTCCACGAACGCTTAACAGATAATCCCTGCAGCAAAATGACATTTTTCAAGGATATAGATGCAGTTTGGCATTTTGACATTAATCTGGGCCATTTTCATTACAATATAGATGCAGTACATTATTGTGGCTTAGTGGCGGTCATTCGACAATTTCAGTAACATGTGTGGAATTGCTTACTTTGCTTTATCAGGGGGAACATTTCTTAACCATTCCAGATCGATGCTTCCATGATCTCTAACCAGACGGTTCAGAAATTCCTGTAACATTATGAAACCATGGCCACTTTTCTACGTTATTTTTATATAAAAAGTATTTGGTGAAGAATACTTTTGTGTTGAATGATGAGTCATTTGTGGAGCCATTTGAAGGTAGTAGTTGCAAATTTGAAGGTGGTAGTTGCAAATATGAAGGCTTTTGTAGTCTAGTAAATATACCTTGATTCGTTCTGCTAGCATGTTATTCATCCCCCGTTCTCTTATGGCATTAGAAATCTCATCAACATGTGCAAGTCTTACTGCTTCATAGTCAAGCGAGTCCTGTGCATCTTTGCTTCTTTCTCCATTCAAACCACTGGTCTGCACTTGCTTTCTTAAACTATCCCAGTCAACTGCACTATTCTTATCTTTCTCTGTCTTTCCTTTTTTCGGTTTTGAGATTTTTGAAGTTGTCTTGCTATTTGCCTGATCAGAGGGATCGACTTGCTTATTTGAATTTGGATTGAGAAATCTATTTTCGAAGTGTAATTGCTCATTTTCTGCTGAGATTCTTTCTCCAAAATTTTCTGCAAGTTTAGGTGCACTTGATGTTGGCTGCATAGCATCATTCTCTCTGTTAGCCAGTGCTTCAGCAGGTTCTGCAATATATGGGCTTTGCAATTGGAGGGATTTGTTCACATCCTGTTGATGATTGAGGTAGGATGGTTGATTATACACAATGTGTGGTCCTGGTTGAGAAATGATTTCCTGGTGTAGTGAGTGGTTGCTTGATGGTACATGTGGCCCCATTCTTGGTGTTTCTTGAGGGTGCAGTAGTCCATTCTGCTGTACTGTGCTTTTACCTTCACTTCCTTCCCATCTTTTGGTCCTGAAGCCCTTGCTATTTGCATCTTTTGTCTTGGTGAATCCAAAGTCAATTGAAGACAAAGGGGATATGCTTTCGTCACTTAACGCTTCAAAATTCTCTACTTCGGGTACTGTAGAGTCTGGGGTCACATGCAAATGGTAGTCACTTGAAGGAGCCACTCGTACTTGGCTTTGTGGATTGTCTGGATTGATTGGATAACTAAATGCAGGACCATTGACATCATCTGCTCTATCTAATCTTGACTTTTTGTGGGCATGAGCAATATATTCAGATTGCTTGTGCACGGGCCTGGATCCCCCATCCACAATTGAACTATTTTGGCTATAAAATTCCTGGAATGTGGTTTTCTCCATCTGTAGAAGATTTGTTAAAGTTGTAAAGTGAGCCTCAATAGGTCTGCAGCCGGTTATAAGATCTTCCTCTTCTGAATTGGAGCCTGAGCTTGATCTCGGTCCTCCAGTGCCTTGAATGATTAAAGAATCAAAAGATTCTTGTGATGATATGACTTCTTCCTCTATACTCAGGCTGTGTTCCTGCACTATGCTCCTTTCTGTTCCTGTAGTTTCACTGCCCCTCTGATGCTCTGCTGATCCAAGGGGTGCCATGGAGCTAATATTGAAGATGGGCTGGCTTGAACCCTTTCCATGCCATCCGATGGCGTCATTCTGATTTACTATGCTGACTTCTGACTCTTTGAACAGTATGCTCGTCCCAGTGTTGTCACATGCATTGCAGTTGCTTGTTGACTTGAGAGGAAATCTTGCTGCCAAAGACATGAAGGCAGAGCTGCAAAGCAATAAAAAATGAGAAATATTATTCTTTGAACGTCAAGTTTTTACTCATGTTCAATGTGGTTATAGAATTCTGTGAAAAATGATGAATTACCTTGAAAGATGGTCTGAGACATTTTGGGTAAGGAAGACTCCTATCACCGAGTCAACAACAGATCCTTTCCACCGTGAGAAGCGCCTATCACCTGTGAAGAGTAATTTGTACGTATAATTAATATGGAACAAGTTGATTAACTTTGTATACGACTAGTTGATTTTCCATGCAATGTACACTTTTCTTCACTGATTTTCTGTTTGCATCTTCTACATAACACCTACAAATATTTGTCAGCTTGCAGACTGGTCGTTGGTAAGTTATTTTATCCAGAAAAATAACGCTAAAAGACTAAGACTAGCATGTCATGCAATTGACTGATGGCTTGTTTCAATTTCAATTGTCCCACGGTATTATATTTTTCTTCATATTGATCTCTCTGAACTTGTGTCAATAATGACCCACTAGTTCTTTAATACTGTGTTTGTGTATACATCTCTCTTTATCCCTTTCTCTGGTTTGATTCTAATTTGTTAGCTGTCAAATTAAATAATTTTAAGAGCATGCCATAAATGTAGATCTTGATCAGAAAGATATGAATAACAGAATACTTAATAATGATCTGAATGTGAGAGGCTGAAACTATAAGGGACTATACCTTGGATAAGGTGCATTCTTGCAATAAATGAATCAGTTCGACCCCGAAAAACTTTCCTTTCCTCTTCCCACCACTTCTCCTTTTCTGTGTCAGTGCCTTCAAAGTCTTTGTTTCCTTCCTTACCCATCAAAAGATTCCATATTCTATTTGTTTCTGGGTCAAGGTCTACCTTAGGCCGTGGTTTTCGTTTTTTCAAAAACTCAAACCTTGCATATGGAACAAGTGTACCATCTCCTTTATAGAGAACAAGTGCATTTTTCTCATCCCTTACTGATTCATTGCTCCCCGCATTGAGATTGAGACTCATCAATCGATATATGATCTCATCTATGGTAATGGGATATATCCGTTTTGCTGGTGGACGACCTACATCAAGTTGATTGCTATCAACATTGTGAGTATAACATACTAGATATTCTGTGAGTTTGCATTTTCTAAAAGTTATCTGATATGGAAAGTACCTCGTGGTTTTGGTGAGGATTTCTGATAATCTTGAGAGGCATCCTGGTTTTTCAGCACTTTATTTCTTCGAGCTGAAACTAATTTTGATGGTGTACATCCCAAGGTCTGCTTAGTTGCTAATGTGTGAACATGGGAAGTTTGTACCTGTTTCTCCAATTCGGGAGTTTGTTTGGGAGGAGATGGTCGGAGCAAGTGACAATCCTCAGTTGCAGCTAGGGAGGGAAAGCCATGGGCTGAAGCTAATCCGTTGGTGTCTTCCGTTCGTTCTGCATTTGAATGCAGCCCAGAAGAAATATGTTGCATCATCAAATACTGTTTGGCTGTTGTGGAGTGATTGCGCCTCTCAGCGGTAAAATTGTTGACCTCACCTTTCCTCTCTGTGATTATACGAGTTTCAAAGTAAGAGTTCAATATTTCATTGTTTGCTCTTGGTGCAAATTCATTTGCACTGTTATCACTCATCTTTTTTGTTTCAACATTTCCCCAACCTCCTTCAACTTCTGTAACACAAGGCATTCCACGGGTGTTTGTATGGAGTCCACCCTCGATTTTCTTCTTTTTGCAGGTTTCTGAAAGACCTGCACCCAGAACCTGGACATTTCTGTGGCATTCATCCACTTGGATCTGTTGGTACAATGATGAAATCACTGGATTTTGGATATTGGAATTCGTCTGCTCGATAGTACGAAAATGTTCTCTCTTGGATCCTCTCATTGCACTGGAATTGGATGGAGACTTTGGAACTGATTGGGGAGTACTCTGAGACATCTCTTTCTTAATTCTTTCATGGTGAACTTTTGCTTGAAAGACTATTTTGTCTATTCCTTCCCCATGAATTTGCCATATGGGAGTGCATCTATTTCTGCTGCTGTTCTGGCAAGGATCAGTGAATCCGCCATCTACATTTCTTTGAATCACATGTGAATCTTCTATTGGCAGGTCTTTTGCAGGAACTATCGAGGCTGCAGCTGCTTGCTTTTTTTGCAGTGGTCCACGGTCAGTTTGTAATTGACAAGTGGAAGGGGTTAGATTACTCATCATCCCATGTCGCTGGTGTCCTACCGTTTTCCATTGGTCAATCTGCACAGCTGACTTTGTTCCAGGCACAGTGTATGTTCCAGGGCACAATTCTGTGGCTTGAGGGTCTGAAATCAAACGTAAGGTCCTTTCATTGCTTTGCTGCAACTCCTGCTGACCAACTACTTTGATCTGGCTTTCATCAACAGTCTTCTCCAAGTCGAAATTTAAAGCTCTCCTACAGGACTTTGCAGCAGTTCCACCATTAAGATTTGCCGTCTCCCTTGTAGCATCTGCCGGTTCAGGTGCTGATTCTTTTTGAACATTCTTGCGTACATACTTCCTCTTCCCTGTTGGGGTCTCCTTAGTATTCTTTGGAGCAGTAGGCTTTGGACTCCTTTTGGGCTTGCCTTCCCTGATTACCTTAGGCCTGTGTTTTCTTCGTCTGGGTGGTTTCTGCTCGGGTGTCTTGTTCAGATCAATGCCTGGATTCCTTCCACTCTCAGAATCTTTATTTTCCCTGTATGGTGTACAAATGGCAGCAGAAGAGGACTCTACTATGCTTTGTAAGAGTTCATCACTATGTTGCTGAGGTGCCTTATTTCCGAATAATGTGGGTGAAGTCGCATTTTCTTTTGCCCCACTTGAGCTTTCATTTCTTATTTGCAATCTTGCAGGAAGTTGGTTGTTCTCCAACTTATTGACCTGATCCGGCATTATTGGTGCAAACTGGAGGGTGTTGGTAACACTTGAGGAAGCATCTATTTCTACCGGTGGGTAATTTAGGTCACATTGTTGCTGGTAAGGCATAGAGAATCCATCTGTAGGGAAAAAACAATTTTCATTGTCTTCATTCATTTCTTTGTAAAAGATGAAAGATAATTTGACACTGAAAATAAATTCATAGCTCCAAAGTAGAGGGCATTCTTTCTTATGGCATGCCAATAAATTATGCTGTATCTGATAGCACTTACAATTAAAGACATCAAAGAAATGCAATTTCATGTCAGCCTTTCTAGCATGTTAGAAAAAACATGATTGGCAAGATTAAAATAACATATGCCTGTCTAATAGCTGTTTGACGATCACATACATAATGTGGTAATAAAATTCTATTTGCAAGATCTCCTTTGGCTTCTGTTTTTTTCCTCTTTTAAGTATTAAAACACTCATGCTCTCCTAATAGCTGTTTGATTATAACAACAGCTAATTTTCATTTTTCATGACACTTAGGCCCGGTTTGAATACATAAAACCATCTCATCTCATCTTATTATTACAATTTTTCTAAACTCTCTTATAAAATATAATAAACAATTAATTTTTTTAAATTTCAAAATAAAAAATAATATTCTAACAATATTTTATTTAATTTTTAACAAAACACCTCATCTCATTTGAACTGTGTAACCAAATGAGGCCTTAAAATGTAAAATTTTGTTTCTTTAAAGTGCTTCAAGCCTCTCTTGATGCCAAGGGGATTACAATTTCACAACCCCTTATCATATTTAATTTAATTTAATTAGAAGGCAAAAAAATCATCCCAGTGCAATATTATAACAGGTATAGATTCTTACCTCGAGAACAAAAGAATTAGCAAAGATGAATTCAGGTGCCTTATTGTTGTTTAATCCTATGAAAAGAGGGCAAATGCTAAAATACTTATTGTGCAAACGATCCAATTTCCATGTGGGCATATGTGATTTTCATGAAGAAGCAATCATCTATTTCAAATGTTTCATTCATTGACGGGAAATTAGCAAAATAATAACAATAAAACATGGGAAAAATCATAACGATGATCCTCTTTGAAAAATTAGTAGGCATTTCTAGTTGCATGCATGAATTGGCACTAATATAAATATATATATATTTTTAAAATGGGCAGTAGATCACTTACGCTTGGATATCTGGGATGTGATATCGCTGTCGTTTAATGAGTTGGAACCTGAGAAGTGATTTTGGTTGGCATAAAACAAACTTGCAAAATCAGAATCTATTTGATTGTGGTCAACTTCAGAATGAAGATCCTGAAACAGAGTTCCATTTTCCAAATTGCTCAATGGGCTAGAACCAGACAAGTGATTCTGGTTTTCGAACCACATGTTACCCAAGATGGAACCTTTCTGATTACAATCAACTTGAGGATGAGACTGAGACTGAGACTGAGCATGCGAATGCGAATTCGGAATTAGAGGTCTTTTTCCTGCCCTGCTCAAGCTTCTGTTCGGATTCCTGTTTGCAGAGGCAATGAAAGCCGCATTCTGCATCAGCAGCAGTTTTGCCAATGGATCCCTTTTCCAACCGGAGCTGTCGTTATTGTGGAAGGTCTGCGTGTAGGAGCCTGCAATGTGATTGATCATCATCCTGTTTCTCTCGGCCAAACCTCCCTCATCATAGCCACTGAACCCTCCATTCTGGACAATTTGTCCGATTGGGTTCGAATTTAGCCTCAACCCATTGCAATTTGGCATCTCTTCTGCATACCCATTTGAGAATCCATTCAGTTCCTGCCAATTTCCTCTCCCCAGCTGGTTTCCATGGGAGTCGACCGGGATCGGATTAGATCTTGTCGGAACTGGCTTCTCTGGTGTGACGGGCATCCAAGAATCCATGATTTGAAACTCTTTATCCTGTGGAATTGAAACTCCCCCTCTGAAGTTCATCATTTCTTTCTCACTCACCCAGCAATTACAAGACAATTCTTCCACCCAAATAATCCCTGAGCTTCAACCCTCTCGATTTTCTTGTAGCAGCTGGGTTTTGCAGCTAATAGAAAAATAGCAGAGGCTTCTGAAAGCCCTTCTTGACTTTTAACCCATTTGCCTGAACCCACCCTGCCAAAACACCCAAACACATTTCTCCCTCATACAACCTTCACCAAACATTGGCATTCATCAAGATTACAGAAGATTAAAGAAGGAAAACAACCCACAAAAAAAACATCTTTTTTTTGTTATAAATGACGGAAAATCATTTCCCAGATATTTGTCAACAGGAAAAGCCAGCTTTATCTTTTACTCGAGGGAATTAAGCATTGATGGAAGCATGAGAAACTTACGGAAACAAAATCAAAACAGTAGCAACTATCTTGCATCTGAGAGATAAAAAAGCGAGAAGTGAATTGGCCGATTTAAACCGTTTTAAATGGCTAAGATTGTGGGGCGAAAAATTGACAAATTCTATAGGGAATCTTTTCGCTATATGGAAGGAGTGTAACAACTTTAATGGAGCTGAATGAATTAAAATCTGAACAATATAAATGGTAAGAAAAAAAATACATTGAGCTCACAGATCTGGCGTTGAGTCAGATCGCCGGAGTGGGAAAAGTCAATGCCGGAAGATATCCAGTCAGTCTCCAGGGTTAAACCAGGAAAGAGAAACTGTAGAGAGGAAAAGGGTAGGAAAGAAACGCCAATAGCTATGGACCATTCTATATATATGAAGAAAGACACCAGTTTGGGCACGTCTTGTTTTTGTAAGCTGGGCACACCATCTTAATCAACTACTTTCACAACAATATTATGAAATTACCATGCTCACAAAAATTAAAAAACACAAAAAACTAAGAGATTACCTTTTTTTTTCTAGCCTCGTTGCTCATCTGCCACATTTCATGGTTCCCAAGCAAATATTCATGCAAGTGGAGGTGAAAGGTTAGAACAATAACTCAATCAAAATTATTGTATAATCAAAATAGAAAATATAGACAATGTTCCCATCCTGAGTTTACCTGTCTGATCAAGTAAAGGAAAGGATTGTTATGAAGGCAATTAATTCAGCAATCTAGAAAATTATGAACCGTTTTGAGTTACCTATAACGATGGGGTATCGTTGCTAAACCGAGCACGCTTTTGCAGATTGTTTTGGAGATTTCGTTGAGCAGATCTATATTTTTTTGTTGCAAATAGAGGAATGCATTGGGTCTAACTTTGAAGGAAAGTGATAAGATAGTTAAATAGGTAGAATCATGCATATTTGACGCTTGGCGGCATTAAGGATTGAGCGAGCGATGGTACTAACGCGTGTGACACACATGTTGACAGAAGAGGAGTATAGGTGGTTGATCTCGGATACCTAAAGCAAGAAAATTGAATTGAGTAGTGCGTGGCGGTAACTTAGGCATGACAACATGGTTGCTTGTAATACTCATGTGTGATTTGGGCAACATAAAGCTCCAACGCTTATTATCATGGGTCACTGGAGTCGTCACTGGTTTTTTGGTCTTGTAGATCAGTGATCTATGATTTCAAGGTGCGTCCTTAAGTTGAAAGCGTTCCAAATGTGACAGAGTGACCTTCATTATATCTTAAATTTAAAATAAAAAAGAAAACAAATGCATTCTATAAACAAGATAAGCGTGATGGAAAAGAGTGATAAAGGCTCACACCTCTCATCCCTCCTCTCAAGTGAAGAGATTTGGATGAAAATGTGCAAAGAAGAACTTTTGAAAAAGATGTTACAATTACAATTGAGAAGGCTTAATAAAAGCAGATTATGCGCTATAATGTTTGTTACTGGTATTTTAGCTAGCATAAGTGCTAGATAACATGTTTTGCATGTGTTTGTATCATGTGAAACTTTGCAGCCTAATGGTATCTAACCCCTTCTCTCATTTGAATATAAAGGCACAATTTGAATTATTTTACAAAAATTAAGAATATTCATATAATTTTAGTCAAAACATATGTTAACCATTGTCACAATATATATATATACTCAATATTTTCATATTTAATATGTTATGTAGGTCTCCATAGATATTTAATTAAATAAGAAAATGTTTGGAGTTGTAGAATGCACAAACGCTACATACTCTTTTTAAAAAAATAAGTAAATACAAAAAATATATTAAAAGAAAAATGCGGCGATTGCATTACTTACCTGGCATTACTTTTCTAATAATTTTATCAGAAAGGACAGGCAGTAGTGTAAGATTCAGTTGACTGATTATGATTTTATAGAAACTTGTGTATCTTTGTCACTTGTGGTAATATCTTTAAAGAGTAAATTTGAGTAAATTTTTTCCCTATATAAATTTGAGATCTGATGAATCAATGTGATGCATTAACTGACATACCATAGCTTTCATGTTACTAAGTTTTGATTCAGCTATGTTTTGTTTGGAATTTTCTAAAAAAAAAAAAAAACTAAAACTAAAAAGGAAAAATCTAGTTGTAAGTGATTCTGCACACTAATACGTTTACCCATTTAATGTGATTGATCAGAAAGTAAACTTTATTGAAAATAGTACTAATTTGAATTTAAAATATAAAAACAACAGAATTAATACGCAGATTAATACACAAATTTGCTTGTACGGAATAAAACTCAACTAAAAAAGAGGTGCCCATAAACAAATTGGTGCAGATGCTACTAGAGTAACATCTCTTGTCCCTGCATTTGCATATTTGTTCAGAAAAAAAGTACATAAAATAAATGTGAGGTTAAAAAAAGGGCCCTTAATATTTATTATAGAAATTATTATCTATACTTATAATATGATCTAAAATTAAAAATTAAAAGATAAAATACATACATGACTATTATTCTAAGGGGCTTTGGGCATACCGTATGCGTGGAAAAAAGAGTGAGTGGGACATCTAAACACGTGATTCGACCAAAAAGAAAAATAGAAAATGTTAGCATGCTCTATGAGTTTGTCTTTTTATTTCGATGGTTTATGCATTTTTTTAAAATTATTTTATTTAATATTTAAAAAATTGACTTCAGTATATTAATATATTCTTTTATCTTTTAAAAATATTTACAAAATAAAATAATATAAATAAAAAATATAAATTTTATACTAAAATAACACGCTCAACCGTCAAAACTGGACCCACTCTATCATCGCTCAAAAAAACCATGCAGACATTAGGAACTTTACTCTTTTCCAATACTGAAAGGGACCCACTACGACAAAAGTAAGCAAACAAAAAATAATTCTTGAGGGCATTTTTCTCTTCTTGTGCATGAAACTTACGTGGTCTGTATCACTCTGCATGGGATGAGATGAAATTTCGTTTTATTTCAGTTATTTCTGTTTAGCATCCGGTATGCTATACTTTTTTGTCTCTTTATTTTATTCCAAATTTTTGTACATTTAATTGGTCCCGTTTGGATTGAGAAATAATTTTAACTCATCTTATTTTATTATTATAATTTTATCAAATTCTTACATAAAATACAATAGACAAGTCAATTTTTTTAAATCTCAATTTAATTTTTTTAAATCTCAAAATAAGAATAATATTAAAAAATAATATTTTATTTAGCTTTAAACTTTTATCTAAAACTATTTCATCTCATTTCATTATTCAAACATAGGCTATTCAAGACATTTTGGCGAATTCTAACCATTCCGACCGAAATTTGCATTCCAGACTCTATTCCATTTTGTACTGTTTTAATGGTAGTTTTATAATTTTATTGAATTTGGATTGAATTTTTGTAAATTTTAAATTTGGATGGTATAATTGGTATTTAAATGATTCTAAAACCTAAAAGGTATTTATATAATTTTATTATTTTTGTAACTTTAAATATATCCCATAATTCTCTTCTTCTTTTTTTAATGTCATTATTTTTAATAATTTTTTGCTCTTTTATTGTTCTTCTTTTTTCTTTTTGCCTCAACTCAAGTTTATGATTTTTTTAATATTTTCTTGTAACACCAATATCTCTACCTTTTTTTTAATGTTTCAACGTATATGCATTTCTATAAGTTATCAATTCTTCCATATATATACACACTCACTTAGATATAAGTGTATTTATTCTATTAATTATCAATTTATATATACATATAATATATATACCTAATCCAAAAACGATACACCGGAATATACTGATATCAAAATATTCCGTTCTAATACTTAAAATGAAATGATTACTGAAACCAAATTTGAAACAGTGGATATGAGTCATATTTAAAAGATCAACTGTATTAATATATTATTTTTCACTTTGACAATTATTTTATGATGTAATGACAATTATGACACCACATACGAAAGAGGTTGTCGGATATTTCCATTTATCCTTTTTTTTTAAAAATAAATTTATTTAAATATATAGTTGAGTTCTATTTATTGTAATAAAAAAATAATTGCTTCTTTTTAGTTTCTTCATATGTGGCTAGTCAAAGTCCACCATCAAATACTCGTGGTGTTTCAATATCAGATGATCAACGGTCTAAGTCACTTACTACAACGACTTGTCGTCACGCCAGATTTTCTTCATGCAAAACAAATACAACAACGCGTGGAGCAGAGGGAAGGCTGAATTGTCGATGAAACCACAAACTTTCAGAGACCAAACAAATTGAGAATGATACTGTTGATTTAACCTTTTCCTTTTGTTGTTGGAACATTAGGAGAATATATAGGTATAGCCGTGCAGGACGGCTCCTTCATTAGATTGTGATTGGTTCAATCACTCATTATGGCAAAATTTTTAAATAAAATGGCTATAGCTAAGGTAAGATGAACTAAAAAACAAAGTACTTCTCTTCCCAATGTTACTTTTGGACTTCAATGCTTTGTTTGGCATTTAACCTTTTGTTTATCCACGAAATTTCTTTTTTTAAAAAAAGCGACAAAACAAACACATATGCCGCCAGAGGGAGACCTCCCACTTCACTACAAGAAATGTTTTGTTCGGTGCCAAGAATAGTTAGAAATAATCTTTTTCAGTAATTTTTACTGTATTGAATGTTTTTCGTAATTGTTTACTCAATTATAAGTTAAATAAGCGAACTATAAAAATCGTTACAAATAATTATCTTTACTGGTGATTTTTTTTCGCTACAAATATTCATTCGGTTTGCATATTAAATTGCAGGAAAAAATTTTTGTAACAAATTATATTCGTCGCAAATATTTAATAAATCGCCGCAAATGAGGAGATCTATTCCAATGGTCTAATTAAATCGTTAGGAAAAGTCTTTGTGGCAAATTATATTCGTTGTAAATACTATAAAAATCAATAGAAAAAAGTATTTCTAACAATATTTGATCGTCGGAAAGAAGTATTGCCAACGATTTGTATTTATCGTCGACACAGTATATTCCCAGCGAGTTATTGTTGCTAGAATAGAGTTTTTGCAACGATATTTTATCGCCGCCAACAGAATTTTACCTTACACTATGAATTGGTTTATAGTTCTTTTTACATACTAAAAAAAGATCCAAACTGCTAATATGACCATATTATGATCTCCTTAATTCAAATGAAAGGATTATAGGATATGCCTAAGAATAAAAAAACTAAAACTAAAAAATCCAAATAAACCAAGCTTGAGAATGAAAATCGAATAAAATGTCACAATTTATCAAATGAGTCTCACAATCTCACAACCCAGAAAACAAAAATTAAAAAAAAAAAAAGTAACACCAGCAAGAGGTATTGATCCAAGAACTCCTACTCCAGTTTGATACATATATTTATAGAATCACACAACTTACAACTAGTTGTGTGATTCTATAAATAGAGATGTTGCAGCTTGTAATAACATGTTGCAGCTTTGTGCCCACCAGAAGAACAAGCTACACACAAATATGTAGAACCAAATGACAAGACATTTACATGAGAGGAACCCGAAGCTATGTTATGTTGACTTTTCATATATATTTTTTCATTTGTGAATACGCATCTATTATACCATCTTAGAATGTACACTCGTATTCAATCAACCTAGAAGTAACTGTGAAAGCTACAAATAAAAAATAAAAAAGAGAACTTATAGCAATAGGAATGATCCCTTTCTCTAGAAATAGAGATGAGACCCTGTCTCAAGCATCATAAACAAATGATCATAAGTTTAAAGAGTTCAGAATGATAGGTATGATCAAATCAGACTACAAAAGTATTTATTGTAGCGATTTTCGTAGTTCGATGAAATAAAATGCCGTTACAATTACCATATTTTGTTGCGATGACATAAATCGCTGCAATAGATCTAAAAGTCACCGCAAAAAGTGATCTCCTCAACATTTCTTGATTTCGTGAAAAAAATTAACGGCGAATTGAAAATCGCCGCAAATAGTCTTTTTTTTAAGGCAATCTTAAAATCGCTGGAAAAAACTTGATTTTTTGTAGTGCTTATGCAAACGGTGCATAGGTGGAGATCTCCCATCCGTCCTCGTACATGATAATCACTAAATGCAAAGGAATGGAGATCTCTTTAACTCACTAGTCGCTGTTAGGATTAGGAGTGGGCAGCAGGCCACCACATCCAGTTCGTTCGCCAACACCCGCTTGACCTGGGCGGAGGCCCCCGTCTACAAACAGACGATTGGGATTGTTGGGAGACGAGGCCTGCACGCTTGGGATTGTAGAGGGACGAGGCCCGAGTTGGGCCCAAGCCTGCCCGGGGTTTCCCCCATCCAGCCTAACCCTTATATATATAAAGAAAAATCACAAAACTCCAAATCACTCTCTCATCTCTCCTCTCTCTCTCTCTCTCTCTCTCTCTCTCTCCATCGTTCGACTTCTACCTCCCCTTCTCTCTTCTTGTGTTCATCACCTCTTCTTCCATCGTCGCCCCAACACCACAACAAGCAGAAGTCATCTTCTCATCTTCCTCATCTTCTTCTTCTTCCTCTTCTCTATCCTTCTCCAATTTTTCTTCTTGAAGGTTGTGAGACACCCACGAGCAACAACATGGTCGTGGGTGTGAGCCCAAAAATGGTTGTGGGTTTTCAAAGAGACCCACGACCATGCCATGGTCTTGCCACTAGCATTGTTGCGACCTTTTTTTGTTGTTAAGATGATATATATTTTTTTATGATAAATTTATGAATTTTAGTGATAAATCTATGAGTTTGGTGAGAAGTATGGGTTGTTTGGAGGATTCCGACCTGTTTGCAAGGCCAATTCGTCTCCCAACATCCAAATGGGGGCAGGGTTGGAGCCTGAGGGCAGGGCCCACGATCACTTGTCCAAGGGTGCGGATAGCGCCCCTAGTTAGGATTTGAAAAGGGCAGTAGAAATTAGAATACCTCCACATTTTTTTGACCATTTTGAAACACGATTTAGAAAGGCTTGTATCATCGAGCATAATATGATGGTAAGGGGAGACTCTTACCTTGTGTGCTCTGGAGAGATTCCTTCAACTATACATGAGTGGTAGAAAATTCTTTGCAACACATGATGAAATTTTGCTACACGCCATGGAAGAGAACCCTAGCATTGTTATGGGTGGCATAGATAGCATCAACAATAATTTTTAAAAGTTATTCTTAAAAATATTATAGAACCTTCTAAAAATTTTAAAAGTCATTTTCAACGCTTACAATTATATAATTAAAATTCAAAATACTAAAAACACGAGTACACGTCGCTTTCATGTTCAAAATAAAAGTTTTAAAAATACTTTTTAAATTGTACGGAATGAAAAGCAACTTAAAACATAAAACTATTCATTAAAAAAAAAAAAAAAGTTGGTGCCAGTCTTTTGGATTGATTGATGGATAAAGGTGAGCAGACCCAACAATCTTCTTTGAAATTTGAAATCCAATCATTTGTTATTTTCTCCCCTACTTTTCTAACCTTTTTCTTAACTTTCTTTCCCCAAGGTAGCTAGGGACGGCATGCCTGTGTATGTTGAGGCGGCTGGCTTAGATTTTTCTTCTCAATTCAATACAATAAATCAAAGATATTATAAGATATAGAGTATTAAAATATATAATCCTAGAAACAAAAAGGTATTGAATCCAATAATTTGAATTGGGTCATGTTGGTTATATTTTAATGGGTACTATACTTCCCGATTAGTTGACACATAAATTTGACTTGCGCGTTATGACAAGAAATAATTATGATAAACAATAAGAACTAGACTTCTATAATATTAAAATAAATACAAATTCATCCCTAAAACAATAATATTATTACCAAACTATAAAGTCATTGCTTAACCCTCAATTATAAATATAAGATGTGATTTTATCTTCTCACTAAATTGTGATTGTCGCCATACAAAAATAAATAAAACATTATAATGTTAACAATCTAGTCTTCAAGAAGGGATAAATTAAATTGTGTGCCTCAATTTAAATTAGTATCAACATGGTCTAAATTATCTCAAATAATACTGAGTCAATAGTGAGACAAATTGCTTTGAAGAAATTGGCCTCTTTGAATCATGTAGGTACATATTGGAAACAGTACTAGAAGAAATGGGTCTGTACACAGATCCATCTATGTTGAAGGAGAGAGCTTATCGGAGGAGAGAGGAGATTAGAAGGAGAAGCTCGTGCATTGGCTGGTATGGCGACACAGTGGGGCTATCGAATCACGGTGGGACAGCCTAGGGAGAGAAAAGGGTCGGAGTGAGAGTTATTGAGAGAGAGAGAGAGGATCAAGATCATATTAGACGGAGGAGAGAGAGGCTAAAGGATTTTTACCGACGAGGAGGCGACGGCATAGCAGTAGCCTCACGGTTGCAGGAGACCAATTTCATAAACTCAGACCAAAACCATCATGGAAGTGATGGAAAAATTAGGCAAAAAATTACACGCGTACATAGGAGCTGTCGATTTTGTCCCATTATATCTCAAGCTTATTGCGTAGAGATGAAAAGCTGCAATTTCGTCTCGCCGCAATATGCAATTGAACATCAATCTATTTCGTTGGGAATTTCCACGTTGTAGCATTTTTGCATCAAGTACAAATCAACGCAAAAGCCAATATCTTTGCCACAGCAGATGCCTCTTTTGAGATGACTTTGTTTGCTACACATATCTTTGCCGCAACTATTTTTTGCCACAATTATAGGCACATCTAAAAAGATATAATATTCGTAGCAAATATTTCATTAGCGGGTGCCCACACTACAACATAAAGTAGTTTTTCCTGCAATTATGTTTGTCCATATTACCCACATTTAATGCCACAAATGTGTTTTTCTGGCATTTTGTAGTCGTGGCAATATCGTCAGAAATAACTGGCCCAACATACTACTAGACCTTACGATCTCAATTGCTGTCCGAAAAAATACCTTTTCAGGCATTACCAAATCCTCAGATAAAGTGTACATTTCACCAGGAAAAGTATTTCTTACTAAACATTTGGTGGGAAATAGTCTTTTACGAAATAAAAAAAAAATACTAGCAAAATAAAACAAATTCAAAGATGAACAAAAGAAATCCAATACATTTATGTAGCATTTAACAAAGTATACATGAAAAGAAAATATGAACAAAAGACAAACAAATTATAGATCTGCAGGATAGTTATATATATGTAGGGAGTTTTTGAATGGAAAATATTCAACTCACTTTTATTGATTCTGCAAGACAGTTATATATACAAGACTCCAATTCTATTCTAGGAAATATGCAAAGGTTATAGTAGCAACTACATAAAATAAATTCTATGATACTCACCACTAATGACAGAAAGAATGATTCTCGACAAGCTCTAATTAGAGAATCGATATCCATGATTCTTGGCTAAATGGCAGCTTCATGAGTTGTCTAAATTTGTGTCAATTTCTCTTATACAAATTTCAGCCTAGAATCATGCTACAACAGCTATTGAAATACATGACTCTATGCCACCTTTTCACAAACAGAATGAAGGAACTCGGCAGGACACTACAGCAAGCAGTGGAGGACAATTACAAAGCAATCATGAATTACAACACAAGGGTATCACGGGTACCACTCAACAGCAGAGTACAACATAACGAAATACAAGTTCTGGAAACTAACAATAGAGGAATTTGTTATTGGCCTTTATGGCTTCAGCAACGTATTTCTTCTTCCTAACAGCAGCAACACGAACAAAAGACAGAAGACACAAACCCAGAAATTCATCTTCCAAACTATATAATCGAGAAATTTTCCTGCAAATTCATCTTCCAATCTTACAACAACATCCTCGAGAGATTCATCTTCATAATGCCCACACAAACCTAGAAATCCCAAAACCCTCATATAAGAAATCCCTTGCAAACAATAAACAAGACATGCTCTCGAATAGCAACAAAAACACAACTTTAACAAATTAAAAATAGCAAAGAAGTAACGAAAAAATATTAGGAGAAAACTAAGAAATGCACCGTCAGAATAAAAAAGAACAAAAATCATCTTCCAAACCATAGATCGGGGCCTAGGTCGCAAGTGGAGAAAGAGAGGATGAGAGACAATACCTCCAAATCGATAGCTAAAGAGAGAGGATGAGAGCTTATGGAAATCGGGACCAGGCAGATCAGGAGGTGGTGGAATGCTGTGGGTTGTAGCGGTTCGGCAACGGTGAGTGTTTTTGCAAACGAGGTGGGAAGGAGAGAGAATGGGCAGAAATTGAGAGAAAAAATGGGCAGAGATGAGAGATCGTATTTGGCGCGGGAGAAAGGAGGGGAAGAAAAAGAAATCGAATGGAGGAGTTTTAAATTTTTACTTTTTGCGGTGATAACTTTTATTTTTGCGAAGACTTTTGTCGCCGCAAATGATAATTTCTATAAGTAGCGCAATATTGTCACCATAAATGATTATTTCAGGTCAACTTATTTCTGAGGATGTGAATTTGATAACAAAAAGTATTTATTTGCCACCAAATAAAATTTGTTGGAAAAAATTCTGTCCCAAAATCTACTATTATTGGCGAAACTATTTGCCACGACATCATTTTCACTGCAAAAAATAAGAATTAGTGGCACTTTCTTGTTAGTTAGAAATGAATCATAAAAATTGGCTTTTTTGTGACAAAATTTCTTTCACTGCAAATAATTTGTTGCAAAAGGTCACTATTTGCTACAAAATAAAAGTGGCAGGAAAAAATTTTGTCCCCAAAAATCACTATTTGTCGTAGTGCAAAAGTGTCGTATATATCATATTTGTTTGCTGCGAGACTATTTGTGGCGCGTATATTTCACAAATAAAACCCCAAATTTGCGATGCGGCATAAACTCGACGATAAATACATACATCACCTGTAATTGTTGCCTTGTCGCAACCAAAGCTTGTCGTCGGAAATAAAAAAAACTCAGCAAAAAACATTGTTTGTTGTAGTGAAATTGCAAAAGAGTAGCTTGGTTTGGATTGAGAGGGGCTGGGCTCTCAACCTATCATATTTCATCTCATTATGACAACTTTCACAAATTTTTAAATAAAACGTAATTAACAATTCAACCTTTTCAAGTCTTAAAATAATAATATTATTAAAAAAATAATATTTTATCAATAATTTATTCAACTTTCAACTTTCATTTCAACTTATTTCATCTCAACTCACTATCCAAACCTAATCTTAGGAGATATCAATGGTCAATTGATAGTTGGATGGTTGGATAAGTTGAAGGGATAAAATGTAATTTTTTTAAAAAAGAAAAAGATTATATTATTGAAGTCTTAATAGAGGAGGCATTAGAACCGTGCTTGCATTAGATTTTATTGAAAATAACTCCTAATAATTTATTGGATAAGAGAAAGGAACTAATTTATTTTGTTACAAGTCATCGTACTATTTGATAACTTTATAAATATTTATCACAAAAGTTAAGTATTTTATTGACTTTCTAAATAGTCAAAAGGATCAATCTTCTTTTTTGAAGAAGGAAGAAAAATATTGATGGAATTAATGTTAGGCTGGGAGTGATTTTATACCCTTTTTAAATGTATTTTAGTGAAGTAAATCGAGATCATGTTTATGAAAATTCCACCTTCCCAACTATTTTTAATGGGAAATAGCACTCGTTAAGGAAAATATGGTAATATTTTGGAACTGATAAATAATTCATAATTGATGCTTTAGAATAAACAAAACATGAAATCCTAAATTCCTAGCAAGAAATTAGAAACCCTATCAAATTTTTACTCATTCTCATACGCGAGTTTAGCCACATTTTCTAAAGTCCAATTTTTCTAGAGAAATTGGACTTTAAATATTATTATCTTCTACCATAGATCAAGAGATCCTCCGGGTCTTGAATCTGATCATGGAATGAAGTGTTGGGAAAAACATAACAAACATCTTTATTAGGTGATTTGATATATAGTATTCTACCTACTTAATTAATTTTCGTGCATTAATTTTCATTAACATTTTTCTTAAACCTTCTGATTGGATGATCCTTTCGTCCATTTGTCATTATAGCGAGCCAGAAACGTCAATTAATCACACTATCCGCATATTGATATATTTCCCAAAGAAAAATATGCACCATTGGTACAAATTCGTCATAAACAACATGAGACTTGAGAGCATGCAAGACCTTTCATGTCTTCCAATCAACACTTCTAATTATCATCCAAAAAAGAAATATAAGAACATAAAAAGAGGGTAAAGAGGGACAAATAAGAAGGATTAGTGTGAGAAAGAGAGAGAGAAATGAATATATAAGATTGATTTGAAGAACTTGGCGGAGATGTTGTCCGCTCAAATATAATAAGTGTTAAAATATAAATTAAATGATTAGGCCCCGTTTGGTTGTTAAGCTCATCTGACTTCAATTCAGTTTAGTCTAATTTTAAGTTCAGTACTCTAACATCTAAACACCTAACTCTCAAATTACTAAATTCATCTCAACTCAAAAACCTCTTTACACGTGGGATCCACAATTTTTTTTCAATTCAACCCTTATTTATATGTGAGACCCATAACCTTTTTCAACTTTTCATAAATACATCTAAACTCATCTTAACATTCAAACACATTTAGGATGCGTTTGGATGTTGAGTTGAGTTCTTTATGAATAGTAGCGAGTTGAGTAGTGGAGGGAATTATGTGGGGCCCATCTAAATTGAGTTTAAAGTGTGTTTGTATATTAAGATGAGTTTAGTACTTTTTATGAGAAATTGAAAAAGGTTGTGGGTCCCACATATAAAGATTTTTTAAATTGAAAAATGTTGTAGGTCTCATGTGTAAGAATGTTTTGAGTTTGGATTAGTTTAGTAATTTGAGAGTTGAGTGTTTAGATGTTAGATTCAACTTAAAATTAGACTGAACTCAGCTAAGTTTGGGAACCAAACACAGCCTTAAACTCATTTTAAGTAGACCCCACAAAACTCACTCTACCATCTCAACTCAATACTATTCATAAAGAATTCAACTCAACTCAACTCAACTCAAATTCACATCTAAACGCAAATTTCCATCTTTTTATTAATTTAATAGAAATGATAAAAACATGGAATTTTTTAGCCACTTTGCACTGAACAAGGCAATAAAAAAAAGCTATCACGGTTCATTAATGTTGTGTTTTTTTCTTTGGCGTTGTTCAGTGTGAAAGGCCGTGAAAATTTCCGTACAGAACATTTTTGTTAATTTAAACTTTTAAGATAAGTAATGAGTTAATATAAAATAATATCAAAAGTCTTAAATTTAAATTTTAATTACATACTTCATTCTACATAATTAAATATTCTATATTTAAACAACTTATTAAAGAGAAATCTAAACCACACATGAAGCGAGTATTAAAATATAAACTAAACAACTTATCTCGCAATTATTTTAAATTATAAAAAATAAGTGATAATTTAACAAATAACCCTCAAAGTTGAAGGTCATGAAGATAATTATAAGTTCCATGGATATTGTCAGGAAGCCTGTGTACTCGTTGACAATCTGCCCTGCCCCTCACCAACCATTCCTTACCCAACAATATCCCCAAGCCGCCGGCAAACATATTTTTATAGAATGAGATCAGTATCACGCTATTCGTATTCTGGAAATACCTAATAATTTTTCATTAATAGGAGTTTTAATACCAAGTGTCACGCATTCGCATCAACCCGCGTAGACTGTATAATGTTGCAGAAACAATTTCTTGATTCTCTATCGCAAAGAGTCCAAAATGCAAAGGCATTATTACAATCGTTTCTTTTTCTAAAACGAAGAAAAAATAAAAATGGCACACTAAAATGTCTATGCTTTAATATATTTAGAGAAATTCTTTTGTCACGAAAATAAATTTATAAACTGATATGATTTGATGTAATATATTAGATTGTAAAATTATTTTATTCATAAAATAAATCTAACGTATCGTATGAAATTACGTATGCTTGTAAGTTTACTTTTAAATCTCTTTATATTTATAACAACTTCTATTAGAAAAAAGTTAGGATTCTGCTGAAAGCTATCGCTTTATTTATTTATTTATTTTTAGTGATTAAGAAAGTGTTGTTTAATAATATTTTAAATTCTTTTTAAAAAAAGTTATTTAAAAATATTAAAAAATAATATGACCAAAAAAAAATTTAAATACGTAGCGAGAGCTCCCAGTGGGTGTAGACCCACCCCTTCTAGTATATTTAATATTCCGTCTTCCATCTTTGACTTTTGGGACATGACCATTAATCTGCCTAGTCCCTGCTCTAACGTTTTAGGCATCTGCCCATCTACCTAAATTTTATCAGTACTTTCTCACTAACGTTGTACCATAATTAGCCTCTGAAAGAGACTTTTCTTTTTTCGAAAAAGAAAATTCTATCTTTTGAGAAATAAAGACCAAAAGTTAATTGGATTGAGCTGCCATAATATTTTAGGTGCAGCTTAAAAATAAATAAAATAATAATAATAATAATAATAATAATAATAATATTTTTGGTGCAAACCCACGTATTATTATTATAAATTGTTTTCTTCCTTTCACACAAAGTCACTGGAAAAGATTAGATTTGAGATTTTGTTGCAAGGCATTCACCGAGTGCACAAACATATGCAAATTAATAACTAAAAACATATATATTGGAACGTATTTTAAATATGAGAAGTTGTACAAAAAAATTTCTTAAAAATAAATTTAGAAACTAACTTGACTTAATATAATACATTATATCTACTTTACAGCAAATCAATTTTATAATGTGACGTATTACATTAAGTTACGTTAATTTGTAAGTTTATTTTTATCAAATTTATCTATAACTAAATTATTTTTCTTTAATTTTTAAGTAATGCTACGTATAGTCGTGGAGTGCGTAAGTACTCATATGCAGTTACTTTGAAAAAAAGTAGGATACATTATTAAAAAATTAATTTCTTTTCATGTGAATCTCGTAATTATTCACTTTTTTTAAAGTGATTGAATAACACTTGCGCACTCACAACTACAACTATTTTTTTTTTTTTGTTATTTGTCATTTTTTGTCGCAAAATCAAATAGATAAATACAAAAAAAAAAAAAAATAGATGTTACAAAAAGTAGAAACCGTGCTGTACAGTGGTGTTGGCTTTGGAGAAACAAAAAATCTCTCCAACCTCCTACCATTCACACAACCTCCACACACCATATTTTTTTTTAATTTTTTTAATTTTTTTTCTTTTATCAAATATTTATTATATGAATAATGAATAGAAATTTAAAATAGTTTAAAAAGAATAAATTCAAAAAAATATTAAAAATTTAAAAAATTTAAAAAAATGTAAAGTGTAGAGTGTGATGGAAGTTGTGTAGTAAAACTATTAGAGAAATATATTAATCAAGAGAAATGTTATAATTATAAAGAGATTATATAAAAATAATCTTATAAATTGATATAATTTTATATCATTCGTCAAATCTATTTTATAAAATAATAATAATTTTACAAATCACATCAATTTAAATTAATTTATAAAATTATTTTTATCCATAGTATTTCTCGTTAGTTAATTTTGGGCCCACCTATTTGTATGAATTTTTGTGACCGACTAATTTGATTGGTTGAAAAGCATGATTAGCGTGAATCGAGGGACGTACGCTTTATTACTCATGACTCGTTCATAAAAGGAACACGTCACTTCTAAAATAAAGAGAAATGATAGTTACAAAATTATTACATAATTATTATTTAACGGTCTATTAAAAGTTGAGAAAAATATTAATATCTTCTATTTATTTTCTTCTTTTATACAGTCTTGTTTGAGATATTTTTTATTAATTTTAAATTTTTTTTACTCAAGTTGTATATTTAGACATCATCTTTAATCACTTATAAATATGTTGGAGAAGAACATTGTTATTTTAATTGTTTAGGATTATGAGATGTGGATGTCATGTCTGGATGATTAACAGTATATATTAATGTATCAATAATATTTCTAAAAATTACTCTCCAAATCTGTGTTTCTAGATTCTGGGATTTGTCTAAGAGATGGGAGACATTATAATTTTCATGATTCTTTACTTAGTATGGTAGAATCAAGTTTGTTTCAAGGTCCAGTTTATTTTAATCGTTATCTTAATTCTTCTCTTTCATTATTTTATATTAATATCCTAACGGTCTATTAAATAATTTTATATTCAAATTTATTAAAGTCAAATAAAATTTAAATAATAATATCTTATTAAAAAAAGTTTGCATAAGAGTTTCAAAATTCTCCTTTACCTGCGAATCTCACAAAATTAAATATATAAATTGACGTGATTTGATTTCATATGTTAAATTGTAAAATTATTTTTGTTATAAAATAAATTTAACGTATCATATGAAGTTATGTTAATTTGTATGTTTATTTTTATAATTTTTTGTAATACCTGTAGCACTTCTCTTTTGCAAAAGAATGACTCTAATGGAAAAAATGAAAAAAGGGAAAAAAATTTATAAAACAATGACTTATGACCATGAATATCAATATACAATATACGGAATAAGTAAAATTATTTATATAAATTTAGAGTGTGCAACTCTGGTGATTTATATTTTTTAAAATAAAGTTGAGCCCAGCTACCTTGTAAGATTGATAGAACTCTAGTTGTAAGCTCATCATATTTAGATGTCATTTGGATAGTGAGTTGAGATAAAATGAGTTGAAATGAAAATTGAAAGTTAAATAAAATATTTTTAAATATTATTATTATTTTAGAATTTGAAAAGTTGAATTGTTTATTTTATTTTGTGTGAGAATTCAAGAAAGTTGTAATAATGAGATGAAACACTTCTTATATTCAAACGATCTTCTTGATGATACATTGTCTATCTAGATTACAACATATACAATGTCTATATATATATATATAAATATATATATTATAGCCTCAACTACAAATCCACACACATGAGGCAGATTTGTTGGTTTTCTGAGTGAGCTCTGTGTGTTTATATATATATATATATAGATATATAGATATATACTTTGTCGGTTTCGGAAGAAATATAATGACTCAATAAGTTTACACCAATATGCTATATTAATCCCTAGAAAGTGAATCAAAAGATCATTTCTAAAAAAACCGAAGAAAATATTTGAAGTTCCCCATTAAGTTGCCATGCATGATCATATATATTTCGTGCGGACTTAGTGAATTATAAGAAACACAAAACTTGTGAAAAGGGAAAGAACCGCGCCTTTTGCTTCAGATTTGTTAGAAAAGAAGCTGAGAAAATGTGGGACAAGGAAATTAGGATGATAATTAGGGAGAAAAGATGGAGTAATTTAAATGATTTTGCATATTTTGTACAAACATTTAACTACTTAAAATATCTCACACTAATATATTATATGATTAGACATGACAAGGGTTAAGATGAAGATCAACGCCATTTCCCAAAAAAATAATATATATACATATATATATATTTATATATATAGAACACAAATATCAGATGCCTTGGAGGGTGAGTGGGTGTATACCCTAGCAGCTACTTCTTTGGCATCCCTATTATAATTTGTTTATGCTCACAAGAAAGTCATGCAAGGAAACATATTCACAAAAGCATCGATTGGAAACCTAGCTTTCATTGAATTGCAGCAGATCAGTACTACTCGTCATCATGCTCACATGAAGAAAGGACAAAGAGAGGAGAGGACGATGGGGGGAGCTATAAGCGATGCTCTTAAACGTACATCATGATGTAGGTTTAAGAGCATACAGCGATTTCAAAATCGTCAAAAATTATCAAATGCAGTGATTATTGAAAGTATTTGCGACGATTTTGAGAGCTGAAAAATGCCTGATTTCTTGTAGTGTCATGTGTCGACAAAGCCTCTACTCTTTCTCAATCTATGGGGGACCTCTAATCCATGTATATATACTAGCTTCTAATTAGGACGTGGGAAGACAAAAGCCACTAAGAAACCTCAAATTCTTCTTCTTCTTTTTTTTTTTTTAAATATATATATATATATGGAGTTGGTTGAGCTATTAACAATGTCTTTGGATCTATATATGTCTCATCGAAAAAAATTTAAACAAAGGGTTAGTCTTTTAACTTTTCTTTTCATAGTTTTATATATGCATGGCTTTTCAAGCATGAATTTAGAGTTTTCATTCGAATTCTAGGATTTAAAGTGGGAATGAGACAGACACATAAAATGATCAAGCCTTACAATTCACTTGAACAACTATTAAATGCTATAAAACTTATTTTATGTGTCTATTTCATTTCCACTTTATAAGAACTTAGAGTTCAACTAATTAAAATTGTAGGAAATCCAAATCCCCTAGAAACTTTGGCACCCAACAAGCACATGAGTGCATGCATCTCAGTTATTCCACCATCCACCCATCCCAAAAGCATAGATTTGATTCTCACGAGGTGGTGATCTGCCTCCTTTTACAAACCCTAAAAGCAATGGAGAGAAGAAAATCGTCAAGGATGCCCATCGAAAATTGAGACAGTACTTTGTGGGTATAAATATCACGTGCTTTCATGCCATATTTATACCCATTTTTGTATGTTCAACTATATATGCTTTTATTGCAATTAGCAGAATGAATACATGCATTAATATTACTGCTGTAAGGTTTGGGCCCCAAAACCAAAACAGAGTGCTTTGAAGAAACCTTTCAATTCCATATCGTTTGAGGCATTGGATGGACTTAGTTTCGGGCTTCGGATCAAAGTCTCTGACTCTCTCTTAGCATACTGTTTCATTAACAGTCGCCCAACTATCTTAAGGCGACCCTCAAGTTTATCGTTTAAGTAGACGAGCCAGGGCATGTACAGTATGATTTTTTCGGATAGCATTAAAATCGTAATTCATGTGTCTATGATCTCTCTTATTTAAAATCTTTAAACTTGAATAAGACTTCGAGAGAATTTGTTGATCTCTGGCTCATTTCTGGCTATTCTAATTATTGTAAAGAAATGTTACTACGTCTCTTAATTTATACCATTCACTCTGCCCCCTTAACGTGGTATGCACTCACGATGTGATGTCAAGTCAAAGAAATAAAGTGAGTGATATAAGTGAGGAGGCATAGTAACATTACTCAATAATGTGATGTCACGTCAAGAAGACAGAGTAAGTATGTTGCATAAATTAAGAAACAAAATAGCATTCCTCGTTATTGTATTTGTTTTTGTCTTGCACCAATTTTAGTTACCAATTGGAGACGATGAATCACAAGATGCCAAGAGCAATGCATATAAACATTGGGTTTAAATATAAATACTGCACCAGTGAACATTAAAATGTGGCTGTAGTTTAGTGGTAAGAATTCCACGTTGTGGCCGTGGAGACCTGGGCTCGAATCCCAGCAGCCACAAATATTTTTTGTTTTATTTTTTACATTTGTTTTATTTTTATCCTATTGGCATTTTGGGCCGGCATCCAGTTTTTCTTGGTTTTGTACAGTTGATCTTGCTCTGGATGTTTTGGGCTGTTCGTAGAAAGGTCCGGACAGGTGCAAAAAAGAACAACATCATGTTAGAATATTCACGAGACTGCTGGCCCAAACCTAATATGCAAGTGGAAGAGTAAGGTTCCGTTTGTTTACACAAAACCACTATCTCATCTCATCTCATCTCATTTCAATCATTACAACTTTTTCAAATTTCCATACAAAAATATAATAAACAATCCAACTTTTTCAAATTTCAACATAAAAATAATACTAAAAAATATATTCTACTAATATTTTATTCAACTACTATTCAAAACATCTCATCTCATCTCATCTCATCTGTGTATCCAAACGGGGCCTAAACCTCTAGCCTGGCGCCCTCTCGGCCCAAACCGCAAAACCCAGTAAATAGTTGATTGAACATTGCAACAGTCCAAACAGACTTACTTTGCTTAATTAAATAAATCGGAATGACTGACGGCTTGAATTTAAAGATGAAATGAGATGGTTTTAGATAAAAGATAAAAGTTGATAAAAAATATTATTAGAATATTATTTTTTAATATTATTATTGTTTTAGAATTTAAAAAAGTTAAATTGAGATTTGAAAAAGTTGAATTATTTATTATATTTTATGTGAGAATTTGAGAAAGTTATAATGATAAAGATTAGATGAAACACTTTTTGAATCCAAATGGAGCCTAATAGAAAATATTTACTCAATTCTTCTGTAATTTTTTTTAAAAAAGTGTTATAGACACAAAGAGATTACATAAAAATAAATCTATAGACTGACATATATTTATATGATCTCTTAGATCTATTTTAGAATTAAAATAATTTTACAATCTGACATACCGCATCAAACTACATCAGTATGTGGGTATATTTAAGTCTAAATCTATTAAAATTCGCAAATACGAAAAAATGAATATAACAAGGAATATTAGCAAGATTGTGGTCTCTATCGAACATTCAATATAGTCTATCTTAACTTTAGCCAGACCAAAACTTCGCACGAGTGTCGGCGAACTTTCGATTATAGTCTTCTTTTCCCATGCGTATTTCTTTATTCTCAAACTCTTCTTTGCCACTTTCAACTCCCTTCGTATACGTCTTTCAAATGTTTCTTTAAGATTAATCTCCACCTACCATAGTTATAATATGAAGACAAAAGAAAAAAAAAACACAAAATAATGAGAGTAATGGTCACCAATGACATAATCTTAGCATTCATTCATAACTACTAAGAATGGACCTATGGAAAATTGAGTAGATTAAAGTGGTCCATGGAGAGAGAGAGAGAGCACGACACATATGAAACTCAAAATTGTATATAAAAGTCTTACGCTACACATTTATACTTAATTAATATGTGATTTATCATTTTTTTTCTTTCTATCTTAACGTTTAAATATATTTTTAGAAAGAACATAAAAAGATTACATAGAATAAATCTATAAACTAAGTGATTTTATAGAATTTGTTAAATCTATTTTATAATATGACATATCATATTAAGTCATATCAGTTTATGAATTTATTTTTATATAATTATTTTATATATAAAATATTTTTCATGTTTAAATAAAAAGATAAAAATAATAAATTATATGTTGATTAAATATACGTGTGTAATGTAAAATTTTGTTATAGACAAAAAATAAATAAATAAAAAATAAAAAAGTCTGCACATGTGAAGCACATCACCTCACCTAATTATTGCTCCCAGATATTGTTTTTCTTTTTCTAAAAAAAAGAAAACGAAAAAAGTCTTTTATTTTACTAAACACGTGACCGAACATTTTCTTTTTAATTAAACTGCACGTCGTGAATCTCACCTACCATCGGGAATCAACCTCAATTTTCTCAACAGAAGTTTTCAACGCTCTTACGATTTTAACCTCGTTTCTCAACTCAAATGTACCATACCCGCAAGCCCATTCTCGTCTAACACTCCAAGCGGTCTCCACCACATACCTATATCTCGAATCCTCTAATAGAATATAGCATATCCCCCCTTAAAAGGCCCAACCAAAAATTAACGAAAATATTACATATTTAAATGAATAATACGGAAAAATAATACGCTATATTTTAAAACTGTAGAAATTATTATACAATTTTAAAATGTATTTACTATGGTGGTGTATTTAATATTTACTACATTATTATTATTGGTAGGAATGGTTCGTTTTCGTGATTCCAAAATAGTACCATTAATTTTTATTTTATATTTTGTTATTTCTTTAACGTGATATATATTTAATAATTTTACATATTTAATAATTTAAAGATATATTTTTTACAAAAAATATAAGACGAACAAGAACCTTTTTATTCCCAAAATGCTTCGCTTCTCCTTCACAGTAAAACCTCAGCGACCACGAAACCTGGCCCTGCACTTTGGAGAAGACTCGAAAGAGCTATATATATGCAGTTGTAATTTGGGAGAGAGGATGGGTGTGTAGGTTAAGCAGGTATACGTCGTGTCAAGCGCAGGATAGCTTCAAACTACTACTCTTTTCCTTTTCTGTGATGCTTGGTGTATTGTGCGCTCGTCCCAAGCGTTGGATCCTTACTTCCCTGTCCTCCTCCTTCGTCCACGGC
>QEOT01006813.1:154135-169158 GCA_003123785.1 Pterocarya stenoptera
ATAAAAAGAATAATTTTTTCATATGGATCTATATTTACTATTTTTTTTTTCAAAATAAGTGCACGGCTTTTAACACTCTATACTCTATGACTTCAAATATTATTTATCATACATTACATTGTTTACCCTACAGGTTTACTTGCAACCAACAAATGAAGTACTTGAGAAGAAGTTTGCAGACCCGACAATGGACCAATTCTCCATTCGTAACGTTGTTCCAAGGTTTATTTTCCGGTCCTTATCAGTGATCGCAGCAACAGCTTTTGCGGCAATGCTGCCTTTCTTCGGAGACATCATGGCTATTATGGGGGCATTTGGATTCATTCCTCTGGATTTTATTTTCCCAATGGTTGTATACAATGTGACTTTCAAGCCCTCAAAGCGAGGCCTGGTTTTTTGGGGGAACACATTGATAGCAGTAGTTTCAGGAGTGTTATCTGCAATAGGTGCAATAGCATCAGTTCGACAGACAGTTCTCGATGCCAATCAATATCGTTTGTTTGCTAACATATGATAATATAATATATGAAGTAGAACAAATGCTAGAACTCGGAAGAACTGAGGATGTCTATTCTAATATCTTGTGAAAGTATTAATTATTCAAAAAATTTAAAGCCAACAGAAAGACGTAGATCTTATTATTTAATTTATATCTTAATAGTAATAAAATTTATATAGTTGTCTAACTTTTTTTTTTATATAATTTTTACACAGTTCTTCAATAAATTACTATTATTTTTTAATTTAAATTCATTAAAATAAAACAGAATTTACATAAATTTAAAAGAAATAATTTTTTATTAAAATAATTGTGTTGTTTCTAAAGAACTAGGGATTGTTTTGAAAATTAGATTATCTCATCTCATCTCAAAACTTTTCATAATTGTTTTTCCAAATATCATCAAATATTTTTCAATTTTAAATTTTTAACTTTTTCATATAATCATTATTTAATTATTTCAACTTTCTAAAAAAAAAAACACACAAAAAAACAACTTTCAAAACGAAAATTATATTCAAAAGTTATATTATAACCATATTTTAATTTTATAATATTTTTATTTATTTTTTTCTCCCTCATTCTCCAAAATCTAATAAAATATCATAACTCAAATTATTTCACATTTATTCACAAACTATTTCATTATTATTTGCAGAATTCTCGTTTCATCTCACTTTCAAAATAAACCCCTAGCCTGGTTTGGATAGTTAAAGTCTTCCAAGCTATCCATCTCATCTCATCTCACCTTATCCAATCTTATTTCATCTTATCTTAAATTTTAATATCCAAACATCATAAATACAAACACTTTTCTATTTCAAATATTCAACTTTTTCATCTAAACATTACAACTTTTTCCAATTTCTAAATAAAAAATAAAAAACAATTCAATTTTTTTAAATCTTAAAATAAAAATAATATTATAACAATATTTTAACTTTATAATATTTTTATTCAATTTTTTCTCTTTACTTTTCAAAAACTCCATAAAACATATTAACTCAAATAATTTTATTACTATTTACAAATTATTTTACTATTATTCATCACATCACATAACATCACATCTTCCTATCTAAAATAGACTTTATACACACAATTGCATCAAAATGACCACGGTCAAAATAAAGGAAAAAAAAAAGTATTCAAATTTCAAACATTCATGAAAGTGGCTTTAGCCTAAAAACAAAAAAGATGGCTTTAGTTGTCATAGCCAGCCGTGCACGAAACGTTTAACAAGCTGAGATACAATTCTTGGTAACTGGCAAAATACTAAAATAGCACGACTGTTTGGTCAAAATACATCAAACATTCATAAATAGGTTATTTCTCGAGAAATAAACAAGAAGGATATAGCACACCAAATAACATGGTAACACACGTGCGGCAGACTAATCCAATGTTTTGTCCTGAACTCAAATTAATCATTAAATTAATATAAATGAATATTTATTAAAAAATTAATTAACTTATAACTCTTTTACAATTCTGAATTTTATTTTTTTAATAGTGTGACATTTTTGCGTTGACTAATTGTCAAGAGAAATGATATTTATAATCTTAAGATGTGTAAGTTTTGTGCTGTCCTTTAATAAAAAGTGAATAAATCTGAGATCCATATAAAAAATTATTTTTTTAATGATATATCCTACTTTAAAAAAAAAAAAAAGAAGAGTATGTGAGACTTTGATAGTGAGATGAGATGAGATGATCCATATAATATTATTTTTTAATATTATTATTATTTTCATATTTGAAAGAGTTGAATTTTTTATTATATATTGTGTCAAAATTTGAAAAAATTATAATGATTAAATTAGATGAGATGAAACTGTTTTTATTTCCAAATGAGACTTTATACAATCTAAGACTGTATATAAAAAAGTTATAAAAGAACTATAAGTACTGTAAGATTTATATAGAAAAATTTTATCATCAGATTGGTGTATAAATTATGTTTATATAATATAACTTAATTTAAAAAGTAAATTTCAAAATTATAAAATGTGCTGTCGGACCAAGTATGAAAAAATAATAATAAATTTTTTATTTTTATTATAGACCCGGCCGACTTGTTGGACGGTCCGTACAGTTGGCCCGGCCGACTCACTTTTATCTGAGTCTGGTGATCTAATCTGTAAAACGACACATTTCCGCGTGATTGCCATTAATGATGGTGACGGGTGTCCCCCAACTTGTGAGGTTTTGCAATTGTGCCCTTGGATTTAGTTCTATTTGTAAGTGTCTGCTGAATTCAAGAATGTCTTCTTAAGGTCAACCTTTTCAGTGATATTAATATACTTAACAAAAACAAATCTAGAAAAACGTACAGATTTCAACAGCTGAAATTAAAGACAATTTGAAAAATAAAACATTAATAAAGCTTATTACCTTAAAAAGGAAATATATTCGTGTATGTAAATTTATCTTTCGATACGAAATATAATTATTGCACTATTTTTCTATTCGCAAGTTGATATGAACTGATATGACAATATTTTATTTATACGAAAAGTTTAAAATTAAATATTGTCATATTAAAAATACGGAATGTTTGATCTATACACATTCATATTTATAAATATGAATATGTGTATAAAGTTTATAATGAACAAGAGTGAGCTTTGTTTCCATATCTTTGGCTGGTAATTTATAATCTCTAAATTTGTTTGTCTTTGTAGGAAACTAGGCATTACGCCTAGGGGTATAATGGGTTCAGTTCAATCCGGTTTTGAAAAAATTTTAAAACCAAATCAGTATATACTGGTTTTAAAAATTTAAGAACTGATATAGACCAATTCATCACTAAAATTGAAATTGAAATTTTTTCGACTTTGGTCCAATTCGGTCCGATTTTATAGTTTACCATTTACATATGTAACACTATATATACTTAATATTATAATTTTTTAATACTAAACTTAATTGTGAGAATTTAGTATTTATAACTAACAGTTACTTATTCATTAATGTTTAATTATATCCGTATAATCTAAATTTTAGATTATATCCGGTTTTGAAAAAATTTTAGAATCGAACCAATATATACCGATTTAAAAAATTTAAGAATTGATATAGACCGATTTATCACCAAAATTGAAATTTTCGATTTTGGTCCAATTCGGTCCTATTTTTGAGTTTACTATTTACATATGTAACACTATATATACTTAATATTATAATTTTTTAATACTAAACTTAATTGTGAGAATTTAGTATTTATAATTAACAGTTACTAATTCATTAATGTTTAATTATACCCGTATAATTTAAGTATTGTCTAACTTATTAGTGAGATTAATAAACTTGAATAATAATATTAAAATAGCATAATTAGTGTCTAATTATACTAGTATATTAATTTTATGTAATAAGATTAATAGACTTGAATAATAAGATTAGAATTTCATGTTATATTAATTAGAAATGTAGCATAAAATATATATAATAATAATATAAAAATTATATATAATATAAAAAATTAAAAATATGTATGTACCGGTCATGTTCGGTTTAAACCGATTTTTATATTATGATAGAACCGATTTTCGTTTTTAAGAACCGATACCACACCAGATCGGTTATAAACTAGACGGAACCCACTGGTTTGGTTCGGTCCACACCCCAATTTTTGGTTTTTTCTTATGCCCCGAATTAAGTCCCGTTATTTTTGTCTTCTTGATTCATGTGTATAAAATGCTTCCAAATGTGATTATACCTGCTAGAGTGAGCTTTGTTTAAGAAATTAAATTGTTATAAATTCATAGGGTGCAACCTAGTGATCAAATGGTAGCTTTGAATGAAATATAAATTTAGATATCGTGAGTTTAATTGAGATTTTGTCTGGATTACCTAAAATATAAGATTTTGTCATATAGAATTGTATACCTGACATTTACATTTTAATCACATAAGTTCTATGTCTAAGAATGAATATAAATCATATTTACACGATATGTGACTAAATCCGTATTTTACAAAAATATCATCGATAATTGCCTTTAATTTTGAAAAACATAAGATTTTTTTTTTCTGGTAAAAAATCTTTTTTTGTCCAATAAGAAAAAGAAAGAAAATAACAAGGGCACAAAGATAACAAACAAACAAAAAAAAAAAAGTGGGACAAATTGGCATATAAAGAAACGTAGGAGGGTCCAAAATGCAAAACGAGCACTAAAAAAATCACCTGGCTATCTTTAATTTCACTCGTTCTTGCTCATCTTTTTTAGTTTCTACAATTCTTGCTTTCCTCCGTGTGGCTCTAGTTCCCAGTGCACCTCCGTAACGCCCTCTCTCGCTCTCTCTGGCTTTACCCAGCTTTGCTTCGGAATTTGGACAGCGGTCGGTGAGTTCTTCTCTATTTCCTTTATTGCTTTCTTTTGAATATACCATTTTGCTTTTATTTGCTTCGTGGTGTTGTGTAAATCTGAGAGATGGTATGGTTTAGATTTTGGGTTTGTAAATTTGTTCGATTAAGCAGCTTAAAGGTTGAAGTAAAAGCACCAAGTTTTTGTGCAGAGTAAAGGGTTGCGAATTTCCATCTCTGGATGAACTTTGTTTGAGATTTTGATTCGGCTGTGAATTATAGATTCATGTCATTTTCGCTTTCTTGTTTCGGCATTTATTGTGGTGAACTTGTTACCGCTAAATATTATATTCTTGTGAGAAAATTGTGGAAAAGAAGGAAAAAAATAAAGAACAGAAGCTTGGATTTCATGCTTCATGTCAACCCCCCCCCCCCCAAAAAAAAAAAAACAATACTTTAATTTAATTCAGTTAAAGAGTTGGAATACAACGAGTTTTATATTTGATAACTGTACCGACTCCAGGACCCTCGACTTGTGCCTTACTACATTCATTTAGAGCCAAGGAGGGCTTGTTAAAAGAATTAGGATAATTTCAAGGAGTATCTGATTTTCTAAGTTTTTGGTACAAGAAGTTGATCTCTTATTTAATCAGTCGTTTGTTGTGATTTGTTTGATATTTACTGTAGGATCGAAATATATGATGGTGAGTTTGGTATAGAGATATTGTCTCTGATTTTCTGGGGTAAGAGATGGTTGCAGAGTCATGGTTTCGCAGTCTGTGGAAGACTCCACGAAAGCATGAGGCCGGTCCTGGGAAAGTGTTGATTGGGGTGTTAGCATTTGAAGTTGTAAGCTTGATGTCCAAGGTGATTCATCTATGGCAGTCTCTAAGTGACAGGCATATTGCTAGGTTGAGAGAAGAGATCATGAATTCAGTTGGTATAAAGAAGCTTGTCTCGGATAATGAGGATGTCATTGTTGCTTTGATATATGCAGAAATGTTTGAGAATTTGGGACATGTGGCAAAATCTTTGGCCAGGCTTGGGGCAAAGTGCAGTGATCCTAGTTTGAAGAGTTTTGAGAATGCCTTTAGTGATTCAATCAAAATCGGTATTGACCCATATGGGTGGGGATTTACATGGAGAAAGATGGAAAAGAAAGTCAAGAAGATGGAAAGATTCATTGCAGCCAATGCAAACTTGTATCAGGAGATGGAAATTCTTTCAGATCTAGAACTGACCCTGAGGAGAATGAAAGGTAATGATGAATATGATGGTGTAAGTTTGCTTGAATATCAAAAAAAGGTTTCATGTAAGCGGCAGGAGGTGAAAAACCTACAACGGATCTCACTGTGGAGCAGGTCCTATGATTACACAGTTCGTCTTTTGGCAGGATCTCTGATGACAATATCGAGTAGGATGAAACATGTCTTTGGAATTCAACAGATGGTAGATGCTGATATCGGAGATTCAAGGGAGATGAATTCTGATTATATGCCTCGCAGCCACTCAGTTTCTGCTTTGTTGCAAACTTCGGATTATCCATCCAAGAATGGTCTCAATAAATTTGCTTCAGGTCCCCTTGGGGGTTATATTGCTAAATCAGGACCAATTTCGAGAACAAGTAATCCTAATCATTTCTATTCAGGTCCTATCGGTGGCTCAACCACAAAATCAGGCCCTATTTCTGGAAAGAATAAAAATTTCAACTTCTTTTCAGGCTCTCTTTCAAGGGTAATGACAAAATCTGGACCAATTTCTGGATCGGAGGAAATTAGGCAGAAGAAGGGGCAGAACCATGGCCAGTCACGTGGAATTAATGGGAAANTGCTTCAGGTCCCCTTGGGGGTTATATTGCTAAATCAGGACCAATTTCGAGAACAAGTAATCCTAATCATTTCTATTCAGGTCCTATCGGTGGCTCAACCACAAAATCAGGCCCTATTTCTGGAAAGAATAAAAATTTCAACTTCTTTTCAGGCTCTCTTTCAAGGGTAATGACAAAATCTGGACCAATTTCTGGATCGGAGGAAATTAGGCAGAAGAAGGGGCAGAACCATGGCCAGTCACGTGGAATTAATGGGAAAAAGCCACCTTTGAAACCCAACCGACTTACCCAAGTTGGACCTTTTAAAGGATGCATGCTGGCTGGAAATAATTCTCCTGTTGCCAATTGTTATTTAAGTCTGGAATTTGTACGTTCTGGGAATCTCAATGGAGCCAAAGATGTCAATGTGGACCTTCGTGCTCCGGGAAAAACTGATCATTCTAATATATCAATCTTTAAATCCAAGAGCAAGTTGTTGGATGCTCCACCCGAAACCCTTGGTGCTGCTGCTTTAGCGCTGCACTATGCAAATGTCATTATTGTAATTGAGAAACTTGTGGCGTCTCCTCACTTGATTGGTCTTGATGCAAGAGATGATTTATACAATATGTTACCCATGAGTGTGAGAGCTGCGCTTCGGGAAAAGCTAAAACCATTCACCAAGAGCCTGGCTTCATCTGTTTATGATACAGTTCTTGCAGGAGAGTGGAGCGAGGCAATGGCAGGGATATTAGAATGGTTGGCACCACTTGCTCATAACATGATAAGATGGCAGTCTGAGAGGAGTTTTGAGCAGCAGAGCCTGATTTCCCGGACAAATGTTGTTCTGGTGCAAACCCTTTATTTTGCAAATCAAGAGAAGACAGAAGCAACAATCACTGAGCTTCTTGTTGGTCTGAATTACGTCTGGAGATTTGGTAGAGAACTCAATGCAAAAGCTTTAATAGAGGGTGCTGGCAGTAGAATAAATGGCGAATATTTGGATGTGGATAAAGTGACATAATTTCAGCTCATGGCAATTACCAACTGAAACAACTGTAGTTCCCTTGCAACTGGCTGGCCTCGGGAATACGGCTGGAACTGGCTCGTTGGTTCTTTAGGCTTCTCAATTCTTCTTGAAAAACATCAATCTTGTGCTTGGTGCGGAAGAGAGAAAACACACCTACCGTATACATACATCAATTCCGAAATTCCTAGTGCGTAAAAGGTACTGTTTGAGCATGCAAACATTCTTTCCTTTTTGGCTGAGAATTCCTAGTCGGCCTAAACTTGGCTCCTCTTCCTAGTAGAGTACAATTTGTTATTGGTCAAGCTTGAATGGTGTATTTATTAGCAGTACCTGTTGTTTGTAGTAATTGTACAAGTACATATAAAGGCTGTCCTCCGTAGAAAAATCTCTTCTGGTACTGTTTCATTTTGAGTGGCGATATGTATTTGATGTAATGATGGTAAGCTTTAGTCTTTATCCCACATTGCAAATGAAGGGTATTTACGCAGTATCAGATTCTAATTTTGGCTTACAGATCTTATATTGTCATGACTGTTATCTAGAAAGACCATTGTAAACTATTTCCAAACCCTCTCTTAGGCTCTTGAGGTATTTACTGTTCTTGCAAAGTTGCAAGCTGTCTAAGAAACTCAGGCTCGCAATGTGTCCAGCACAGCCAATACGTACCAACAGATTCTTTTTATACATGATTCGTCATAATTTTCATGTTCAGCATTAGTGAGGAATCTTTCCTCTTGAAAACAAGAGAATTCAAATTGCATGATAAAAAAGAAAAAAAAGAAAAAAACACCTTGGCTGCAAATATTGTCCTGAGTTTTAGCCACTTAAATACTAGGCAAAAGAAACGATACGATTATTACTTCTGATGTTGGTATTACCTATCCAGATGTGATCACAAGAGAAGTGCTATAAATATAAATAAATTACACAAAAGTAAAATTACAAATTAACGTGACTTTATGTGATCTGATAGATCTAGAGGTGAAAAAAAAAAGTCGGTAAATTAGACCGGACTGGTTTTGGTCCCGTACCGGTCTCATTTTTCTCAAAATCGGTCCGGTTTCAATTTTTTTTTTTTCTAATACTGGACCGGACCGGTTCATATATATATTTTAATTTTTTATATTATATCATAATTCATAATCATCCACGCATTGCATTATGTATATATATATTAATTTTGTGCTCATGTAAAATACTAGAGGCAGGCTAGGTAATAATGTTGATGTGTAAGCTGGTACAAAATTCGAAAACAAAATATAATTAACGTAGTAGAATAAAATTATATGAGCATCATAAAAACCAACATTCATTTGTAGTAGTGGCCGAGAAGGATTTAAACAATTGATAGGACATGTAGCATTTACAAAAACGACTTATTACGGAGAGGAGATTGTATAAAGTAAAAGTTATTTTTTTCATTTTTTTTAGTTCAAATTCTGGAGTGATGTTTTTATAAGGTTATGAATGATGTACAACAAGTAAACTCAAGTCGTGTTTGAATAAAATTAGATCATACTCCACTCCTAAAGTCTAACCAATTACGTATGAATTCAATTTATTTACACACTTTTATAAATCCCAACAGTTTCCAAGTAATTTCCTAGATATTGATGGGTCATAGAAAACATGTTTCAGTATTACTGGTGCTGATTTTTCAAGTCAATGGACATCTTCTTCACGTCCACTGCTTGCTTAATTAATCAGTGCACGACCTTTCAAATTCAATGACTTGACCATTAACATACGTTATAACTTTTCTTTCATTTTGGATTAGATCGATAATCCCAATCCACATTACTGGTGGAGGTCCTCTTGATCGTGGAACTTTTTTCTTCAATCATCTAACAAGCAGGTCTCACATTTATAAATGAGTATTGCTATGCATCATCCTACACACCACACACCAAACTATTTTTTATTTTTTTTTAATTTTTTTTCAATTTTTTTATTATTTTACTCTTCTTGAAATATTTATATTTTTTTATTCATCATCCATATAATACACATTTAATAAGAGAAACAAATAAAAAAAATAAAAAAAATTATGGTGTGTGGTGTGTAGGATGATGCAAAGATTAATTCTTTATAAATTGAGCATAGACACTACAATATATCTATATGAGCTAACAATGATATTATGTAATTTGAAAACATATAATTAATTTCTCTATTATTGAAAAATGAGTTTCGACAAACGTCTTAGTTTTTGGAATATCTTTTTACTTTTTGTTAATAAAAAAATTATATTTTTCTTTTAAACAAGAACCAAAACAGTTCTAATCTTTTTTTTTCCACCCTAATATATACGCAACTCTGAGATCTGACTGGTGTAAATATTGTAAATTTGTAAGTGGTAGACTGCATAATCAACGTCAAATATATGTAGAAGACAAGCCCCTTGACATTGAAAGAGATAATAACAACTAATGGATCTCCGTCTGATCACTTTTATATTATATATAATTTTTATATAAATATTATATACTACATTTCTAATTAATATAATATGAAATTCAAGTTTTATTATTAAAGACTATTAATCTTATAACATAAAATTAATATACTAATATAATTAGTGTCTAATTATACTATTTTAATCTTATTATTCAAGTTTATTAATCTCATTAATAAGTTAAATACTACTTATATTATACTACTATAACTGAACATTGAAGAATTATTACTTGTTGATAATAAATATTAAATTCTCACAATTAAGTTTAGTATTAAAAAAATTATAATATTAAACATATAATGTCACGCGTGTAAATGGCAAACTGGAAAATTAGACTGGGTCGGGCCAAAACTAGAAAAATTGAAAGATTTTGGTGATAAATCAGTTCGTATCATTTCTTAAATTTTCAAAATCGGATCGGTTATACTCCTAATTATATATATTTTAAGATAAAAATAACTTTACAATCTAACGTAATACATAAAGTTAATACATAAAGTCACATCATTTTATAGATTTACTTTTGTGGTTAGAATATTTTTCTCAAAGCCACAGCCTGACCACAATCATATGTAGAACATACTAATAGTAAGTCAAACATACTAATACTAATACTAAGTCGATGGACATTGACATTTTTAATCCATAAAGATTCAAACCATGACTTTCCATTCTTTGAATCTTATGGTATTGAACTTCTTATTACTGAGTAGTAGCATCCTTGGTTGTGAAGAATAATATAATCAAACAATTGAATTTGTGTGGTTTATTATGCTTGAACAGTCAATTGATGCTGTTAATGCACCCGCTCAAGAATGGTGCAGGATTGCAAGGAAAGCCTAAAGACTTGCCAATCATCACAAAAATCCAAGAGTGGGCCAGCTCAATAATTTCCCAACCACCATAGTTTGGAGGCTGGTGTTTGTTACTTTGATTTCTTCTATAATATCTAATATTTTTAATTCAGCCAATATATACCTCTTTTTCTCCTTCTTCTTCTTTTCCCACCCATAAAAATCTTAAAAAAAAAAAAAAACGGAAAATATCTTACAATTAGCTTGGAGTTTAATCTTATGACATTAACACATGAATGCCCAAAATAGTTAAGAGAACTGGAAAATAAGGGGAAAAGAAAAGAAGATGAGAATGAATGTAGTTTTGCCGATCCTAGTCTTTTTTTTTTTTTTTGAAGTAACAGTAGAGCAGTTATAAAATGATTTATAAATAATTATTTTAATATCAATATCTAAAATAATACTTAATAAAGATATACATACAACATTTTTTTTTATAATTTTTTATAATTATGTATTAAAATGATGATATTTATGTGAAATGATCTTATTTGTTAAAGTTATTTTATAAAAATGTCTCTAATTTAAAATATTTATATAATACGTTAAATCTATTTATTTTACAATAAAAGTAGCTTTACAATTTAACGTATCACAATCAATTACATCAATTTAATGAATATGATATGTTAAATCTACTTTACAATAGAAATAATTTTATAATATAACGTATCATATCATTCACATTAATTTATAGATTTACTTTTATTGAATATCTTTATGGCTAAATCATACATACATATATTGTATATATATGTATGAGTAATTCTACTCATTATTCTTTTTACCATCATATTCTCATCATCTTATAATGTGATATTAAATGATTATAAACTATTTATTATGTTTTACTTGTGAATTTATTATTTAATACTAAATTAAGAGACGTTGAAAGAATGATGATAAAAATGACTATAAATATTATATATATATATAAGAAATAATTTATATAAATTTTAAATAGATAAATCTCACACAAATTCTATATATACAGATAATTAGTTATCGCTTATCAGATAAGCGAATCTGATTCTGATAGTGAAGATTTAAGAGAATAAAGAAGTTCGAAAAGAAAGGAGGATAGATAAAATAATAGAAAGATTTGTAGATACAATTGACATCGGTTGCCAACCGCTAAAGTCTTCTTTCAAGTTTGAACGGCAGGTAACCCAACACAACACAACACCTCTCTCTCTCTCTCTCTCTCACAGAAGGGATTGAGGAAACGTTCAGAGTCGGTTCGCCGCATGGCCTCGCCAAATCCACGCAGCAGTGCTCGGACGACGTCGCTCCGAGACGCCTCCGAGTCGGAGAAGTTGGAGGTCACCTCTAGCTGGGACGCTCTTGAATGGACCAAAATCGAGGTTTATAATACTGTTCCCTTCTTCTTCTTCTTCTTCTATTCTTTGTTACTCTTTTCGAATTGGCCTTCTGTTCTCGATCATTGATTCATTTGCTACTTTTCTATTTCTCTTTTTAAATTTATATCTTCCGCAGCCCGTTTCGCGGTCCGTTTTGCATGTGAATTTGGACTTCCTGCTTGAAGCTGAAGAAGTCGTGGTCGAGGTGCGTCCACTGATTGCTTGAACTGCTGAGTTCTCTAATTATTTCCACGATTTCCATTATTTCATTCCCATGATGCAATGACAAGCAAAATTGGTCATTTTGTTTTTTGATGGGTTGTTTAACAAGATTTGGTCTTTTTTACGTTTTCTTGATTAGTTTTTTAACCTTTTTTTGTAATTGTTTTTAGGATGAGGAATTGATTATTTATAAATAGAAATGGAAAGTAAGAATAAGGCAAAGAGTTACAGTCTGCTCCCTAATGAGTCCTATGTGCAGTGAATACAAAAACAGAAAAACTCAAGTATTAGGGAGTGCTATGTGTAAATAAACTCATGAATACGTTATTAAAAATAAAAATGGAAACTAAGAATGAGGCAGTGGGGCGCAGTTGGCTCCCTAATGAATCCTACGGAAAGTGAAAAAAAAGTCAATTATTTTGAAGAGTTTTTTATAAATCAACTCAACTCAGCCTTGAATTTGTAATCCTTTTACTAAGGGGGATATCTATATCCAGAGTTCTAAACCCCAATAAAATAAGATTGGCAAATTTGGGATATCCATGATTTAAAAAGTGGTGAATTAATGAATATCAGAGAATCTGCCAATCCATGGAGTGAAGTTGTTTCCTCAGGAAATTTTGAGATGGTCGTAATTGTTAATGTTTAGAATATAAAATATTGGAAGGTTTATAGTTTAAGGTTTTGACTTGTAGATGTGTACGCATATTGGGGAGAGAGCAAGCTTGGTAATGGTTTCACAAGAGGAGAGATTGGCTCTCGGCTGAAGCCATAGAGGCATTGTGTATTAACTATGCTTAATAAGTCACCTAGTTGCTTTTCATAAAACACTATTGCTATGAGTACTTTGATTTTGGTGCTTTCGCTGTATTACTGAACATTAAGATGCTCGTGTAGGATGCATTATGTACCCTGCTGGCAAGGGTTAATGTACAATGATAATATAATATTCCTATGCGAAAATCTTCTGCTGTTTTTTTTAAATACATCAGTGTGCTTTTAAAAAAAAACAATTAAAGGAATTGGGTAGTGCTGTTCTACTCTGAGTAGATTGCTCAAGTTTCTGTTGCCTTACCACTTGGAATAAGGTTCTGAAAGTGGTGTTTCTTTTGATGGCCTTAGGTAGGGGGGTTTATTATTCCTGATCAATATTTATGGTTCTATTTTCATAGGATGGGCCAGTAACTGTAAGGCTTCTTAAGTTCCTTGGATGTATGTACTCTTCTGGAAACCATTGAGAAAATAGCTGGGATGGTCTTTATTACCATGTCGACTTGTTGACAATGGATTAGGTCTCTTTTTAGGCAGACTTGTCTGGTTGTCTTTTTCCCCAGTTTTTTTGGTCGGCTGTTTTATTGTTTTATTTTTATATTACTTATATAAAAGTTTATTTTTATATTTTTTTTATAGGTAAGTTACACAGACTTAGTAGGTCTTGAATCCATGCTTCCACCCTCCACTCCGTTCTTATGGAGTGGACGAAGTGGCATTTGAGCTATAAAGCATTGGCAGTTGTATTGGTTATTTTATTTAATTATTCTTATATAAAAATGAGATATAAAAACTTTACTTATTTGAAGGTGAAGTTTGAGCAATTCTAAATTAAAAGTCATGCGAAAAATTGCAAGATATGTCGGACGCAGAAGTTTATTGAATGTTCAAAGTTTTATGAGAGTGGGACTTCTTAGTGGAAAATGAAAAATAAGCAAAATTTTGGTCTCATATGTGGATAGGTAAAACAAGGCAAATCTGGACTTATTTATTTATTTTTTATTTTTATGAGTAAACGATTTTATTAATAATGATAGGCATAGCCCAAGTACACAAGAAGATATACAATGGTATGCTCTATCTATGTGGAATCAAAGAGACAAGGAAGTCATGCAAATCGAGGCCATTAAAGTCTATAGCTATGGCTACATAAGGTTCTTATAAAAAAAGCTCTTAGTTCCTCTATTGAGCGCTCCTTTTCTTTGAATGTCCGTGCATTGTGCTCCCGCCGTAGACACCACAGAATACAGATAGGGACCATTTTCCACACTGCTTTGATTTGTCTAATGCCTCTTAAATTTGTCCAACTAGCCAAAAGTGCATCCACCGTAGTGGGCATGACCCAAGCTAGGTCTAATCTGCTGAACACTTCATTCCATAATACGCTAGCAGTCTTGCAGTGTAGTAAGAGATCATCCACAATCTCACCGGAGTTCTTACACATACAACACCAATCCGCTATGATCACCCTGCGCTTCCCCAAATCTGGACTTATCTTCCTTTTCTATGATTGTTTATGGTAATATGTAAAACTGGTCAATCTTTCAAGAATTCAAAAGTTATGATGGATGTGTTTGAGCTTTGACATCTAATAATTGAAAAAAGGTAATGGGTAGTGGTATTTCAGTACTGAAAATGCAACTAATAGTTGTTCCTTTTTTTGCTACTTGTTTTGTGATTGTTTGCTATCTAAACGTATAAATAATTATGTA